>JAFBJR010000058.1:2265668-2343851 GCA_016785285.1 Brachirus orientalis | reverse complement strand
TATGGATGACAGATTTGTCTTTTTTTCTGATGGACTGATTTTATCCTGTGACAATATGACTCGACTGCAGTCACAACTGCTGAAATGTGACTGTGTGGTGCAAACCTGTAACTTGAGGGTGACATACACTACAGTGTTCTTGTAATACCTAACAGGATGTCATTTGTAACTTGACCTTGGCTGGAAAGGAGAAGCTTAGACAAACATGTTGAAACAGGAAAGAAGGTGTTAAAAAAAAAAAAAATCCACCAAACCTCAAACTCTTATCTTACCACACAAATGTCTTAGTAACACGTGAAGAGGCTCAAGGATTCATCTTTATGTTTAAATGTGTAAAAAAAAGTGACATTTATTGGTGTGACTGCAGAACATAACAAAAGGCGGACTCCTCCGCTCACCCCTCAAAGATGAAAACTGAACTGCCAGCAGTGTACACATGTACACTCAATTGTTCACTTTTATGGCCACTTGGGAAGAAGCAGAAACACACAAGACAGTTATACAAACAAAGAGTTTTGTTTAAAGCAGCTGGCAATTGATGGATACCTTTACAATGTCTAAATTGGTAAATGGATTTCAAGAAAGAGGAAGCCAACTTATGAAAAGAGACAACATCATCTAACCTTTGCCGCCATTTTGCACTGCTGATTGTTAAACTGTGGTACATGTGTAAGTAGATTCAGGGTTGAATGACAGTTGACTTCACTACGTACATTTCCAAAAATAGCACGTCTAGTAGAAATTGCAGTTTTTTTGCATCAGAGAGTTTTTACCCTTGGGGCGAGAGGCTGACTGACTACACAGAGTGAGAATGAAAAAAAAAAATGCAGACACGCAGTGCCACAGAAACAGGAAACCAACAGATGACAGTGAAGGAGAGATGAAAACGGAGCAACAGCAAACCGGCAGGCCGCACACAGACACACACAGAAACAGCCAGAGTGAGATCTACCCTTACCTTCATGATATAAGACATCCTCTACAGAAGGCAAGATGGAGAAAGAGAGAAAAAAGGGGAAATGTGCATGAATTTGATGAGAGAAAGATGTGATAGAGAGTTATAGTTGGTTATAGTTATTTTACACCCTCTTTACAGCTTACCTATCTTTAAGTCTAAGCAGTGTAGAGAAGTGTTTCCCAAACTTTTAATATGGAAACCCACTTTTTAAAGATCAAAATCCATCACAACCCCATGCGCAATTCTTGAAAAAAAGCAAATAACATCTAATAATATTTTAAAAAGTTAATTTAGCCATGTCAAAAAGATATATGCTGTATGTTTAACGTGTCTATATATAAATTTTGAGTAAAAGGCTGGAAGAAAATTCTAAAAAAATTTATTTGGCAACCCCCAAAAAAACCTCCCACGACCCATCTCAGGGTCACGAGCCAGTCTCTGGGAATGACTTACATTACATGTTAAAAAGAAAAAAACGCTGTATGAACGTAATGTATTTCGACAACTGTCAATGAAGTCTGTACAATGCAGAGAAAACGATACAGCTGGCGGCAAGCCTGTTTTCTTTTCACAGCTGACATGAAAGAATTCATATAATAGAAAGATGAAAATGGTATTACAACGCTCAGTGACCATATATTTCACACAATGCTAGAGTGTGGGAGAGCAATCGCAGCCTGGAGTTTCTAAGTGCTGACTATGTGACAACACTCACCTCCTACATGTATCTTGATGTGAACGTGAAATTGTCGCACACAAGTAGAAGTAGCAGGTAAACTAGTGTTTCGCTCAGTGTCAGTCAGACTAAGTGATTCCTCTGCTGTTACTGCAATAAACTTATTCAGAACAACATACGGTAGCCACAAGTGCACCAAGCGTTTCAAATGTGCGTGTGCGTTCAGTAATAAGCAATTAATACTATTTTCTGGACCTTTTAGGCCACCGCGTACTACACCACACTGACACATGCATTCTTCAGAATACTAATCTGCATGTGGAAATGGTTTCCCTGTTGCCATCACAGAGCCGTAAAAAGCTTTGAGAGCCTGAGACCACACCACAATTGAAATAATTCTAAACTAAGGGTGTGCGATATGGGCAAAAACCTAATTCCTTGATATTTTGGGGATTTTGAGGAAAACAATAATGAGGCGACATCCTTTAAAATTTTGACTTCAATTGTTTAACTTATATGTTGCTTACAGACCTTGCTGTCCTATCAACACTATAACACTGTGTCCTATCAATGGACACAACGTTTCAGGAAAAGTGAACTCTCGGTAAATATTTAGATGCTCTGGTGTAAGGTAAACAGTGCAGCATATGAGCAAGAGCAAATAATAAAACAAGTCAAAGACTTAGTTGCTGGTGTTTCCAAGTTTTCCTAACTCCCTTCTAACCACGTGCCGCTCACCTGTGTGGCAGGGAGGATGCTAGCAAGTGGTCATGTGATCACATAGACCCAATAGTGGTCATGCGACACTGAATCTGCCGCATGCATTCAGGGAATGTGTGGTGTGCCAGTGTGTGTTTTATTGGTTTGTATAGTCTTCTAAATACCCAATGTCAACTTGTAAATCTTTAAAACAACAATCATGGATTATCTTCCGTATCTCTAAACATGTCAAATGTCACTAATGGTGGATAATAGAGCTTTTGTTACTTGATTAAAGTGCAGTGCAGCTCCCAGTACAAACATTAGACTAATTAACGCAGTATCTTTTATATTGAAGTACTTGTATTGTTGAATAGATATCAATATCAGTCCATTTGATGAATTGCAGGTGTGCGTGTGTGTTGGTCAGGTGTGCTCGTATGTTTGCTGGAAATCTTTGTGTCAAGCAGAATACCGGAGGTCTGAATCAAGTAGAGACAGAAAAGGGGACAGGGGGATTTGTAGAAGAGGGAGCCTTGTGGTTTCTGACTGACAAGTGCCTACATGACTACATGACTGCTTACCGGAGATGCATATTGTGTAGGTTTCTCTAGGTTTGCATATTGTGTAGGTTTGTCTGTGCAGCTCGACAACCGCCTACCTCTTTGTAGCCCAGTGCAGCAGAGGGTTTGAGGGGGGGTGCAGGGCGAAGGCAGCTGAGAGACCAGGGTTTGCTGATCTTTGGTGGTTCCAGGGGGCCGCGACTGACGGTGCTGAGACTGCCAAGGTAGGACAGGTGACTAGAGGTGCCAATCATGCTCAGTGGCTTTCCTTCTATAGTCTACATGAGACAATGCAAGCAAGTAAGAGAAGAAAGTGAGGGATAGATGCATTTACTGTATGTGCAGTGAAAGATGACAGTAATATACGTCACTGCAGGGTAAGCATTCACACTTTAGCATTGAGCAAGGCTTACTTTTAGTACTGGATTGACTCTATGCTGTGTGTGTGTGTGGCTGTGTTTTTGCCCTAACCTTTGAAATGGTGCCTGCCGGGCTTCCGCCTTTGGTGAAGGGCTGAAGGTGTTCCAGCCACTCTTGCAAATCCTGCGAACTACTGCAGAGCACTGTAACACGGTCAATCATGCTTCCTGCAACATATGTACAAAAACGCACACACACAGACAAACTGAAAATTACACACGGCAAAGAATCGGCAAAAAGGACACATACGAACACCACAAAAACAAGCATGCGGGTGTCATTTAGAGATTTAGAGGTAATATCTTACATCTACAGAATAACATTTCCCCACTCTGTTATTTCATGCTTTGTAATGCTGCAATTATTGAGTAAATGCAAATCTGATGCCATCACATGTTCACATTTATTTAATTAGTTGAAGGAAACGCTTTATGTATTTATCTGTGTTTTCTTCGGAAAACAATAGGGCATGTTAAGTGATGGTGTCTGGACATCATGCAGAAGACTCTTTTGAGTTTGTTTTTTTAAAACAGTTTAACACACCAGATGAGTGTCAGCTACTGCTAAACTTGACTCTTGACTCTTGACTCATTAAGACTCATTATGACTAATTATAGCATTTAATTACACTGCTGTATTCTCAACTATGCCAAAGAAGAAAAGTCATATTTTTCTCCGGAGCTTCAGAAACAAACCTGTGATGTCAAAGCCGTAGTGGGCACTGTCTGCATCCTCGACATGTCTTGTGACTGTTGTGCCCGTCAGTGGCAGTCTTCCCTGAATGAGAGAAAACAAAGGGAGAATGAAAAAGTCACAGATATAAAAATATAAAAGGCATGATATGATGTTATGCAGAACTACAACAATTAATCAAGTGATCCACTAAAAAAAGTGCCCCGAGTTTCTCTGCTCCTCCATGACAATTAACTGAATGTTTTAAGATTGTGGACAAAATAAGATGTTCAAGGTCTGAGAAACACTGGTCAACATTTTTCAGCATTTTCGGATATTTTATGGACCAAGTAATGATTAAATAATAGAAAAAAAAATAACTGATAATTAAAGAAATTGTTTGTTGCAGCACCATGGTCATTGCATGAAACTAAAGAATTTAGTGGAATACATCAATATAGATATTTTATAGTTTCTTTTTTTTATTAGCTTTAATATCATTGAATGTACTATTTATTTATTTATTTTTCAATCAAGAATAAAATCGCAGTGACGGTGTGATGTGATGGTCACAGACAAAGTAGTTTGTTTGGAGAATAGCATTCATTTGCAAACAGATACAGGAACGTGGGGAGTAGCTCACCTGATAAATAAAGCCACTCATCCGGGGACTGGCAGAGAGCATTACCAATACATTGGGAAAAAGCATTAAATAACGCTCCTCTTTTTCCTGTAAGAATGAACACATTTGATTTGGTTGCAATGAGAACATGATTGGACATACATTACATGCAACTGTCAGTTGGCTGGTTACACAGAGGGTTTTCTTCTGAACCATTGTTTTTGTATTTTCACTGAGAGGAGCACGGCTACAGCTGAACCTGTTCATCATGTGCCTCATCAAAACAAAATGTGTTCCGGTTTATTCTGCACCCCGATCCCACTGTGGCAGAGCTGCGGCTCATTATACGAATGGAAAATTGAGATGAGTCGACAAGAAGGTTGATTTGTAAAAAATAAAAGATGACTTGTATGGTGGTTGGAAAGTGGTTGGCAGTGATCAAAAGATGGTGAATTCAAATGTATACCTTCCAACCATCAAATAAAGTCGACCCCCACATAGAAACCACACACAGAAAGGGAGTAGGCTTTTCAATCAGTGTCTGTCCTACATCAGTTTCTACTTTGACAGTGAATTAGCAACACAGGACCGTGGCTCGAAAAACATGTGATTCATAGTCTGTAAGAGATTTGCCTGCATCAAACACATGCATTCTCATAAAAAAAACTGACTGTGCAGGAGAACTATGCATGTTATGCAAATCTAATACAGTTTTAAATTAGAAATTAAAATGTCATATTAGGTGGAATGACTCCTATTAAATGAATTCTTTGTCTACCGCTTTATCCGCTCCATGAGGGTCACAGGGGGCTGGAGCCAATCCTAGCTGACGGGGGGGAAACTGGATACACCCTGGACAGGTTGTCAGTCCATCCCAGGGCCAATTTACAGAGACAAAAATACATTCACTCTCACATTCATACCTACTGTTAATTTAGAGTGTCCAGTTAATTTAATCTGCATGTTTCTGGACTGGGGAGGAAACTGGGGAACCCACACAAAGACAGTATGCAAACTCCGCTCAGAGAGACCCACGGACAGAGGCCTTCTTGCTGGGAGACAACAATGCTAGCCACTGTGTACCCCTCCAATTAAATGTTACTACATAATTTTGCAGGTTTTATGAAATAAAGTGCTGTATACAGAGTATGGCTGCAACGATTCCTCGAGTAACTTGAGTAACTCGATTACAAAAAATGGTTGAGGAATTTCCTCTGCCTCGAAGCCTCGTTTACTTAAATTTAAAGCTCACGTTTTGCACGGATTTTTTTTTAGTGTGATACAACGTGCTTACGTCACAGGCTATGCATCCCCTACAAAGTGGAAGAACACGGAGCGAGCTTTGGGCAACGTGTGTGGACAGTTTAGCGGTACAGAATGGCAGACGCCGGGACCAAAAAAAGTGAATACAGCGAAAATGCGCAAACACAGCAAAGCGAGAGTAATAGGAGGAATAGGATAAAAGTATGTTTAATCCGATTACTCGATGAATCGATGGAATATTCGATGGAATACTCAATTACCAAAATATTTGATAGCTGCAGCCCTAATACAGGAAATTCTAAGCTTTGCCTCCTATAACACTTTGTCCTTGATACCCATCAACTAGTCTACACCTAACAATAGGATTGACAACTGAGGTTTGATGTGGTAAAATCTCACCTCACTGGACCCATTTTTTAAATGGACCTGGGACATGTAGGCTACATGACCCAGGCTCTTCATACTGTCTCCCTCCCAGCCGCGAACAGGTTCGGACAAGATCTGGAGCTCCAGGTTCTTGCGCTTTCTCAGTTCCTGGCACTGGGTCTTAAAAAAAACAAAAAAAACACATAGATAAAAATTTAAAAATAAGTCAGTGAAGATGACAACATATTTTAGATTTCTGTAAAACAGTGACATAGGGCTGAACTGAGGACATATTGTATCTTTGTTATACAGATTCCTTGATTTGATCAGCAGAGTTATGCCTATACTGATACCTACAAACAGTGGTGTTTGCTGATTGGAAGAAGTAATTAAATGAGTAACTATGACTATGATTTCAACTGTCAACAATTCAACAATGTTGTGAACAATGTTGTTTCTTGAGATATAGAAATAATTAGTAATAGAAACAGCTGTAGAAAATGCATTCTTTTATCTACTAAACATAATGTCATGGTTTTTCTTACTTCATTACTTACTTAACCTGCAAAATAAGGTAGTTTACTTTCAGGTGATAAGTAGGGGTTCTCCCTCCACAAGCAGGAAAAGTGACAGTGCAACATAAGCAACTTTCCACAGCACTATTAACAAAAATGGCTCTGTAGACAGAGCAGTGCAGGGAGGCCTGCCCACCCACTTACACAAACACACTGAGAATTGCAAATTTTAAATGTCAGTATTGTGAAATTGTTTTCTCACTTTCCTGTGCAGCCCTGTCTATGAGACACGTGTGAGTCACCTCACCTATTCTTACAAAATCCAGAGCTTTACCGCTGAAATGTAAAATGCGGTTGATCTTTTTTAATCCAACTTCCCTAAGATGGCATTTCCTTTCGCACCCACTGTCTGAACAACATTATCATTCAGTGTGCGGCAGAGAAAAAGCTGATAATGTGCCTCTTTACATCACAATGTCATGTATGTGGAATCCCTCTGAAAATAAAGGTGACATCTTTGAACAAACGGTCTGTGAAAACACAAACAACAACAGAACAATTTGCCAAAATGAAAACCAAAATGAATGGCTTAGCGAGTTGATTTTCACTAGAGATTATGGTGAGACAACTATGTTTTTTCGTACACGATAACCTTTAAAGTAAACCATGTCTTACATTTTGCTGTAGAAATTAATGAATGAAATGTACAAAGTCAAATGTACATATTTACATATTATATACTAGTATTGGTTTATATTTAAATTGTTTATTTTTAACTATTTAAATTCTTATATATTTAAATTATTTACTTATATAGCTGTCCTACTACTGCTTTATTATTACACCTGCTCTGCTTATATGTATATATACATACCATAGAGCTAATGTGGTATCCTATACCTTAGTATAAATCTAATAATAGAAATATATGTTTGTATCCAGTACATGCATGTCACTGTGGTGTTTCTGTTGTTTTTGGTGCCGTAATTTCCCGAAGGGAACTCCCAAGGGATTCTATCTATCTATCTATCTATCTATCCATCTACCTACAACACAGGTTGTTTTACTTAGACTTGTTCTGTAAAGATATAAAGAGGAAGGTGGAGATCAACATCAGTGAAGATTATATAGATCAGGGTTAGTTAAAGCACAAAATGCCTTCTGGATTTTCAGACTTACCACTAGGCTTCTAAAAACTGCTGTTGCCTTTACAATGTCAGTGTAGTCTGGATGGGCTTCCTGTGGTGGAGATCAGAGACCACATTAAACATGACTGTTTAATGACTGTCAAGACTTTGACACAATCTTTTCTCACAATCTTTAACCTCATCTGATAAGACTCATTTTTCAATTTTACCTTAGAATGCTTGTATCTGAGAAAAGAGTTTTATTATACTATTTTAGTTTGTTTTTGGATGCATCTCCTCCTGTACCTCCACATGTCGCTCAAGCTCCTGCAGCAGGGTTGGATACTTGTCGAGCCTCATGAAGGGTTTGCTCAGACTGGAGGTCAGGGTCAGGATCCCCGGTGCACTTGCTCCCTGGCTCTCCATGAATTTGTCTAGTTCATCGCTGTTAAACACACAAACACACACAGTTAGGGTTTATGTCTTGTATTGTCTTTTTCCTCCAAGGACACAGAATAAAGCTATAAAGATAAAGAATACAGAGCCTCCTGAATACACAGGAACATTTTCAAGGACACACAATAACCTTCAATACTACCAAAGATATACTTTATATCTTTTATAAAGAATTTTTTAAGGTTTTCACTTAATATGTGTGATAAGTCCAGATGGCAAATAGTCCGTAGGATTGAGATAATGGTAAAATGCTTTTAATTTTTGAATATCTTTATAATTTTAAGTTTTTAAGTGTCTGTTCTGTTACTGTCTGTGAATTTATGTCCTCTGCTGACTACTTGTTGTCTTCCTGTGTGTTGTTCTGCAGCTGCTAAACACTTCCCAGAAAAAAAATTCCCTATGGGGACAAGTTAATTAATTGATTAATTAAATAAATGTTAGCCTGCACAGGGCAAGCTTAGGGTAAATCTATTCTGACACTGAAAATTACAAATTTAAAATACCCACTTATAAACTATACCATTTCCACCATGTTGCCAATCCCTGATACATAGTAGAAGGGTTTCAGGGTAGACAGAGCTGCACTTTTGGTTTCACATAATCAACTTTGCCAGAAAGCTGGTTTATTGAAAACTATGAATTTGTCAAGCGTGAGATGTGGGAAACTCTTGAGTTTCCTTTCTCAGGGTAAGTCACCTCAGAGCACAGTTCAGAAACTTCAAGGTTAAAACTGCTTTCTGTACTGGGCCCCAGAGTGGATCTCTAAGACATACATACATGTTTGATAATAAATGCTATATTTGCACAGATTTTTTAAAGAGGTCAGAATAACTTATCCTCGCATATAACCAAATTAGCCCATTTATTTTGTCATTGGAAATAATCATGTATCATATCAGTAGTCTATGACCAACATATGAAAACTGCCTTAATTAAGTATTAAAAGCTGCAGAAATTAGATTCTCAACTTTTGCAATCAGCTGCAACATGTTCACTGCTCTGAATGCTTGCTGGAGTTCTCTAAAGGACCCAGATCATACATCGTATGTTGTAGCAGCACTGCCTGGTAACTTTGAGTAAATGTAAAATGCAAATGTGCTTCAAGTGAATGAAAAAGGGTGGCTCGCTTGCCTGCAACCACAACTGTAAACATCCTGTCATCACTTGACTTCTTCCGCACTTTTTCATCACCTCTTAATGTAGAATCTGGCAAGGCAGATGATTTAAAAGTAAACTATAGCCATTATTTCACACTTACTGTGCTGTATGCAATACAGATTCATAGCAGCATGTCATACTCAAACAAATGGAGTTTAATAATACACAGAGTGAAGGAAACTTTGGTATTTATACATAGTCACAGTTTAGCCTCCCAGTCATTTACAGGTGGGATGCCTGACACCTTGTGGCTCTAAGCTAAATTGCAGTTCACCAATGGTAGTCCTCAAAATTATGTGGTAATAAACCATGTCATCTTTTTTCAGACATGTTGCAAAAAACAGTGGAAATGCAAAGTTTGAAAAGATGTTTGAAATATTTCCTTTAAATATTAAAATTTAAAATATTCTTATGACTTGAATCTTTTTGAAATAACTACGTGTAACTTCCGTGTACACAAACACAAACAATTTTGTGTGGCAGAATTTTTTTTGTCATGTATCATTTCCACTTCAGTAACCACTGGGTCAACCTTCTAAACAAGTTCAAAGTTGACACCTCATAAGTTGAGTCAGTTGAGAAGCATGATTGACATTTCAGCAAATTAAAAAATATAAGAAAGAAAAATAGGACTGAACACTGGATGAACTAGAAAACCTCTAACCGGCACAGCATGTTACTGCAGTGCAGTGTGTACTGTTGTGTGTGCAGGGGCTGACCTGTGGTCAGTGAGGATGCAGACAGCTGAGGGGTGGCTGGAACAGTAAGCCAAGTACAGAGTCTTGATCTGACACATCAGGTTTAAATAGCAGCCAGCCACACGCTGCTGGCCCTCTGGGACTCTGCAAAGTCAAATACACAGAGACAAGGACAGAGAAGTGGAAAAGGTGAAGAAAGCAACGATATCAAAGTCACAGAAAGGCAAAAGCTGATATTATTAGACTTTCGGTTTTGTTGGTTTTTCAGAACGCATTTTTGAGAAACGGCAGAATACACTTAAATAATATCTCATCTAATTAATAGAGCGTCATGAACAAAATGTTATCATACAATTTCTTCAACTGAACTTGAGAATAAAATGCCATAATATAGTTGCTCAGTACAAATTCAAAAGCCATTTACAGACTGTTCATAGTTCACTTTCCTAGATATGCCAATTAGACTTACATGCATGAACACACTTCTTCAATTCACTCTTTCCAGTATTTTTGGATGTCTCCATTTCCCCACCCATGCATGAACGCATCACGTACAACATCATTTCTATAAAGACTGTAATTTTGAGTGTCAAGTTCAGTGTGACATGTTTGAAACAATACAGCTGTTTTTGCAGAAGAAATTAATAGGAGGTGGTGTCTGTGAGGAGGGAAGTGATGGCAAAAAATATGAATGGAATGTGTGCAAAACAGTAAATGATATAAAATCAAATGAAAAGTAAAATGGTCTTCTAAAGGCCCTACTTGTTACAGTCCTCCAAAGCTGCACACAGTCCCTGCTGGAAGGTGAGTATCTCCTCCAGGTTTCCACACAGGGTGGCGCTGTCCGCACTGCTCAGCCTGAACATACACAAACAGAATTAGACAACAAAAAAGTGTGATTCAACCTCAGCGTGGCAAAGGAGGTTAAGGATTAAGTTATGGCAGTTAGTGTCATTGATTATATTCCCAGTAAATTATTTATTTAGACAGTCAACATTTTGTAGTTGTGTAGTTCAGTGACACTTGTGGAATTTGCTTATATGACATTTATGGATCTTCTTTTCCATTGCTCTTACTTATCGCTGGCTTGCAACGGTCGCAGGTAACAACTCAGCAGTGTTTGTAATTCTTTGACAAACTCTCGCTCGTGTTCCACGATGTCTTGCACCACCTGCAACAGCAACACAGTCAGCTGTTTTAGCATGTTACTGAGTCCAAAAAAACAACAGGTTCATAAAAATAAGGATCTTGATTTTAGTTTTTTTTTCCCATTTAAGCTCACTTAAAAGGTAAGAGGACAAAGGGGTGTGAGTGTAAATCAAAAAGAGGAGAAATTGCTCTTACTTGGGTTAAAAAAAATTGGAGGATTCATACACAGATTAGAGGGTTGTGAAGCTTTTATGATTTTTGCTCAAATAAAAGACAGGAAATTCATTGTTTTTATTCCAAATTGTGACCACCATGCACATTGTATAATACTAACAAATCAATTCAAGCTGTAGTATTTTAGAGAATAGTACAACTTGCGGAGAAGAAAAGGTACAAAATAATCCACTCACCACACTGTAGTAGTTCTTGGTCAGCTGAGTCCCTTTAGGAGACACGGGTTTCTCTATAAAAGAAACGAGCATCGATCAGTAAAGACTAGCATAATTTATGATGACAGCTGATTTTTTAAAAAAAATCACTTCCTAGAAGACTTCATCAATGACCTACACAGGTTACAATGCATAACAGATTAAATATTTCTCATAACAGCATTTCTCATCATTTCTTCTGCACACACTTTTCACACTTTAGTGCAATTTATAAGTCTTAGAACATAATAATGTCAATAACAGCATGTAGTCACACATCAAAAACTTTCAAAACAGGTTATTTGTTGTTAAAGACATGCTTGTAATTAGGTTATTTTGAAAACGATGTCCCATTAAACCCAGAAATTCATGATCGCATTTTGTGTGATCCAACTCACCACAGGGTTTGATTTCCCGGACATAGTTACTGGGAAACCAGCCCGTCTTGCCATTGAGCGTGCCCTCCCACCATCCTCCCTCTTCCTGCCGCGTCACAAGGATCACTTCACCTTTACTAAATGACAGCTCATCCTCGTTGTTCTGCTTGAAGTTGAAGCGAGCCTTTACCATCAGCTGACCGCCCCCACCGTTCTCAGACATCTCCTGTTGGAGCGATTATCAGACGTGGTGAGCAACGTGACCACAAGCGTCGCTTAGCGTGTCCCAAAAAAATATTTATTTATACTGTTTGTGCATATTTGCAATAAAATAAACTATATTGCACTATTTATTGGACTTGGATATTTTCATATGCATGCACAAGACAGCGTATCAAATGATGTGCGTTTTCAAATGTTGTTCTTCAATGTGCACGTTAATGAAATGCACACTTGTGCAGGTCCATGAGGTAAAAAAATATACTAACTTATCAGAATAATTCAGTGTAATACCAGGGACAATGAAAACTTTTGTGTACCAGACTGCAGAATATGAAGTGAGCAGACAACAGAAAGACAGAAATGGTAGAAATATTTAGAAGAGACCATACCACTGATTTGGATTGTCTACGAAGAGAGCCTTTGGATTTCGCAGAGGAGAGGGTGTGTGAAGACACTGACTGACTAGGAGAGGGGGCAGTGGACTGCGAACATGACCTCTCTGCAGCACAGTCTAAGGACACGGACAAATAGTGGACATGTGGAGCCTGTTATTTTGGTTTAAGTGTTTAAACATCTACTCAAAACATACACATATCAAGCATCACATATGACACAGGCGCACAAACTTTGGGGAATATACACTGTATATCAAGCAGCTGTAGAAAGATTTATAGATAAAAAAAAAAAAGTAAAACCATGTATCCAGGAAATGCCTTGTAACAAAATAAAAGACACCGTTTTACACAATTTCCTACAAACCTATCTCTCCGCTAAGATACAGTCTAGTGGGTGACTTATGTTATAGGCAGCCAAGGCCTCCACTGTGTCATCAGAAAGCTACTGCGGCGGAGGAACAGTGATTTAGGTTCAGTAGCTGCCAGCCGTTCTGCACAGAGTGCAATTTTTGAGATGCTCTGACAGAGGTAGCAATTTTATTTTCATTATTCACTTGAAAAGTGACACATGGCCGCCCTGCAATAATGTGCCATCCCTTATACAAACCAACAAGCACAAAGACACTTACAAATGTACTCTCCAAATCCGACTGGATGCTAGCCAGGTTATTCTGTCTTATCACATTGCAAATAGCAGAAGAATAAAAAAATGATGATGGGTATGAACTGCAGGCCTTAGGATCTTCTAATTCAGATCAACTAAGGAGTTCAACAAGGGGCCAAAAACAAACTAACAAACAAATGCAGTTTTCACTTAGGGGCATTAAAATGTGTTATCGAAACACTTTCGGTAAATCCTTCCAGATTTTACCAGCACATCACCTGGAATCTGTGCTTGTATGTTAAAGATAGAAAACCCAGAGATTCCCTAATGTTCTCCATATGTAGAGAGGATGCATCTCAGTGAGGCGTAACCAAGACAACGAAAATAACACTGAAAGCAGCAGGATAGTCCACATGTACTTGTGGGAACTCAGTGATCCCTCATTCCACCCTTCACACACAGAGTCATCCTACAAAGCCCTTTGGTTATCAAAGCTCGGTGGTTATCAGTGTAATTTCTGTATATCGCAACGATCAAAGCATCAACCTTAAACATAAATACTCAACACAGAAATTCATGAGGTAGGAGAGGAACAAGGCTTGGAAAGGGAATTACTGCCTTGTGGTTGTATGCCTCTGCCACATAGTTTAATGCCACTGTTCATAAAATGTTTTCAAGGCACATAAAAAAAGTTTTATTCACTTTAAGAAATATTTTTTAATTAAGGGAAGGCATTTTTGGTGAAATGTGAGGTACAGTGGAATGACGTGTATCATTTAAATTCATCTTCGCCCCAACAGCACAGACATCAGTCAACAATCACCAGGGTTTTAAGGTGAGAGTCACTGATTCAACATCTGACCGAATGTGAGTTGCAGTCTTATTCTCTCATTACGGTGTTTTTCATACACCACTAATTTGCTTCACAGCCTCTATTGGTCCCTTCCTAAAGAACCAGATTAATAGAATCATTGGAAACAAAAAATATCTGTCCATAGCTGTCAGCATGAAGGTGTAAAAACACAGAGGTCTCATTTGTTCGATTTTACCATCTAACTTGTGAAGAATCAAATCAAACTATTTCACCTCCGAATATAGGAGAGCAGCTGCTACTGGTTATCCTTTAAAAGATTGGCATGCATCATCCTCCCCATGTATGTGCATTCCAAATTTTGATCAAACATGCAGCGTAAAAAAGCTGAAAAAAATAATAAAAATTAATTAATTAAAACAAATTGACAACTGTATTATCTTTTTAAAGCTTTCTGCTGAGAAAATAACACAGATCTTTGCTTCTGATGGTTAATAAATTGTGAAGATGACAAGAATTGTTCTTGTGCTTACACGTATGTGAATTTTATATGGTTTATTATAATTTGAAAACACATCTGATACTAGCAAACGGCATTTAGTTGACACTGTTGGCCTTGATATTAATAGATTAATCATCAAATATTAATAAGAAGCACAATAAGCAGAATTGGCAACCATTGAAATAACCATTAGCTGCAGACGGAATGTCAATATGCCAGTCAGGCACAAGCTAATCCAGGTATGTCACGAATATAATGATCCAAAATAGGCTTACACATTATTGTCCATTATTCCACGTGCAGAGGTGGCGGGGTGCTGGCTAAACAATCAATATCACTGGTTCTCAAGCAACTGTGAGCTGGATACTTGAAGGAGTCTACCCTTTCAACTCACACAAAACAAGCTTTCATGCAAAACAATTAGACCTGAACTGCTGAGGTGCTTTGCACGGTAAATCATTTCATGTTATGCTGTGTCACTTCTGAACAAACACACCTTAGAAGGGGCCTGAAATGTATACACTCATACACACCCTTAATATGGATGCACAAAAATATACAATAAATAAAAAGATACATATTATTCATTGATCATACATGGATGAAAATGAGTAAATATGGCCCCCAGCATGATAAAAACACACACTGCCATGCCAGCTGGTCATGGGTAACACACCAAATCATGATTCTGAATGGCTGCTTGGACAACAACAACAAAAAGAAAACTAATAAACATGATCATAGCACATATATGATGCAAATGACATCAGATAGCCACTGGTAATATAAAGCTACATGTACTTTTCATTAATTATTGAAGCTTGTTGATTGGAGGAGTAACACCGAAGGGAAAAACACTTAAAGACGCATGTATTTGTTATACATGACTTGAATTACTTCATTTATTTGATATTTAATGCCTTCTTTTCTTTGGTGCCTCAGGAAACTAACGTAACATCTTCTGCTGCTACGCTTTCTTTCATGATCTCTTCAATTTCATAACTAAATGTTAGCAAACAGTCCCCAGTAAAGAGATTGCAACTCGTACCTTGTGTGGCGAAGTTGAAAGCCAGCAAAGTGGTCAGTACTTTGCCAAAATGCTCCCCGGTGTATAACCACTCTGGTTCAAACCCCTGGAGATATGGAAAATATACAAGAGTATGCATTACAACCTCAACAAATTAGCAAACCCAAACAATCTATTAATTGGAGTCCATCAGGTCAAATGTGGAAGAAAAGGAAAACCAAAATTAAGGTTTTGTCTACTGAATGCACAAAGAGCGAAAGAACAAAAGAGAGCTAGAGAACATATTCAACAACAACAGACAATGAAAAGCACTACAGGTTTCTCTTTCTTTTTCTTTAAAAAAATAAGCTATTAATAAATCAGAGAGTAAAACTAACACGTTGTGTATAACCTATATTTTGTGAATTGATGGGTTTTAATAAAAATAGACAGTGGCAGACTCATTTGTGGTCCACACTCATTTGCGATCTGTAAATGCCTACACTCACAATCTGCTTGCTCACTCTGTCTCAGACTGCTATCTTCTTTCCACCAGCGGATAAGGTTACACATTTTAAATAAAACATCTTAAATATAGAGTTTGAGTAGTACAGCCACGGTCATGAGTTGTATAAGACCTAAGTTTTTACACAGCATGCTTTTTAATCATGTAAACAAAAATACTGTGAATATGATGTTAACTTTTTTTATAATGAATTTTCACCACTATTTAAAAAAAAATGGACAGGCTGGATGTAAGGATGAAAGTAAATAAATACTTACATTACAGTATTGATGTTGATCATAAAATGAGCTAAGACCTTGACTGAGCCTGGGATCAGTAGTTTTGCATACTCTAAATAACTGGATTAAGTCAGCATAAATAAATCATGCCATGCAGCTCATAAAACAGTAAAAACTCTGAGGCCTTGAGCAGTAATTGATGCTTCCTCTTTGTATATTTCAGGGCAGAAGTGAAAGCAGTATGACTGCTCTCTTTGTGTAGTCACAGGACAAGCGGGCACAATTCAAAATAGGGAAAAAAAAAAAAAAAGACAGAGTCCCTGCAGCATGATCACATCACTGACCATAGGATGGGCAGGGCTTGCTGATGGGTACAGTGGCTCTTCTAAAACCTCAAAAAATCTAATTATGGGCTACGGCAGGGCTGATGGATAAAAGCAAAGGGGACCTCCCAGACATAACAAGCCAGCTGTGCAGAACGACCGAACCACTTGACTTTGCAGTGAGTCAGAACTTCTGACTCAATTGGCTGTTTAAAGAAAACCAACTGACGCAATTCAAGGCCAGAGAAGATTATTTATAAAAGTCAAGAAGAAACTACTGTCCAGTGTGGCAGTCACAAACATCTGCAAATGATTTGACCCTTTAAATGTAAAAGAATCTTTTGAGCAATCCTGGCCTGCAGAGGATGAATGGGGATGGTTTTTTTTTTGTTTTTTTTTACCTCCGCCAAAGGCGTTGTGTTAAGAATAAATTTGGTTGAAATTTTCTCTGGGTCAGGTTTATGGCCCAATGAGGAAATAATTTGATTTAGGTGATGATTCGACAACAGACCCTGCGGGGAAACAGAGCGGCCTTGGCAGCTGTTTGCACTCTGAGTGCTCTCTGTACCTTAAAACATGCAGCACAAAGCAAAAAAAGCAAAAATACAGTCACTGCAACATGAAAGATAAGAGGAAGTTGACACTGTAGAATCATGGGTTGTGCATCACAATACTAGTCCAACAGTTTGCCTCAGTGACTGACAGCATGCCTGCTAGTGTGGCTCACCCCACATGGACGTGTGAATAAAACATATGCCAGCAGCAGATCACAACACAACAGGCAACAGTGTATCGGCGGTGTCCTCTGTGAACCGCAGTGGGCGCAGATGGCTGAATAAGGATTTAATGACCGAGAAAGATCAGTCTGTGACAAACCATAACACTGAGGCAACTTACCTCCACTTTCAAAGACGAGCATCCTCTCAAAAACTCCTTGATGTTGGAAACGCAGTCGGCTTCTGTCCTCGGATCCTGGCAGTACTGAACGGGCGCGCGCGCACACACACACACACACACATAGACACACGACATAAATTTATAAACAAACACCTCGGTTTAGTGTAGGTGATAAACATCGGACAAGCGTGCTCGTCAGACGCTCCCTGCCGACTTTACATTCATTTTGTGTCACAAAGATACAAATAATGAACATGCTATTGTGATCCAAACGCGATGGTAACCTACAGTAGAGAGTGGAACTGTGGATTAAATATTCCTGCGTCTCCTTCACGCACACAACCATTTACAGCACAGAAATGTTAAGTGCAGTCGATTTGTACACAACATCCGCTCTTTTACTGACTTCCAAAATAAAATACCAATTAACGTTTGAAAATATGCGTGGGGGACAGGCTAAGCTTATCGCTCGTGGCAACTGAACAAAAAATGTTTATTTATAAAAAAAGACACTCAATGAAATAGGACGATAAGCCAGGCATAAAATTAAAACAGACAAGGGATACGTCACTACTTCCTGTTTCATTCTTAGTGTTTCCTGTTAAATTGACGGCCCTTTCCATCTGAAAGAGCCTTACAAGAGGAAGTGACGAACTAGCTGTACAACTGTTATTCATAGTTTTCAACTTTTCTCACCTCGGTACCGAAGCGTTATTATTGTTAGGAATGCTTCACACAGTAAAAGTTGTTTTTGAGTGAGTGGGTACCTCAAAAACCCTGGCCCGTGTCTCCCGAGGCCCCGGTGTGTTTGAGTGTGTGTTCGTGTGTTTCACGCACTTTTCACTTAAGAATTTCCCCCGTTGTGATGGGTGTTCACTCCGGCTCACTTGTGTCAAGAATGCGGAACATTTTCTGGGCTTCATTGGAAACCACATCTTATAATTCCCCTTGCTGAAACCCCACTGAAAGCCGCTGTAGATAAACAACGTGGGTGTTTCAAAAGCACAACGAAAACATGAAAACTTAACGAGATCTACCTTGACAACTATGGAGGCCCAACTGCTGCAGGGAGAAGTTCTCGGTATCAATTACATCTGAAACCACTCCCTTCCTTTTCAATGAGAGCCGTCGGTCGTTAGACATTCGTTAACTTGTGCTAGCTCATTTCAACCTCTCACCTTGGGTGTGAAACCAGGTATGAGCCGCTCGGTAAGCTTGCACAGGACGACCCCATCCTTGAGCGATGTTTTCAGAAAGTCCTCCGGGTCCGCTATATTCTTTTTCGGCGAGCTGAGCACTCCCAGTGATATTAACCACGTTACGGTTTGTTCCTCTGGATTCATCGCTCCACAACAACGACCATTGCCTAAGCACGCATTGCTGTTGCAGGAAAACTGGCGGCCTGTTCCGTATCAGTATGCGACTCACATCCGCACATCCGCACTTCTGCCACTAGTTAAAAAAATTATAACGAGGCGGTGGGGGAAGGACGATGGTGTTTCTACTCTTTCGAACAGATGATGATCACCCCTACTGGCAAATAGGCACCTCAACATTAGACAGGAGTCATTTTCTCTGGTACTGCAACATGACGACAGGACATCCAAAACAGCAGGGATCAGGAAATATAAGGGACTTTATCAGTCAAGACAAATTTATATTTATATACTATAAATATACAATTTCTGATTATGATTATTATAAACTCATCTGCAAATAAGTAGTATGCCTAAGACGCACAACAGGAAATGATAATTGTCTCAATAGATCAAATTTAGTAGAAGCACTTTAAAATTAAAAATAAGTACTAAGAGCACAGACTTCCACTATGGCCCCTCATTTACCCTTGGTGTCAATATATTTCCTCACTGTATATAGTAAGAATTGTTAAAAAGAAATCCCACACCTGGCTCCCCAACTCTATCACCACCACCTAATCATTTCGAATAAATCCATAATTCTCCTTTGAGTTATGCTTTTGGTTAAGGAAAAGATGTTAGGAAAGCCTCATAATCAAAGACTACAAAACATCCACCAAGAGCTTCAAATATCTTACAAGTATGACATTTGAAATACCTTTGCAATTTATTTTTTCTTTAATGACTGCCAACACAGAGGAACAATGCTCTTTACAACGTGTTTATTGAAAATAGCAGCAACTGTGAATTTAATCAAATCCTCAGACCGTGTTCCTCCCACTTTCAACACGTCCCACTTGAAGAAACCAGCCACTTCAACAGATGCCTGCCTGCCATGATCTGAAATGCTGTACACAATAACAAGTGATTACACAAATTGTTTAATTTAGTAGCAATAAAGAGTAATAAAAGAAAAAACAATTATAGTACCAACAATCAATGAGAACTTTTAACTTCTTGGGAATATTTAAAATGTTCATGCTCTGTACTTTCCACTCATTCCGTTTTTCAGAAATTAATAAAGTAAATATTTAAGACTTAGTCAGTAGTCTGATAGACTTACCTGCATTAGTGCACTGGGGCTTCGTTGGTTTAACAACTCGAAGAAACAGTTCCGGTTGAGTTTCAAGGGCAATTGCCTTCAGGGGATGTTCATCCTGCAATGAGAATAAAATATTAAAATAGTGTCCTTGTCTTAACCATGTATTCATAAAATGTGAAAGTAATTTTATAGTCCTTGGTCCGACTTAGAATTTGTTTCAGTGTTTGTTTCCAGTTTGGCAGTTGGAACGATGGCATTCTCCCAGAGGTCTCCATTGTTTGAATCGGCATGCTTGTGGAAATGGTTCTGATTCTGAGTTACTCACTCTTAATTTAAAAGTTGTTAACCAAAAAAAGTAACTAGACATTTCTACAGGATAATAAAATGAAGTGCTGTGACCAATCATTTGAATGTTGACTGGAAAGGCAAAAAGTGTTTTGAGGGCTCAGTTGGTGTCAAAGCTTTCATTGTTGGAAAACGGACGAAATGTCTTGAAATGCTCCTGCACTTGACAACTTAGCTGAAAAACTGACTATAATGAAAAAGCCTCATTTGGTTGACCTCCATTTGTCTTTCGTCCCTTGCAGCAAAAGTTGTCTTGGATTTCACCCCTTTGAGTGGATATTGCAATACAGGACAATGAGAAACTCATTTACAGAGGAGAAACAAAGAGGTTTACTTTGCTTACCAGCTGTTGACTATCGGTCGAGTTGCATTTGGTTGTTGTTGCCTTTGGTTTTGTCGTTGCATGCCATCAAATGGCTCATAGGGAGATGGGTCCATTTCCAAGGAGACTACATTGGGACATTTTGAGAGTAACAATTGCCTAACCCATGAAAACAGCAGCGTCCAATTGGAAGTACATTTTTGCTAAGAATTTGTTTAGTAAATTGTCTATTTTTTGTAGTGCGAACAGAGACTCACCTAGACTTCAGAACACTTAAAGGATACCATGGCGTTACTGAAATTCATGTTACTGTCTCTGATCTTGGCTTGAAAATGGATGAGCGGGGTTCAAAGTACAACTAAAAGCTTTTATTAGAGTAGCCAGACTTATAGGGCATTGCAGATTCCAACAGCACTGAATGTACAAAACACTCACTTGGTAACTGTACTGTTACATGAGCAAGAAAATACTTAAAAAAAAAAAGTTTACACATAAAAAACTGGAAAAGTCAAGATACAGTTCAAAGCTAAGGTTCATATTCCACAGATTTAGACATGGCTAGTTTGTCCTGTCAGATTTCTTCCAAAACATGTGTTTACTGTACACGGAGACTATCACTTTCATTAGTGCAATTTCCAAGGCCAGTTCAGTATCTGTTGCGAGCCATTCCTCTATCAGCTCGATTGCCCCCACGGCCACCTCGTGGCCCACCACGACTTGAGTTGCTGTATGAATCACGAGGAGGGTAGCCTCTCTCAACAGGGGGAGCTGGGCCCCTATCCTGCCTGCCCATTCGCTCACCACGGCTAGGTGGGTATGGGTCACTCCGACTGCTGGGATAACTGTCACGACTGCCATAGCCATCCCGGGAACTGCTGCCATAGTCATCATAACGACTGCTTCCACTGCTCCCACCATAGGAGGGTGGGGGGCCCCGTGAAGGTGGGGCGCTGCGAGAGTTACCTGCAGGGTCAATGGGTCAGGTAATTGGCAATGTTTAATTTATACATTTTCTCGCACTGTAAAGTGCTCATTCTTTTGCCAATAGAATTAATTTAAAAAAAAATAACGAACGACATATTTACATGTCGCATCATGGATTCAAGCTTAAATGTAACATGGATATTTATAGTTGATATCTGCAGTAATATATCCAAGCACAGGAAATAAATGGTCAGTGTTACCCATCTCAGCATGCCATTGATTTGAGAAGCCTTTTCCTTTTAGATCTCCAAGAGTTAGAACTGCAGGTTAATGATGAAGTTTTCAGAGTTGTCTTGAGGGTTTTGAGAAGTTTACTCCTTGAGGGAGTGGTTTGTTAGGCAACACATACTGGGTGGTGAACAGATGTTTCCAAGGATTTTTTTTTGGAGTTCCTTTTTGTTTCAAATATTACGGGTAATTTCTGCATATTGGCAGAAAGTGAATTTTTTTTTATGAACGCTGATGCAATTGTCATATGCCAAAGCTCTAGAATGTAATTGCTTTTCATTTAAAATGCCAATGGTGCTAATTTACCAGTAGCTGGAAAATGTACAACAGGGATTTCATTGTCGGAGATGCAGAAAACGGAAAGACGGCGTTTTAAGAAGCTTTCTGCAAAGTCGTTTCCTCTGGGGAGGGGAGAAACTGTAGCCTCTTCTGACTGGCGACTGTGGTAGTCAATACTATGATCTGGTGTATTATTTGTGTAGCTTTTCTTTGTGCCACAGAGTTTTGTTTTTACATTCAGAGTCATATCTTACCATAACCATCATATGAATCTCGGTAGGAGCCACCACTAGGGCGATCCATATAATTTCTTGGTTCCCGGCCTCCTCCATAACCATCACGATCACTAAAATATAAGAATAAGTATTACGAAACATGTATAATGTACCTTTTTACCTTTTCTAATAGCTTATACACACACCTGTATCCTCTTGACATTGAGCCATAGTCATCTCGGGAACTGGAATTAGAGTATTCTCTGTATGAGTAATCTCTAGGAGGAGGTCCATAATCCCTTGAATCTCTGGAATTATAATCCCGGCTGGAATAGCTGTAAAACATGTCACAATTAACTGCAGAGGTGCAATTATTATGTAAAAATACTTGACATGGTACAAAAAAGCTTAAGCATAAGCAAAGGCATAAGTAAGTTTAAATGAAAATGACTTACTTGTCTTTAGAGTTGTAATGATCATCTCGCGGTGATGGATAATCATCTCTCCTGGACATCATGGAGTCTCGGCGAGGTGGTGGACCATAAGGATCTCTGTCCCTTGACATGGGTGCTAGAGAGCAATGATAAACCATCTCCTTTAATTACCAAATTCACCTGAGTAACAAGCACACAACTACTTGAAATAGAACTAAATGATCAAATCTACACCAAATGGTAACACAGTAGCACAACTTTGGTGACATTGAATCAAGTACAAACAAATTTTTTCGTACTTACCCCTGCTCATAGGACCAGATGGGGCAGACCTCTTTGGCGGGGGTCCTCCATTACGTACTGGGGGTCCTCTCTTCATTGGAGGGGGACCTCGTGATGACATGCCTTTAAAGAATGGCTCTCCATTCCCTGAATTATCATAGTAGTCTTTTAAAAGACAAGAAATTAAAATATTAACAAACTTACAAATTTTACAAAATAACAAATTAACACACTATAACTAATGCACAAATTAAATGTTTGTTTGTCAAAAATGTACCTCTGGATGGAGGGCCCTTCATACCACCAGGACCTCCCCTTGAACCACGGGAGCCTCTGGGTAGACCACGACTGCGGGAGTACATGGGTGGGGGTCCTCGCCTGCCCCCACTCTCAAACTGAGGCTTTGTAGCTTGCTCCACTTTGATAGCCTTGCCATCAAGAGACTGTGGAAAAATGATTACAACTGAATCACAACAAATTTCTTAAAAGATTATGGCAGATTAAAGACAGACTTACCTTTCCATTCATCTCTCGTGCGGCATCCTTTGCGTCAGCCGGACTTTCAAAAGTGACAAAAGCAAAGCCCCTGGATTTGTTTGTTTCACGGTCCTTCATCAATAGAACTGAAATTAACAAAGAGTGGGTACAAAAGAGCATTAAGTTTAGTCAAACCTTGATTAGATTTTGGTACAGTGTTAACAATTTAGTTTACAACAGGTTGTGTAAACTATGTTCTTTTCCTTTCACATTATTCCTCTACTTCCTTCTTCAGGGAATACCTTACAAGCTCCGTTCCATTTGATATCTTAGAATAGTGCATGCTGATGCAACTGGACTGGAATAACGGCAAACTAAATGTGTATAAATTATTTAAATTAACATCTGAGCAGATGCTGCATGGCTGTACATTTGTGGCCAAGCTAGGACGTTCATATTTAACACAATTTACATCAAACAGGGAATATATATACATATATATATATATATATACATACACACACATTGAAACAATTAAGAATATTTAACATAAAATTGCTGACTGCACTGATAATAAAAAGACCAACAGTGGCTCCATTCATACCTTCGACTATCCTGCCATATTTGCTGAAGTACTGCTCCAAGGCCTTCTCAGTGGTCTCAGTGTTCAGACCACCGATGAAGAGCTTGCCAGGTCGATCTGCCTCTGCCATGCTGCAAAATTTACCACCAGCTATGAAAACAGACACAAAATAATCATATAAAATAATCGGGTGTTTTGGGTTTTTTTGCATAACACTCAATGTATATGTCCTCTGTATATAGTTATTTTTGGGGAGTACCTTGCTCTTGGTGAAAGTCGTGGGCTGTTGAATTCGCAAAATGGCGATGAACGTGCCAGCAGTCACAGTTAGCTCCTTTGCTAACGCCAGCTAATCAATATACCTGATACTGGCGAAAGGATATGAAATACCAAATGCGATCAGCTACTTCTGAATCATAAACAACGAAACTAGTCCAAGGTTTTAAACTGAGAATAGGGGTAGACGGGTTGCGTTCACTGCACAAAGCTGTATCTGTGAACAACACCCGCTTCCCTCCTGCTTCTTTTGTTCACTTTGCGGCAGACGCAAAGCCCCGCAGCGGAACACTGCCACCTATAGTCCAAAACCAAGAATGAAGATTCTTGAAGAAGAGTCTTCATGTTCAGATTCCCAAAGTATGGATGCGGTCATTAACGGTACTACAGTTCAAACAAATAAAACTAGTTTTAATTTTCAATCATGTATAATTAAAGTTAATACATTTTGTTCTTAGCAGGTTGTAACACAATAAGTGACTGATCATCATGAGCAAGTAGATATATTTTTGACAAATAGTAGTCATACGCCCCCCTTTTGTCTACCATTCCCTCAAGCCTAAAATTAACCATGCTTGTAGAATCCCATATTTTATGTCAGTAATGTCTTCTTCGGCAGATGAATATAAATTCAAATTGCACATCATTTGTGTCAGTGGCCCTTACAATCTGTGCATAAAGGAGAGCCGTCCTCTCTTCTTGGACCCTTGGTTTAGATTTAGAACAACTGCCCCAGAAAACTTTTCAAAAGGAAGACACACCTAGAACAGCTGTAGAGGTCGAATGCCTTTTCCAGGAAGATCAGACATGCAATATTGTGTGTGTACAGCGAAGAAATCTTTTATGGGAATTATGGGAATTCTTTTATAGGTTTCTTGGGAACTATGCGTATTATTCCGTAACAGGAACTAAGAATTAAATTAAGTAAAAGTTTTAAGAATACCCGGGCTTAGTTTTAAGAATACCCGGGTATGTCTTGCTTTTACACGTTTATCTGTTTTCATAGTTGTAGAATTGATGCAAAATCTGAGTTTCGACAAACCTTGCTAAAATAAATTTGTATGAATGTTTTCACTGGGAAAAAGGGTAAGAGACGGTAAAATCATTCGTTCTTCAGGTGTTAATTTCATGAATCTTAAAATCAGCCGGTGATATCTACTGTCATAATAAGCGAATAGTTACTGAGATATGGGAGGTCCTATTTACTCGTGCTCAGCCCAGAACTCATCAAACAAATTAGAGGAAATTTCACAGCTCCGCCCCTACTTCACACAACTGCGAGTGTGCCAATACCTGTTTTTCTTGTTTGGTTGGTTGATATTTCACCGAGGTATAAAAAAGTGACTTGAATTATAAATGAACTGCTCTGCTTAATGCTTTGTCTGTATTTGTCATATAAAGTAGTTGTTCCTTTGAAGTATTGGAAAGTTTATAGCACTAGACACATAAAAGCAACGTCAGTGTTGTTACAACATTGTTAAGGCTGTCAGAATTAGTGATAATATCCGTTGTTGTAAATTTCAAAATAAAACTTTCACGATAAATGTCAAAATAAATTTGGGCGATTCTAAACGTTTATTTTTTCGATAATTTATATACTAAAACTCAACATTAATAATTCATTATAAAGAGCAAGACTTTCAAACTTATAAATACGGAAGAATAACGCGATTACTTAACAAGTGTACTTACTTTGAAGATGTACAGTTTGACTTCCGGTAGTAATCTTGTGACGGAGGCAAGGCCGGACATCGTCGACGTTGGCAGGTCAGCACATCCTTAGCGTCTCGAGTCGACAGACGAAGCTAACTGTGTGAAAGTGAGCGTTTCCTTCCCTCCAGAAGAACGGACTCTCTCATTTTACAAAAGTAACCACACCGACGGAGAAAACCCGCCTCAGTGCTAAAATGAAGAGGCGGATACACCTCGGTTTTGTTTTTATTTATTCGCTAGTCGCGTATTTCTCACCGTGCTTGGGGTTTTATCTTCCGGGTTTAGCCCCTGTGAGTTTCTGTGAAGAAGGCAAATCGGGTGATGATTGTCAGGTAAGGTGACTTCGTGAAATGCTAAATAATCATCTATCACATTTTTTTTCCTTAAATGAACTAACGTTTGATTTGCATAGCTATGTATTATGCCTCTTCCTTAATGTTTCTTTCGAGCCATTTCTCTCTGAAGGCCCCGGCTATTACTGCGAACACGCACTACATTCTGATGTATCGCTGAATTAACTGTAAAAATAGGCTGTCCTGCAAGTAATTTTTTCTGTATTATAATTTGTCAGGTTATCACAAGCTTTACATGTAACTGGCACCACATTTATATTCTAATTGCAGGAATGTCTTATAATGTTGGCGTGTTATCTTCTTAGGTTTTGATTGTACTAACGCATCAACGGGGCTTGTCAGTTAAATGCAGCCTGACTCAAAAACTTTTTCTTCGTTACAGTCATTGATTCAGCTGTTTGTCAATCGCTTGGACTCTGTAGAGTCCGTGCTGCCTTATGAGTATGACGTGTAAGTATTTAAACTTATGTTTGATGTCGTTCGTGTAATGTTTAGATATGGGTTTCTGATAATTCTCTTTATCTTTCTGTGAATTATTAAAGGTTTGACTTTTGCAAAGATACCAAGGAAATGAGGCCTTCTGAAAACCTTGGACAGGTGCTGTTTGGTGAACGAATCGAGTCTTCACCATACAAGGTGTGTTACCATTGAATCCAACAGTGCTTGCCTGCTATGGCTTCGTTCATTTTATGCCCACTGTCTATGTGATTTCGGCAAATGTATGAGATTATTATTACAAGTTAATTCACTTTAATCATATATAAGATAATAAGACACCATCAGGTCGTAGCACCACACCCTGTGAGATGGGCACCCCAAACACAGAATTTTTTTTGCCTATTTTTGGTTGCAAGTTTGTGACAACTTTGGCCCTTTTAGATCCGATATTGACATGTATTCAGAGTAACCCCGTCACATGTGAACAGCTCTGAACACAGTATTTGGCAGTGGTTTGAGGATATATGTGGCCATATTCTCCTGCATTCATGTATGCTATCCGTCCTCGGGACACAGTAGAGACTGCCTCCTCAGCTGATGTCCTCTTACTGGCTGCAGTTTCATAGGGAACTGAAAGTATTTTTTACACTTATAGGTTTACAGGTTATTTATTTGGAACGAGTGCTGCAATAAAATCATTGGTCAGCTTGAGATTTCATTTTCTAGTGGTCGAAATCTTACTTGGTATTATGGTAGAGCAGCATGAGTATTGCTGTGATTCCCTCAGCTTCTCACAATTTTTTTCCTCTCACTGTCAGTTACACATATGTAGACAAATGCTGAGGTTTTCAAACTAATTTACAACAGGCACAGCTCTACAGTCAATTAAAACATTAGATTTTTTTAACAAACATAAAGTCAGTGTGTATTTGAATATAGTGCGGCTGAACCGTAATATGTTCACATGTGGTCACAGGAGACATTTTAATGACAGGTGTGAACAGTTCTTAACATGTCTGCATGTGACACCGTTGCTCAGGCTGGATGTGAATAGGTGGGATCGGTATGATGCGGACTACTGTTAAGGAGCCATGACTAAAGAAATTATCATGATCATTTACTGGTGTTTATTTGTCTTGCATATCCCAAAATTTTACAATGTGTAGCACACTTAAGATTTTAATTAAAATTTTAATTAAAATTTTAAATTGACATTATTTATTGTATATGATGTACTATCTTGATGTAACAAGACTCTCATCTATATTTTTTCAGTTCAATTTTAAACAAGATGTTAAATGCAAGTCGGTGTGCACAAAAAACTACAAGAAAGGTGTTCAGGAGGATATAACCAGACTTGATTTTCTCAAGATGGGAATGCAGTTAAACTACCAACACCACTGGTAAGTTGATGCACAAGACTGTTTTGTAGTTTACACTTTGTGAGTCACACTATTAGGAGTATGCATATTTTGTTTGTGGTGCATGTTGGCAATTAAGAAAAGTTGTTTGCAAATGAGAAGCTGTTGTTCACAAATAATTGTCTTCAGGATCATTGACAACATGCCAGTGACATGGTGCTATGATGTGGAAGATGGTCAGAAGTACTGCAACCCAGGCTTTCCCATTGGCTGCCTTGTTACAGCAGATGGTAGACCTAAAGATGCTTGTGTCATTAATGTGAGTTATGATGTCAGTCTTTTAATTTTTCCCTGCGGCAGTCATCTACTTCTGAACCAGTCCTGATTTTTATTTACTGACTGACTTGTGTGGCACATCCAGTGTACTCCTAGTGCCTGTCCCAAGCTCCCCCAAATGGGAGAGTTGTGTCAGGAAGGGCAAACCTCTACCTAATCAAATATGCAGATCATCCACTGTGGCAACCCCTAGAGAGGGAGAAGCCGAAAGGAAAAAAAACGGCAACAATACTAGTAATGCAAGCAACACAAAGATAGCGTCAAAAGTCATTTTATAACTAGTTTAAGTTTAATAATTTCACTATACAGGGTACCCAGCAACACATTGTGTTAGGATTGTTACCTGTAGGACTCTAATTAAATTATGAATTTTTTTGTTTGTTTTTTGTAGGCTGATTTCAACAAGAAGAACACATTTTACATCTTCAACCATATGGACATTAAGATCACCTACCACAGTGGAGAATCAGAAGGATGGAGAGGGGCTCGGCTGGTTGCTGCCACTCTGGAGCCAAAGAGGTAAGTGGTAGAAAGGTTTTAGCAATGTCTGTCATAACATGATGCAACTGCATGACAGTCCATTATACAAAACTGATAATAGAATCCTTAACTGACCTGAATGATTTTGTTTGGTTTGCGTGCAATAGTATCAAACAGGCTGATGAAAAAAACCCAAACTGTGAAGGAACCACTCCGATGGAGGTCCCTGTAGAGTTTAATGATGATGTCTCAATAATTTACACCTACTCGGTCACTTTTGAGGTAGGCTTTTAAGTTGCTGTATATCACACATCAGTTTAACAGCATTTTGTGCTCTGATTTTACAAAGACATTTACTTACTGTAACAGGAAAACAATGCGATCAAGTGGGCCTCTAGGTGGGACTACATCCTGGTCTCCATGCCTCACACCAACATCCAGTGGTTTAGGTATGAGGACATTTTTTACAGCACACACCACAGAAACACCCTCTCCCTTAAACCCTACAGAGCTTGGTGCTTGGCAGCTGATTTTATTGTTTTGCAGCATAATGAACTCTCTGGTCATCGTCCTCTTCCTGTCTGGCATGGTCGCTATGATCATGCTGAGGACCCTCCACAAGGATATTGCTAGATACAACCAAGTGGACCAGGTAAAGCTGATGTGTATGTGAAGCATTTGCTTAACAGGTTGAGTGTCTTGAACACGGATTTGTTAGGAGTGCCAAACAGGTTGTACCTGAAAGATAGCATGTTAGCTCTTAATAGCCTTTGTCCTATTTGTTGAAAGACACCCTGGCACAATGTTGTCAAAATGCAAATAAAGTAGTGCTTGTTCTTGGTTATTTAAATTAAAAAAAACATCTTGAGTTTCATTGGCAAGTAACTTCTATACTGGCTATTTCTTTAATCACTAATTAGGCTGTTGTTTAAACTCTGAATTGTGAAATACCACTTTGCACACCAGGTGCTCAGTTCAAAGAATTATATACAGTATATTTTGTTAAATTTCACAGGCAGACTTGATAAAGCTCCCACTGACCAAGGAAAAATCCTCTCTACCCTATGTAAGCCTATCAAAAATGTTTTGAACACAGTTCTTGGTGGTCATGTAATCAGGTGTTTTGGTGTGTGATTGTAGCTAATAGCCACATTAAATGAAGACTTAAATTGTGGTGTAATGAAACATACTACATTTGTCAGGTGTTTATGCTTGTGAACTTTTTCACACCAGATTTTTAACTTACTTTATTAGCTTAATCTAATTTGGCTTTGCTAGCAGATGTCATAAAATGTGGTATTTTTCACTGCTGGGTGGTTGGTTAACCTTTAACTTTTAATATGTGCACATGTTAAGTACTTCCTTTATTGTGACTCTTCCTGTTTTACTGCCTGCCTTCTTTTAGGAGGATGCACAAGAGGAGTCAGGGTGGAAGCAGGTTCATGGGGATGTTTTCCGTCCCCCAAGGAAGGGCATGTTGTTGTCGGTGTTCCTGGGACAGGGCACCCAGATCCTCATCATGACATTTATCACACTGTGTAAGGACTATTTTATATCAAACCACAATTTTTAATAAAGTAAATAGTTGCACACACTAATCTAGAGATCTTTTTTTATTGTGCTGCTGTGAATAATCTAAATTCTTCTTGTGTGCCACAATTATCATGGACTAAAGACCTGCATACACAATAGCTTAATAGAAAATAATTGGCAGCAATTTGCAAATTGTTACATTCAGTATTTGAGTAAGAGACTGCTTTGGTATTGTCTACCAAAATGCTGATATTGCATGAACTGTCATTGGCATGTGAAACTTGGACTGCCACTGACAGTTATTTTCATTATCTAGTAATATCTATATTATTATTTTCTTAATCCATCAATAAGTTGTTTAGTCTATAAAATGTCCTAGAATTATGAAAAATGTTGATTTGATTTTCCCACTTGTCATCCAAACTGATTAATTAATAAGTGAACTGATTGTTTGACCACTGTAGTCCTGGCCTGTCTGGGTTTCCTGTCACCAGCCAACAGAGGGGCCCTCATGACTTGTGCTGTGGTTCTCTGGGTGCTGCTGGGAACACCTGCTGGCTATGTGTCTGCACGCCTTTACAAGAGTAAGAAAATTTTCATTGTGAAGTCAATTTCATTCTTAACAGCTGATACAGATGGCAATGAAGTAAATGTGGGCTTATCACATTGTTGTCACCAATCTTTTATTCTCAGCTTTTGGGGGTGAAAAGTGGAAGACAAATGTGCTGCTGACGGCACTCCTGTGCCCAGGGTATGTTCACATCGCTATTGTTTGTCTGTCTTTCACATTATCTCTGCTTTCTGGAATGAAACATCACACTTGTTTCCCCTCCCAATACTCTTCCCCAGCATTGTGTTTGCAGACTTCTTCCTGATGAACCTGATCCTTTGGGTGGAGGGTTCCTCAGCAGCAATCCCCTTTGGCACCCTGGTGGCAATTTTGGCCCTGTGGTTTGGAATCTCTGTGCCTCTCACCTTCATTGGTGCCTACTTTGGATTCAAGAAACCTGTGAGTTAGGACGCCAAGATTATTTATCAGTCTTGATTGAAATTACTGGCTGTAGATGAAATTTATGAATTTATGTGCTTGAAGTGAAACAGATGCACACTGTTTTTGTGCAGGCAATTGAACAACCAGTGCGAACAAACCAGATCCCACGTCAAATTCCTGAGCAGTCTTTCTTTACCAAACCCATCCCTGGGATTGTAATGGGTGGTATCCTGCCCTTTGGCTGCATCTTCATTCAGCTGTTCTTCATCCTCAACAGCATTTGGTAAGAAGAAGGAAATGTGGTTTTACCCGATTGTGAGGCATTTGCGGTTTGTCTGGCTCGCACTGCTTTCACTAGTGTTGTACATTTTACTGTCCCTGATAAGCCTCATTTCCACCAAGTGGTACAGTCACTCAAATATTTTTAGTTTCATTGTCTAAGTGTGAAATAACCAGTCTGCCCATTCCAGTTTTTTCCCCACACAGTGGTCCCACTCATATAGGGTGGAAATAGGCACACTGCAGTCCACTGAGGCATCGACAGAGAATCATCACTAATGATCATCACATTTGTAATGATACTCTCAGACAACACCTGTCTTCTTCTTATGATTGACAAACATTTCCCAGGAAGGATGCAGAAATGCTCCACTATTGTTAACAATTTGTTTACAGTGTTGGTTTTTCTTCTTTGTGGAATTGATTGGCGAACTACACTGTCATGCTTGTTTGACATCGCACTATTGACACAATTTATGTAGCCCATGCATGGGCTGTTTTTGTAGCTCACAGTGTAAACACAGCCTGTTCCAAACTGCACAATGGCAAGCTGAACTTGGGGAAATGAGGCTTCAATGTCCAGTGTCTGTGTTTTAGGTCTCATCAGATGTACTACATGTTTGGGTTCCTGTTCTTGGTTTTCATCATTCTGCTCATCACCTGCTCTGAGGCCACAATTCTTCTCTGCTACTTCCATCTATGTGCTGAGGTAAAATAATATTCACACAATTTAACGGACTTTATTAAACTTGAGTTTAAAAAAAAAAATGCATTACATTAATGTAAACAATCAACTTAATGTATAGCATATTCTGTAAACAGAGCTGTTATGAGATAATCATATGTTATTAAACCCACTTTGATCATTTCAGAAGAATCATTATGTTGAACATAGTCATATTTCAACTTCAGCCCTATATTTTCCAGTCCCAGGAGAATAAACTTTGATTAAGCAGAGTATAAGTCAAGGTGATCATATTATAGCATAGGCTAAAACTTTATTAATGTCTGATTTTCTCTTCTGGTCCTTGCTGAATATGAAACTCTTGTCCCATTTTTATTTTTCCTTTGTCCAGGATTACCACTGGTGGTGGCGTTCCTTCCTGACCAGTGGCTTCACTGCAGTCTATCTGTTCATCTATGCTGTGCATTACTTCTTCTCAAAGCTGCAAATAATTGGAGCAGCCAGCACCTTCCTTTACTTCGGATACACTATGATTATGGTCCTTATCTTCTTCCTCTTCACAGGTGAGAGGAGGATATCCTGTTTGTCTTGTCATATTGCAGTGACGCCTGGTTATCTTTTTTGGGTTTGTTTGAAAATATTTGTGAGCTCAAATAGCTCACTGTATGTCACAGACAGGTAGGGTGTATGTAGTGTGTGGGTTGAAATTGTGTTTGCTCATCATTTATACAATTTTGGCTTGTGTAACAACAACCTTTCTAAGTAGGATTCAGGATCCCCATCCGCTTCATTTGACTGAATTCCAACACTTGTGCAACATTTGTTTGCTTGATAAATACAAGCAGTGGCAATACAAAAGCACTGTGTCAAATGAATTCAAAGAGAATTCATTTGCAAGGATCCTATTTGAGCTGTCATTTTTAAGGCTGGTTGAATTTAAATGACAAACAGACAGACTTCGGTACATGAGATGAGAATGTTCCGAAGTCACCCTTGGTCAGATATACTTTTGGAGACTTATTTGGGGCCGTTTTACACTCATGCTGTTTCAACAAGGCAGAGCCTAGTTCAATATTTGTCACAGTTTCTTTGTGCTTTTAAAACCTTGCACCATGAGTACGATTATACAGATCCTGTCATCACAAAGCAAGTATAAACAAAATATCCATTCTGCTTTGGTCTCTGTTAAATCCAGTCCACTTTATTTATAGAGCACATTTAAAAAAACAACACCGTTAACCATAGTGCTGTACAGTAACATTAAAATACCATAAAACACAAGTAAAGCAAATACTAAGTACAATACATACCAAAAAAAAGTTCTGCAAGTAGCCATCAGCTCATGCTGTGTAAAAGGCCAAGGAGAGGAGGGGTGTCTTAAGACAAGCTTTAAAAACAGGAAGTGAAAGAACCTGTCTAATGTTGATTGACAGCTTGTTCCAGAGTTTGGGAGCTATGGCTGCAAAAGCCCGGTGCCCTCTGAGCTTCAGCCTAGTTTTAGGTACAGTCAGAAGATGATCAGATCTGAGAGACCGCGATGGAGCATAACACTGAAGTGAGTCGGAGAAGTATGGTGGAGCAAGGCAGACGTTAAAAAGCAAATAAAAGGATTTTAAAATGATATCCAGGGAAGAGTGGCCAATCCCAAGAGTAACCAAGTAACCAAGACGAGTTGTGGCGAAGGCATGAATGACTCTCAAAATCCTGCTGTGGATTTCTGTGTCAGTTTTAAGGCCAGCATCAATTTTCACACCAAGGTTTGTTACGATGCTTCTATGAAAAGGTGCCAGGGAACCCAGGTCAACTGGCGGGGGGGGCATCAGAGTTACCATTGCTTCTGAACAACATAACCTCTGTCTTTCTCATTGAAGCTTAGAAAGTTAAAGCTAATCCGTGTTTTGCTGTCACTGAGACATTCTTATAGTGCCTTCATGGAGAGGGACATAAATATATATGCATAGCAATGAAAAAGATATACAATGTTTTCTGAGGACACAACTAATTGGAAGCGTAAACAACGAGAATATTAAAGGCCCGAGAATTGAACTTGTGGCACCCCACAGACGAGGAGTGTAGAGGAGGACACAAAACCATCAGGGTTAAAACAAAAACTTCTTTCTGTCAGGTAAGACCTGAACCACTCTAAGGCTGCACCTTTTATGCCAACCTAGTGCTCTAGGCGTGATGTAAGAATTTTATGATCTACTGTGTCAAAGGAGGAATTCATTGAAAACTCAAGAGTGCTGACAAGTACTGTGAAGGGCTTTAAAACCTGACTGGGAAACCTCAAGAATGTTATTCATGTCCAAGGAGGACTGTAACTGGCAGCAGTTGCATGACCGCATGTTTGAGATTTGCAGGTACCACACTAGAGACCAGACTACTATTAATAATAGCCAGGGCAGATGGTCCTATAACAGAGAGAACCTCTTTAAAAAAGTGAGGGGGGGGTTCTCATCTAAAGGAGAACCAGAGGGCTTCATGTAACCAACAATCCCAGCTAAAAAGGAAAGACACACAAGCTCAAACTGGTCAAACAGGTCACCCTGACATAAGAGACTCACCATGGTGTCAGATGATAGCAAATTCATTTCCTTTTTTTAATATGTCTTTAGGCAAGATAAAACTCAGCCTGTTGCTGGTGAGATCTTGTCAAAGTATGTTTTTTTTTTTTCCAAGTTTAGTTTTTTTTAATGCCTTTTTTTATTCCTCACTCCCACTTTGATCAGAACGTAATTCAGGATTGGCTGCATGTCCAGCATTGAGCAGTCACAGTGGTGTAAATCCATATAAACTGATCCAGGATCATTGGTGGAGCTCCAGGAGTTTCTGGGGGGGGTCGTGCTCTTGTGGAGCTTGTATTTCTAATGCTGTCAAAAGTTGTTTGTTGAGTTGATGGAATGTGGTTTTACCCAGATGGTAAACTGGTTTTACAGTCTCAGACTTGGAATATTATAGTGCTTGTGCTCCTGACCTACATTTGTTTTCCCTTTATTTAACTTTAACTTAATTTATTTTTCTCCTTAGGAACAATTGGCTTCTTTGCCTGCTTCTGGTTTGTAAACAAGATCTACAGTGTGGTCAAGGTGGATTAGAGGACCTAAGGAGAGACTGACACATTGCTGTTGCAGCACTGACCCTCTGTCTGCAGTGCTGTTTGTGAGATGAAGCCGTTTGAATGGACCTGAAAGGACATCATCTGTAATATTAAGACCAGGGCCCATTCACTTTTGTGCTTTAAACCTCTGTTGCTATATTTTTCTTTTTTTAATTAAAAAAAATATACAATTTTGTGTTCACTGTTGACCAGTAATATTTTAAGTGGCGCCTTGAAAATCTGTGTGGGTTCCATTAATCTAGTTTTCATAGTGGGCAGTTTGTTTGGGTGGGTTTAACAAATCTGTTTCTGAAGAAAGTAAAATACTTTGTATTTTTGATTATTTTATATATAATGTCTAGTTTTTGTTTTTCCATTTATTACTTATATTGTAAAGATAAATTGTGTACATATACTGTACAGAGGGAGTGAATGAGAAAATGGTACATGGATGAAACCTTCCTTTCTTGTCAAGGGTAATGGTGGTTCTATAAATCTGAAAATGTTAGCCTGTATTGTAGTTCAGAAATCATATAAAACACTGTCATTACTATGATACACGTCTTTTCTCTTGTATTTGATAGCTACACATTTTCTTAGCGTCAAAGTTACTCTTGGTAAAGAAGCACATCTGGTTCATAGAAGTGTATGCTACAGTTACAGTTGGTTTCACAATAAGCACTATCTCTCAGTGACATGAGAATCTCACCTAGTTAATCATAATGCAGTTCATTAATTTACTGATTAAGTATATATGCACCGTTGAGATAAGCAGGTTGCTGAACTGAAACTACATACACTGCTGCCTTTGGCTTCAAGCAGTATGGAGACATCACCCAAGGTGATAATGTTTATTCTAATAAATGCCCTTAATCCAATGTGAAGGCCATGTTCATTTTTGTTAGAATTCATGCAATCTCTTAATAATGTGTTTGATTTTTTTGGCCAAGTTAGCTGAAACCTAAATGATGGTTATAATAAGGACGTATTCCATATGTGGTTTGTTTTTACTTACATAAGAATAGGAGCTAAAGTTGACACCTATTTAAAATCAAAACATCCATGAATTTTTTTTTTCTTTTTTTGTAGTTCTATGTAGATATTATCTGAAAAAGTCAAACAGAATCAAACAACCTTAATTTTTACTCTAATTTATGCTTCAATTAACTGGACCTTGTTTTGTAAACTATCCTTCACTGTCTTTTTAGGACCTCTGCTTTGCCTGTTAACCAGTAAGACCTGGTCGTTTTTTATCTTTGTTTTAACATCTTGGCAATATCTTAAATGACTTAAACACTGATTCATGGGGACAAAGAGGAAAAATTGCTGCAGAATAGTCCATTGTATTGTATATAATGCTTTGACATATAATACATATAATTCACTTTTATTTAACAACAGAATGCTTTATCTTGAATAATGAAACAATAGGTAATACAAATGCACAACATAAATCACAAAAATCTGTAGTTTTAAAGCACTTAAACACACATGTCTCATTTTGGACGACAAGCTGGGATGTATGTTGTAACTCAGTTATGTGTAGGGAAACACTATCAAACTTATTTAAGCTAGATTGTCGGTTAAAATACTGTGGTATGGACTTTTCCAGTGATCTGTTGAATGAATCAAGGCTCAACTTGTTTCCCCAAAACAATCACAGTCTAATAATAATAATATCAATAATAAAAACATATATTTCTCTTTATCTAATAGTTACAAACTTTGACAGGACAGGCATTTCAAATAATGCACATAATGTCATGCAACTCTGGCATCTTTTGGCAACACTATCTATCCAATCAACTCACTGAAATGTTTTTCTATGAGATGAGTCACAGTAGTTACACAACATAAGTACTCGCATAAGTGTTGATCCTCTCTCTGTGGTAGCTAAATACTACCACTAAAATACTGTGTAGGTAGATTCTTTACAAATATACAAGGCTTAATAGAATTTTAGCAATTCCGCAGCCAATGTTAAAACCACTTGAAAGATGTTCTCCACACTATGTTTTTGAAAAAAAAAATGGCTCACATTACTCTGAATCCGGTACTGAGAGAAAATCCAGGAAGCCATGATAAACTTATTTGTGTGGCCATACTATCGGGAGAAAGAAGTCACCAACCCCTGTGTATTTCGTAACTACCAATCATATTTCTACCCATTTACTAAAAAAAGGTGCTTTGGAACTTTGACAAAACTATGTGTGACAAGGACATAAACATACATACGGTCACTTGCTCAAGAACAGAATTTGGCACTATAATTATTTTTCCCTTAAAAGCGTATCCTGAGTTTGTAAACTGCATGTGACGCTTGGTTTTACTAACACAAAGATGGTACATCCTCTGAATTGGCAGGATCAAAATTAATAAAACACAAAAAAGTTTCAAAAGGTGATAAAAATTATGCAGATTGATACCTTATCAAGGACAACTAAAAACCCAGTGTCACTTCTGGGTTTAATTTAAAGTTAGTAATGTTTCATTAAATTAAAATGCCCCCCTTATGTAACCGCAGATAGTACAATAACTACATACATTAAAAACAGTAAAGAAATAAGAACAGTTTGTAGAACCAAAGCATAAAACATTTGTGTTTACTATGTATTTTTCAAGATTTGGTCTAATGAAAATAAATACTCTTCTAAGATTTCTTTAAGCTGGTTCCATTATAAATTTATAATAAAACAATGAATGACCAGGTACTTTCTAAATTCATAAATCTGACCTCAAGTTAGATGTTTAATCGGGTAAATGAAATAGTAGTAATTATGTCGGTGAGCCATACCACTTTTTTTGCAATGTCAGCAACATCATGAGCAATGACCCTGTTGTAAAAAAAAAAAAAATTCATGTGCTCTGTTTGCTGTGGACTGTGAGCTCCCTCTCTGAGCTGATGCTGGTAGAGGTGGTGTCTTTCCGGCTCTCCCTGGACTTCCTCTCAGAAGTGGGAGAGGAGGATGTGGTGCATTCTTCCCAAGTCCGCAGAGGGAGGACTCGAGCAGCCAGGCTGGGCAGGTGAGGGTGGGCACCCGAACGCCCCTCACCTGTAGTGGTGAAGCAGCTCTCTACAGCCAGGCTCTGGCTGGCACGGCCCTGTTTGCAGAAGAGTCCACAGAGCAAAGCCAGGAACTCCTTCCTCACACTTCGGTGCATGTAACCATAAATGTATGGGTGTAGGCAGCACTGTAAGAAGAAGAGTACAAGGGCAAGCGACGACAACCAGGAGGGTATGGCTGCTCTGGTGCTCATGGATATTGTATTGAGTATGCTGTAAGGCCCCATGCTGAGGATATAAGAGGCCATAATGACAAAAACCACACGAGCTGCCTTGCAGTGGTAGTGGAAGCGTCTGTGCCTGACCCGAACAGGGTATCCTCTGGCTGAGTGAGGGCCATCCGGTGACCTTGCCGTCTGAGCCTGTGGCTGCCGCTGTGGACTGCCACTTCCCTGGACATCCTGTGGGGAGGGCTGGGAGTAAGACTGTGTCTGTATTGGGTGGACGAGTGCGTTCTGCCTCCGAGCTGCTCTGAACACCATCCAGTAACATCCAAGCATAATGAGTACAGGCAGCCAGAAGGAAAATGTGGACACCACAGCGGAGTAGGACACGCTGGAGGACCACACCACTGAGCACACGTTGTGGTGTCGGTCAAAGTCAATGATCCCCCAGCCGTAAAGAGGGGGCGTGCTCTGCATGAAGCTGAGCACCCATGTGCAGATTATCAGGTTGGTGCCCAGGTGAGGGGTCATGCGGGTGGGATAGGAGAGAGGGTGGATGATGGCCAGGTAGCGATCCACAGAGACCACTATGATGGTGTTGACACCGGCAAATGCAAAAATGTGCATGAGCACCACCAGGGCCTGGCACAGTCGCACATCCAGGGGCCACACGCCTGGGATGGTGGCTACCATGGCAAAGGGCATGACTAGTATGGTCTGAAGTAGGTCTGCCAGGAGGAGGTTGAGGACAAAGCGGTTGGCCACGTGAAGTAGCTGAGGCTTCCTCTGGAACACCAGTAGAACCACTACATTCCCAAACAAAGACACACACACAATGATGGCTATGAGCACTATCTTTACCACACAGCAGGCTGTGGACAACCATGCTGGCTCGGTGAAACCTGGCTTCCGAGGAGCATCAGTAAAATTTGTGCCCATGCCTGATGCATGAGAGCTTTGCATTGTTTGTCCAGCACCAGTGCATGTGTCCATCACAGTCCCACCACCACCATCATCATCATCATCATCATTATCAGCAGCAGCAGCAGCAGCAGCAGCAGCAGCAGTAGCACAATGGCAGGAGAGCGAAGCAGCCCTGCTTTGCTTTTTCTTTCAGGCTGCCACAAAAATGAGCCGCTCTATCTGGTGCTTCTCACCTTGTTTTCATTTGCATCTCACCTTAATTCATTCCATGACGTGGGGAAACAGCACAGAGGAGTCGGATCACTGTGATGCTGGGGATCATTGATGATGGATCGTAGCACGTTCATCGTGGCCGGCGTTTAATCCCCTGAACGTTTCACCCGCCGAACAGGCCCTCTCCTCCTCCTCCTCCACATCCTCCTCGCAGCATCAGCATCAGTCCACATCTGCAGGACGGGGGGGAAAAAAGGGGGGGGAGTCTGTGTGGCGACAGTGAATACAGCCGTGCATCAGAGTCCAGACAGGGGATTACCGATCAGGGACCGATGCGTTAACGTGTGCAGGTGATCGCTGATGTGATCATTTTTTCACTCCCACTACAGCCTCAGCTCCAGTCAGTGGCATCGAGCTCTTCACGGCTCGGCGAACACGTACAGGGTGACGATCCGTGTCTCCACGCAGCGGGGAGTCTCTCATCCAGACGAGCGCATCATCTACAACCTTTAGCGGCTCTGTTCTTCGGATTTCAGCGCAGATGAGACGTTTATTATTTTAATCAGCTTTCAGTCCTCCTCCACAGTCTTCTAGTCTTATAGGCGGCTTACGGTCTGGTCCTGTCTCCGAGTTGTCGGACTGATGTCTCCTTCATCTTCTCGCTGAGCTTGTCCCGCTCCTCCATCCGAGGAGCTCCCCCTTTTGTTGTGAATGCGCTTTTCTGTTTGACACTGTCAATACATGTGGACAGGGGCGCCCCTAGACATTCTGTGGCCAATCAAAGAATACAATATGCCCCCCCCCCCCCAAAACACACACACACACAAGCGTTCATATCAGCTCCAAACAGCAGTATACAGGCACACTTTAAAAGAAAATGGATTTATTGGCGTGTACCTCTGACTCCACCTCCGTATCTCTTTTTAAAGCTGGTGCGTATTGAATCCGTTTCCCGGCAAAAACATCGAGCGGCGAGATAGACCGTCAGGTGGACCGTGCTGTGGTTCTTACCTGTTATCTCCTCTCTAAATCAGCCCCAAAGTGGTTCTTCTCTGTAGCTTTCATTTGGTCTTCTCCCGGCAACAGCACTGCAGTTTACAGGTATATGTCATTTCCTTCTACTTCCAGGTCAAAGGCCAGGGATGAAATGTACTGTATGTGCAATTTTTGTCTTAGTCCAACTAAAATTGCACTTTTAACTTGCATGTAAACACACTGTCTGATTAACCTAAACATAGTTATGCAAATGTGCTAGGAAACTTAATCTTAATGTCAAAGTCAGTATTCAGTCAAATATGGATTCAAATGTGCCTTTAAAGGTCCAGTGTGTAATATTTAGGAGGGTTTATCAGTGTGTAATAGCTTTAAAGCTTTTTTTGACTGGTTTGTTTGGCCTTTGTGAACAGAAACGATGTAACATTATTTGTATGCAGCATCCTTTTCCTGATAACAAGCTCTGTCAAGCAGTTCTCAAACTGTTGAATGACTGTTTTGTTCTTTATTAGACCAGTGGCTCTGCTCTCTGGCGCCCCAGTCTGGAAATGTTCCTATGAAATAAACTCTGTTTTTACATTCTTCTGTCTCTTGAATCTATATACAGTATACAACAAAACTGGTCTTGAATGTATACTTTATTGTACAATATACATTTATGCTGCATGTGGGACCATGTGAATGTTACTCCCATATTGACTTGTGTTTTAATTTGTCTAATTAGAAGAGAAGATAGCAATATCCCATAAAGTGTCAAGTGACTCAGTATGATGGGTGTTTTTGCGATTTTGCTGTGGGTAAAAAAATAAACAAGGAAAATCAATTCCAACAGCTAGAATCTCTGTGGTTACGCAATCACAAGGTTTGAAGTGGAAAACTGTGTGAATGGGATCTATTTGCAGTTGACGCATCTCTTTTCAATAAAGCCTTTATCTTTTGTCCTGAAACACAGGAATTTTTTTTTTTTGCCAATATCACACGAATAAGATCTGATAATCAAATCATGTCAAATAAACTAAATATAAGAGAGACTGTCAATCTTCATTTCATTCTGAGTGCAAGGTGTAAAACCGGGGGTGATGGCGCTTTTTCAGTGGCTGCCCCCTGTCTCTCTTTAAAATCCTTGTCCATGTTGCTTTTGTGGTTTAAGTGCAACAGTCGTATCACACACATCTAGTAAAACGGGTGTTTCCACTGACCTGAATGGTTACAGTACAATCCAGTCTCAAAATGGTCTTAACCATTTGTGTTAGAGGAATAATCCTCAAGTGTAGCAGGCCTATTTGTGCACAGATTACCCAAAACTCCTTATACGCTCTTTGTTTGACAGCAGCTCGATCTTTAACAGATTTGCTACACGAGTACACAGGGGCTCATATTAATTTGTAGATTAAAGAGAAGCACACTTTTATGGTGTACAGTACTTGGAATAAAGCAATTAAATAAATTGCTTTGTTCGTGATGCAAATGAGATGTAAAAGGAAACAGCATGCAAATGTTTAATTATTATATCTCTTTGTGGCTTCGTTATTCAACCGCTGAGAGGATGGAGGTGGCTGAAACCATAGACTGAAAACCACCGCTGAGAGGAATTGTATTAACTTTTGATGGTTCCGGAAAGCTGTTGACGCATAACCAGAGAACTGCACATTTTTATATAGGCCAGCATTTTAATCCTGTATTGAGTTTTCTTCCACATTTCAGTATTTAAAAAAAAATAAAATAAAATAAACTGACTCAATTACTGCACAGAAAACAAAAGTACTAGTACAGTACACTGCACAGTCCAATTAGTCTGTATAGATTGCATGGCCTACTAATCAGTGAACGTAATTAGCCATTTTATTTTAAGCCTTTGCTCTGTCTGTGGTATCAAAAAGCCCTTTGATATGACTCACCCTGTGCTGCTTTAGAATGCAAATGAGATGTTGCTGACCACAGATGGGCGGGGAGATCTTTCCCCGTTATGCTGAATGGACTGCGACTCAAAGGAAAGCCGCAGACCCGCTATTAATACAGCATGAGCGTTTGACAACAACACAGGCGGCCATCATTTGGTCTCTAACTGTCCCTTGTTCACTTACATGCCCTTTTCGTCACAGATACTTTGACAGGACTTGGCAGGATGAGCGCAGGTGTCACCAATACACTGATGTGGTTATTAACACCTGTGCTTTTCCCCTCCTGTGATCTGTCAAAATAAGTGCCGGGAAAAGGACCGTGCTACAAGCCTGTGAAGGTGCAATCTGGCAAGTGCAACTGATTTCCCATTGTTTCCATTTATGTCTCATGTTTTGTCAATAATTTATAAGTAACGGACATTTGCAACAAGGTATGAAATGCAGCATGGAGAGGTGATGGGCAAAAGAATTTCATTATAGTGCACCAAAGCCAATTTTGTTATAATTGAAATCAATTCTATGATATGGTCACATACTACACAAGACTGCAAATACGTACTTGCTGGAAACTGTTTGAATTAACCCAATGCCAGGCTACATCCATATATTTTCATTTGAAAATGGCATTTTCACATCACATTCAGCCCCAGACCAGTGCATCTTCACTGGAACACCCGAAAACAGGAAGTTGATTATCTTCTCTGCAGTTGATTGGATTAGTTTCGGGAAATACAACAGATGAGAAGCAACAGTGTTGAAATGTAAGTAAGCAAGGATTTATTTTGTTAGACCGACAGTAAGGTAAAATTGGAACTAAATAAACAACTGAGAATAATCTAACAAATGTAGTTTTAACTGTGTCATAATTGTCAACTGTCTTAGGTTCTGAATGTGCGGACTTAAACGCTTCAGAGTTTTTAAACTTTTTGACTTTAGAGGCTCTAAAATGCTGAGGAAGTGCAAACAAGAGGTGTACGTATCTGCCACAGAGTTGATGTGATTTTTAAGTTTGATTCCCAGCCCCCTTTTGTCCTGGGCCCCAGTGTCCCTTTGAACACCCCTGCTATTAATAATGCTGATACTAATGTTTACTCTTGGATGCACAAATTGAATGAGAGATTTGAAACACGGAAACGCAGATAGAAAGTCCTGACCTTGTTCTGGTTAATATCTAGGACACACATTGTAATGGACTCCATTAACCTGTATGAAGGATGTTTTACAAATAAAAATAGATTGTATTATTGATTGATAATACATATAACCAAATATGCTTTCTTTTTCCACTGACAGTCTTTGGTTTGGTTTTTTTTTTTAAAAAATTGTTTTGTTTTTTAAATTCATTTATGTATTTTGCTTTTGTTGAGGGTTTCTGCCCTCTGCTGGCTAAAATTCGAACCAACCATCTTAGAGGGGTTTATTAAGGACAATCTGGGTGAAGACACAGAAAGGAGATTCTTATCCAAATCACAAACTCTGACTGTCTTTGTTCCTCTGCCCATGTGTCTCTGCAGTGCAGCTGTTGAAATAAACAGTCACTATATAGTACTATATACTATATACTATATACTATATATATACTATATACGTATATAATATGTTTACATATTTTCCCTGTGGCCTTCAAAAACCAGTTAGCCCCAATTAACCTGCTTTGCAATATAGGTTATCTATGTTAATAGTTCAGATTTCTTTTTTCTCGGCTCTGTATGTCTTTCTGGTCCAAGAAGCCATGTCATTATCCAATAAAATGTGCCAGGGTGAAACTAAAAGAAAGTACGACTAGGATGTGAATCTGCTTCCAACAGTGAAACGAAGCTCCTCTCCTGAGATCAGCTGTTTTTCCCTAAATCAAATTCTTGATTAAATGTATTGATAATCCCTTTTATTTTTTTTATCTCTGTGATGTTGAAAACAAGGATGCCTGTCAGGTGCAATTCACAAGAGGAAACAATCAAAGGCTCACCATTTGGCTGGCGAAGCTCTTTGTAACAAGTGAGTGAACAACTGCTTTATATTTGATTTTCAGGATATTATATTAAGCTCTTGCGACTTTAGAACTATTTTCTTGTTGTCATTGTCAGTGAGAAACCGTTTTTCAGTCAAATTAATTTCAGATTTCATTGCTGCATTACATAAATGGGTGTTTGATTATCGGAAAATCAAATAACTAACCCCGGTGGCACAGTCTTTAAGGATTTATGCAAAAAAGGTCAACATGTTATATTAAAGTCAACACTTAAATGAATTACTTTTAACTGATAATCTTGCAAAAGACCAATGAAACCTCAGAGAAAATATATGAGATCAGCAAAGGCTCAATAGCACCACAATTATAGCCATATATATATAGTATATATATATGTATATATATAAATATATACCTTTTGACCACATTAAATGAGAAGTTGTCTAATGTATTTCAACATAAACAGCTCCTTATATTATGTGCTGCCATAATGTACAAAATGTATACAGCGATTCCAGCATGCTGAGTTCTTCCTGTACCACTTAATTTTCAGTATCATCATGGAAACAGGAATTTATCCAAGCTGCTTTGCTAATCTGTCAACTCCCCCAAACCCAGACCCCCAAAGTTTAATATTTTACTGTAACTCTCGTGGAAATAATTATTAAGTCAGTCAGGACCCAAATTACTGTTGTCATTCTGAATAATTAAGCAACAGCTTTTGCTTATTTTGTCTATTTTGCTTTGTTCTCCAGCAGTGTTGCACCCATAATGAGGGGGGAAAAGGTATAAAAAAACAACCTAATACTAAACACTATTATCTCATAAGTGCAGCTCAGGAAAGAATCATTCCTCTGTCATTGTTCTGAAGAGGCCAGTAGAGGATGAATGGGGTCTGTCTGAAAGCAGGAATGCACTTAATTAACACATTTATGGGAAGGGAGGGAACATCATACACATTTTATGTTTTAGTGAAAATCAAAAGACTCCTCTTAACATTGTGGTCTGTGCTGTACAACACAAAGTGTATTTATGGCGAATATTGACGCATCCTTTCACCTGATTACAGGAGCACACATGCAGTTAAAGACATACATGAACGCACACACGTGATTAAAAAAAAGCATGGATGCAGGGGGGTCAACTGCATGGAGAAGTCTCTGTAAGCAAACAGATGACAAATAGGTTAGGAGCAACCATCACAGCACCGCTCTCTAAAGGGAGCCTTTCATTTTATTGCACAATAGCAGTTGTCTCCGAAGCCCAAACAGTTTAGAAGTAATTACTAGTGTTTTCCCCAAAAGGTGATTACTTTGCTACATTTTGCAGCCATTGTCACCGGCCACGTACTACACTCATCAGTCCAACAAAGGGGAGAAGTACTCAATTGATGATGAGCCTTCTGTGAGAATTTAAAAGTACTTGTATGAGGCTCTTTCAGGAGATTAACTTGCAATAAGGGCTACCTGCCATGGACACATTCCCTGTATTCATGGTGCTCGCACAAAGACTTTTTTAAGAGGGGCACAGCTGCATGAAAGCAACTAGTGAATGGGGATAATAGTCACAAAAGACAACAAACCTCAAGTGTAAAGAAATAGAGTGTTTTTTAAGATGGGAGGCTTCCATTCAAAGGCAGACTATTCCTTCTTTTGACCAGTCAGGATGTGGCCACTCCACCACCCAAGGCCTCACTCTAATTATTTTAGGACAAGACATGTTATGGTGCAAAGTGGCAAAGAGGGCGCACTCTGGACCAAAGTGCACTTAAATTCAATCATTCTATTTGACAGATTCCCCCCTACAAATGAGCGTCACACACCAGTGGACTGGCACATTTGCAAGGCTCCTGGCAGGGCCTCGGGCCCCTTTAGCTGGAGGTAAATAAGAGAAAACGCACACACTTGTAGATAGGAGTAAATGTATGCAGATACATATGAATAGATCTCTTATTTGGTGGTGTATTTGGGGAAAATACATAATGATACAGCTGTGTACGGGTTTGGGTTTATTTTTTTTTTATCTGGACATTGTGGAAACCTTCAAAGGCAGATTAAATCACAGCCACAGGGGCCCGGATCCGATTCAATTCATTATAAAGAGAGAGAGACATACAGAGACAGAAAGAAAGAGTGAGGGAGAAACGGCATGTGTCCTTGATTGCCTAAATGTGAAAATTGCTCATGCCATTATTTCAGATGAGAAAGTGGGCACTGAATGGGTTTGCTTTAATATAACAGACATGGGATACCACATACAGAGAGACAGGGGGGGGGCCAGATTTCTTTGCTTTTGCTCACGCAGTGGAAAGGCCCTGACAGGTGTGCTTTTGTAAGCGTATGTCTATGTAAGGGTGAGGCAGATTGTGTGTATGTGCACTTGTGGACCAGAGTGTGTGTGTGTGTGTGTGTGTGTGTGTGGGTTAAGGCTCTCCACATTGTGGTGCCACTCCCTGGTAAAGCAAGAGGCCTTCTCACTTCTTGTTGGTCTGGTCTTGTAGCAGGCCAGGATTCAGTGCTGATCTCCACAAGACTCTTAAGAGAGAGAGAGAGAGAGAGAGTGGAAAGTGTGAGCATGTGAAAGGTGAATAGCCAGTGGTAGCTGATGGAGAAAATGGCATTTAACATCAGTGACTCTGGATCAGTTGGAAACATTTAAAGAAAGCCGCCAACTCCAGCCTGCATCGCATATCTCTGGTAAGAAAAGCTTAACTCTTTACTTTTTTTTGTCAGAAATGACTCTGCATTTTATTATGTTCTTTTTTCCAAACTACAATATGAAATGAAACAGACTTTGTCTAAAATATTAATGTGTTGCCAGGTTTGCAAGTACAGTAAAAGCAAAAAATATCAACTCTGATTTTGACGTCAGTGCCGTTGTCAATGAGGTGAATGATCTTTGAAGGTCAGAGGTCATCTCATCTAATTTAGTGATCAGAGAACAAGGAATAATCCCAAAGCTGAATCAGAATTAAGTTTTTGTTGTATGCCCTTTATTTAAAATGTGACACATTAGCTGGTTATAGATTTTTATTGTTTCTATTTTAAGGTAACGTTGCTCTAGAAAAACAGAACTTTATCAAAAAGTTCTGGACAGAGGTTTTTTTTTTTTGTTTTTCTGACAGAGCTGTAGTAGACCGAGGTTTTAAATGTGGCCACTAGATGTCAGGATTTGACTAATAACGGTGCACTGCTCCCCCACTGTCCCAGCCTTCACCAGCACCTGAGGGGAAAACTTGTGAGTAGCCTACACATGGTGTGACAGCTTCCCCAGGAAGCTTGGGTGACATTTGCCTCACTTAATGACACAAGCTAATTAATCATTAGCTGTCCCAGAGGTATTGCTGTTAGAGAGGCTTTGTCGTGCCTCTCCCCAGTAGGGGGTCCCAGCCTCAACATGTTATGTATGCATAACTGCCTCATCCCACACTACAACATCTTAATTCTCACTCGTTAAGCTAGTTTGACTGAACTGCACTCGTTCTATTTCAACCCTTCATCTGGGATAAAGTGTAATCTGCAGAGACACTGATCATCTTAATTTTCTCAGCCTATTGCCCGTAACGTAGTCGGCCTCGTGTCTTGTGCAGGATGTCAGGTATGGGGAGTTGGCATGTGGTGAAACTGCCTGCACTGGTGAAAAGCAGACATTTTGATTGACGGCTGATGAAGCAGACAAGTGGATGTGCATGTAGATTTACTGCTTCGCTGCTTTTAACCACATCACTTTACTGGGGTCCAGTGGGCAATTTTTCAAGGCTGCTTTGTGTCATTGCCTTTTGTCAAAGAAATGTCATGGAGGAGCTCCTTCTAACTCCATGCAAACTCAAACATTTTACTGTGGCAGTGTTTAAATAAATATGTTAAAACATTTTCAATTTGAGTGGATGTGGACATGACCTCCAGGCTAACAGTGCCACATGAGGGTTGTGAGTAATTATCTCTCATGGGTTGAAACACTCTCTAGCTAGGTTTTGAGTTCAACAAGAATGTGAGAAAAGCCTTTGTGAAATAGGAGGAAAATGAAATCTGCCCCCCTGTATGCGTTTCTGCCTCCTCAGCATCATTATTGCCCTCCTACTGAGTCTCGGACTGGTTTTGGACGGAGCGAGTCTGGTTGTCACGTACTCAGGGCTCCAGGTGATGCACTCAAGCTCCACCTTCACCCACCAGAGAGGAGTGTGTGAGAAGAGTGAGGCTAGTGTATATATGCAGAGGGCCACTGGGGGCACTCACTGATGAGGGTCTGGGCTGCAGGAGGGCTTTGAAAATTGTTAGAGGTTTTGGGATGAGACTCAAGGTACCCTTGGGATACTGTGACCCCTGACACCTGCTCGCTGGCCCTTATGCTTTGTTCTGTGACCTGAGAATGATGTGTCTGCAGCTAATCCAAAAGTTTTATTTGGACATACAGTGACAAGTTTCCAAATGACTGCTGCACACTTCAACATGTATGAATGTCCACTTAAAGCCATTTGTGATGATGACGACACTTGTTAACACAGTATGTTTCTCTGTTTATTTACATGTAATAACAAATATAGAGCAGTAGGATTCTTGGGAATAGAGGTTGATTGTTGAGTTTAATCCACAGGTTATTATCTTAAAAACAAAATTTATCAAAGGGAAAATATGGTGAGTCAAACAGAAAAATAAATTCTTCTTTTCTTTATGACACTATGAATAAAAAAACTCTACAATCCAGCCCACTTCCATTATCAAGTATTGAAAAGTGCATAACCCTTAATATAATACCATAGATTGACAGCAGTTGGATAAGGGGAGGAGACATGGACATGGGATACCACATGGGATGCCACATAGAAGTCCAAGTGAAAACACATATTTGACCAGACCCGCAGTCTTGTTCGGGAGACAATACAAACAAGTTATTGAACTTACTGAAATATAAAATGAGATGTTTCCACTTAATATTTGACTTGTCCCACCAACCTCTGAGCATTTAATATTTTCAGGGCTAAATAAAGACATCACATTTTTAATCAAGCAGTCTGATGTGGATTAGCAGGCGATTTTCAAGTAATGTTTTTCAAAAGGCCAAGAAAATGGTAAAGGCAATAAAGTCCTGTTCCCCTTTATAACATAGGATCATAAGTTTAGATTGCCAGAAGTAGGCTGGTCTTTTAAAAGCTAACTTTCCCTCATCAAATTAGCACATACAGATGCACTTATGTCATACGCAGCCGATGACCCGAGGCAATCTCTTGATGTCTGAAAGGCCACGCCAATATTAACACATATTACTGCATGTATTGTTTTATTCTCCTTTAGATTCTTTCCTTTTTTTTTTTTTTTTTTTTTTTGAAGCACAGGAAAGTATTGTCAGTGCTGGATTACCAAACTTTCAATGCAGAGCCGTTAAGTAGAACAGCCAATAGGCAAAATGGTCAAGGTCATGGGCCAAATCTTCAATGGCTATAAAGAGAGCCCAAAGAAAGTGCAGAGGATCCTCTGGTTTACATTATGTTGAAAGGTCACTATGGAATTATTGATCAATAATGACAAAAATATCCTGCCTATGCTATATTAATGTGCTGCCATTTCCTTGAATGTCAGCCATTACAAGATAAGAAAAGGTGACATGTTAAAATGCCCCCTTCTATTTTAAATGTATCTATGTTCCCTTTGCATGATAATTACGGCTCCTACATCAGACGTAATTATTGTAGTCTAATAAAATGTGGTTGAATTATTTCATTTCATGCAAGCTGTGACTTGAAAGGAGGACTGGGTGAGACTTTAGCCCTCCTGCTCTGCGAGATGTCAATTAATATCACTTGGATATACACAAGATCCCTCATTTCCTCTCTAATTATGGGCAAGATTTCATTCGTCTATGAATAGCCACTGTAATTCTGGGCATATAGAACTAACGCTGGCCACTTTCCTGCAGAATTGATATAAAGTAAACTTACAGTAGATTCTGGTCTGTAAAACAAACACTGGTCCCTGAGTAAACCCATCTGATAACGATGAGAGCCACTTTATATGCTGTCATGCTCAAACTATGTCACCTTGATGAAGCTCTAAGTGATTTTGGTTACATTTAAAATGAAGCCGGCTAAAGAAACACTTTTGTGCGAGACATCTAAGCCTTGACCTTGTGAATACAAATGCATTAGTTTCCATTTCTCTAGCAGGAGGCCTTTAGACATGACACATGAAGAGACACGAAGAAGTTGCTGTTCCCCGGCTTTGTGTCTGCCGAGCCTTTAAGATGCAAAGATCTGCCGCCATGTTTGCCTTCGCCTCTGTCTTAGAAAACACCGGGGCGTGTCCCTCCTGTGGGAACCCCATCTGCAGGCTTAAAGTGATGGGACCACCCTTTCCTCCAATGCCATCACCTTCCACTGTCAGTGAGGCAAACACACACATGCACATACCCTCCTGTACATGCTGGTGAACACACACAAATGTACCTGACAGTGGCAGCCTTTGTGCCCTGGAACATATTTAACAATGCACACTCAGCATCTGTCCCATCTCAGCAGGAGGCCACAGGAAACAGATGAGGACAAGTCAAGTTGATCAGGAAAAATGCAGCCTACCTATACTTGTCGTGCGCTTACACTGCCAACCTCTGGGTTTATTAAAAATCAGTCAAAATAGAAAGCCATAATGCCTGAAAGCCGGTAGCAGAATGATAAAGGGGAGGGGAATCACTCTACTCCTCATTTCAAATGGGAGCAGACTCTACATACATACAATTATGCTCTCTCTGTGTGCGAAATCAATACAATGACTTTTAAGATAACTTATTAACTCATTTGCTTTTTGTGCATCAAAGTGATGCCAACTTCTCTGCTCACCCCCCCCCCAAGGGGGCCCCCCCCCTCCCCCCCCCCCCCCCCCCCCCCCCTTTGTAGTTGAAGCTTTTTAGCCACAGCCCTTTCACAGTGTCAGGGGTTGAGCTATGGCATTGCATGTGATCTACTATCTCCCGGAACCCTGGAATTACATCTGGCCCAACTCTGCATGAAGTAATACTTAATAAGCCTTTGTGCACCGCAGCTTTGAAGACCCACAGCCTTCTATAAGTTTGTTTTTTTTTTTTTGTCCCCTGCTGTTGTACAGCTCCCCCATTACCCCCATCCCCCAACTCAGGACAGAAGACAGAATGTGATGTGTCATCTCCCTCCCCTCACAAAGCGCTAGTGCATTGGACACACCTTGGACAGCACAAAGGATGAAAAGCACGATGAGGCTTGGACACGCAGGACAACGCTGCCAAGCCCGATAAAGACGCTTCAAAAGTCGAGCAGCAAACAGTGGCCTTCTTCTCTTCTGCCCTCCTCTTCTTCTTCCCAGGGTCTTGCAGGAATAAAAAAAAGAGACAGAAGAGAGAGCCGAACTGAGTAAAAAGAAATTCTTGTCTTCTGAATTTTGATCCGTACTAGACCTATGAATGTGAGTTTAGGTAATGTTGCCTCTACAGCAGACAGTGTAAATGTCTGTGTGCAAACACCTAGATTAAGATTTGCATGTCTTTTGGTATGAGTACCGGATTAACCAAAAACAACCCATCTTTAATGCAGGCAGCCTTAAATATACTCTGTTGCCCAATCTCTTGTCACTCAGCTGTCTGCTCACAGTGGCAATTGCCATAGCTAGACTGAAACGTGCCTTTTAGTCTGGAAATATTAACAATAGATGACATTTAACCCAATTGTGGTTTGCTTCAATCATTTTCACAATTAATAATTTATTTTCTGGACTTCAACATACTTTCGTTTTAATAAATTGACTGGCTGCTTGTTTTTATTCTCCTCCTTGTGAAATTAAGAAAACAAGAGTGTGAAATGTCACCGACCCTTGTCAATACACAAAATTGTCCAGACATCATAAAACATGACTTTTCAGCTCCCTCCTCCTTCCTCCTGCCTTACTCTCCCTCTCTCTGTACTGCATGCCCTCATTGAAACAGATGGCGTTTTATGCTGGGCACAATCAGGACTATTCAGTGTCAGGCTGGGCAGGCCCTCCCCACCTGCGCTCAGCCCAATCACAACCTAATGAACACATTGAGAGCAGTCTGTTCCAAATTACTCCCAGTTGGAGCCAGGGCCACAGGTAAACCCCCTGCCATCACACCCTGCCCCTTCCTCTCCATGTCGCCTCCTTTGCAACAGTCTCCCTGCACACCCGCCCGAACATTGGCTCCAGAGCTCGGACCCTCAACTCTGACTCTTAATCAAATCAAGATCCATATCTCGGTGCTGTCAACATTCCAACACAGCCCAGAGACGCTGTGTGTGCGGAGACAAGCATATAACTTACATGCAGTGAGAAAAGGATTGACAGCTAATGTGTTTCCGTGTTGGAGCTGAATTGGTTCTATTTGATGTGATTTAATCTTTGCTACAATTAATCACACACACACACTCACACATGGGTAAATGCTGTGGTGTTAACCACATCAGGTATATCTGTGTGCTTCATCAGTATGTTTCCACCACTTTAAAGTTGGCATCCGTGGTTTTAGCTTGTTTGTACTCTAAAGCAGTGTTTGCAGTGTGAAGTTTCTATATATTAATATTTTATTTGTGTATTGTGATCAAACATAAAGACGGGAAATTACCTGCTTCTGTTCTATCCAAGGCAAACAGTACTTTTATGTCACTGTGACCTGTCGATGTATGTCTGGGCAGGCAGGGGGCAGTTGTATATCATAGGCAGTTGACACCAGAAGTGTGCTTTAGCTAAGAGCCTCTGACATTCTGATACACCCTCCAACGTCCCAAGGGACAAAGGAATGAAACCAGGGCGCCTGCCTCGTCATGTCCCATCAACTGCTATAGTACCACAGAAAATGCAGGCGAGCTACCAGCCCCCACGTGGGTGTCCATCACTGGGTTTGACAGCACTGCCCTGCTGGCTGCCCTTCTTCACTGTCCCTCTGGTCAATCTGCACCTCAATTGGCCCTACATTGGTGGGTGAGGCCTGCTCCCTCTGCTGCATGTCAAAAAGAACCACAGAGGAAGTGCAAATATCCTCTAATGGCCTTGATCCAGATGGATGCGCCCATAACAATGGGCCCTCGTGCCTGTGGTTTGGGTTTTTGTCAGTGAGAAACACAGAGGCCACCACAATAACACAGCAAAATTATGCATGCAGGCCAAGTACCATTGACATGTTAAAGAGCACTGCCAGTTGCTATGATAATTAAGTTAGCTCATTCCAAGGCAGAGAGGTCTTTTCTCTTAACATGCCTTTAAAGACACTTTCGGCACATAAGGCAGGCTTTAAGACAATGGACATAGAGGGAGAAATAATGGATTCAGTGGGTCACCATTTCTCTGCCCATTTGCTTAACATAGGACTATACATTTCTGAGTGAATGCTACTTGATGGGATTGCCTTTAGGGGGTGTTTGTGGGTTTTACTTGATATCACTCAAGAGATTGACACTTTCTATGAAGTCCATATGGAAGTCTTTGGGATAAGGTAGATTAAATGACAGAGTTGGAAATATTCAGATGAGCACTCTACTTTGTGATAGTGACAGACTTTGAATTCTCTATGTAAAAGCCTTGGAACACAAGTATGATGTTACAGTCTGTAGTATCACATGTTGCCATGAGTGAACACTGAGCAGTTTAAACAAGCAACAACATCAGTGGTGCCCCCTCTGCTCACTTTGCTTTTAACTGGGATGTTTAGTTACGTCAGGGGGTGTCTGACTGATCTCGTTCTGCCTCCGTAGGGTTTGATTGAGAGTGGCCACTTTGTGTACAGCTGGGGAATGTTTGGCTAGTAACGTAAAACCAGGAAGCCTTTGAAACCTAACCAGTGCTTCTTCAGGAAGAGGTTGGAAGTTCACACTTATTTTGAGACTGCAACGCTCCCTTTCTCTCCTCGCACACACCACAGCAGATCATGGATGACAGGAGGCCTTTCGTTTTGCATCCATGCAGCTGCAGTAAGAAGAACATAGAATCAATGAAAGTATCTCTGTTACCGATTATCTTTTTCTCTATTTAATAGATATTAAGTATATAGTAGATATTTAACTAAGGCTTCATTCATACAGCTGAGTTTTTATTTAAAAATGCAGAAACTTGGCTCTGGATACACCTGCTGTTTGCATTGTTATAAGCCCCAAAAAGGGATATGTTTAAAAGCGACTACTTTATTTTGAAAAAAAAATTGCATTTTAGTCTGAACGGGCTAAAAATGGAAACCTTTGGAAAACACTGACTCATTAACTCACATTCACTTCTTGATTGGTTCTTAATGACCAGCTGTTAACTAACCCATACTTTCAGTTTTATTTTCACCTTTTTATTGATCCAATAATATAAATTCCTGCTTTTCACCACTATTGTTTCTTGTTAGTACTTTCTGAAACCAAACAACAGAAGAGAGAATCAGCTCTGTGTTAATATCAGCACACTCATGCCCACTGAACCTGAATGTTCACGAGACTGAGATTGTAGGTGTTTCAGTGATGTGTGGACGCAGAATACTTCTGCAGTAAAGAGCTGAATCGCTTGTCTAGATGCAACTAATTTTTATCTGAAAATTCTTTGTTCAGTTGAAAATGTAGTAGTTTACATGCAACCTAACTTGAATTCTTAGTACCTTTAGAACAGATCCTCAGTAAATTACCTCCAGTGGTTGCTTTTTTATTGATTTGAAATAATGCTCATGTAAAGGGCCTGTATACACTGCCACGTTCATTTTCTGCTCTAAATGGTGCCAATCTCCCACAGCAGACAGGCGCTTAGCGAAAATATTCTAAAATGCGACTCTAGCACTTTCAATGCAGGTCCACTGTGTTAACAAGATGGTAGTTAATGGTTGTGCTTTTATGGTGGCGGTCGCATGTATAATTAAACTGCTGTTGTATTTGTCATAAAAACCACCGGGGGTGCAGGAAATGTTGCAGGAGCCATTCTCAGTTTGAGCGGTGGAAAATTAAAACCATCTAACCCCACAATGTTGTTTTGACATCATTCCAATGTTTATGGATTTTCCTGTGCACGGCTGAGGTTTTGTTTTTAAAACCACTTAAGTGCCTCACCTTGTGTTTGTTGGGGGAACAGAGGTTGCAATGTTTGCACAATGCAGATTGTCCCTTCTGGGAGGTCTTGCCTCTGGTGCTACTAAGAAACATGTTGCATGTCTGCCATTAATGGGTGTCTGTCTCCTACTTGCATTGTTCCTGATGCACATACACACCTTTGGACCACATTATAAGTGAAGGTGTGTCCAAACTTTTGACTGGTAGTGTAGTTCATGAAACAATATTGTATCCATTCATGGTACAACAATTCATAACTGAATTATATGGGATTTTCTTTACTAGCATGTCAGGGGTATAACGCAGGCCAACACTTAGAAATAGGAGGGCAATCCCATGAAACCGTTTTGTAAAGCCATACTGATTTTAACCTTTTTAACCAGATATCACTGAATCTCAAGAATGTGTTATTCATGCATGCAAGAAGCATGGATGTAAAAGTTGAACTCTAACGTTCCAGCTTTATCACTGTTATCCAGTTGTGCAGATGATGCCACCATTTACAAACAATCCCTGACAGCTTAGAAATTCAATGTAATGTTAAACTTTGGGAAAATCGAACCAGGATTAGGAATATATCATTTACAAAAATAACGGAAAGTTAAGTTGGCTGCTTGCTGGCAGAATCATGCACTGCAGACACATTAGATAAGCCTGATGTTTTATTTATCAGCATGGCCCCAGTGATATCTATGGAGATGAGTCAGGGAGTCATGGCCCTGGTGTCACCACCATAACACCAGTTCCCTGCCATGCTGATGACTCTGTATCTATGCTAATATGGGGATCAGTGGAGCAGAAAGCTCATCTAGCTTGTTCTTTTGCTTTATCTTATCACTCCGCTCACCCTAAACCGGTCTTCACTGCATTACCACATACCTAGCATGCTGTACACATAAAAGGAGCCTAGCACATTGTCAGTCTTCCTCCATCCGTCACACGTTTCCTCCATTTCAAATTTCAAATTTGGCTTCCGCGACCTCAGCTCCTGTAACTCCTCAGCAAATGATCGAAGACTGCTTCATATATAATGTACTAGACCAAGCTGAGATGATACGAAACCCAGTGTTGTTCTGATTCTAGTCAAAATCACTTAATCAGAAAAAGAAAAGTGTAAAATCTGATATGATCAAAAAAAAGTCTAAATGTCACATACATGCTTCACTGAGCAGGGACTGTAAAATGTAAATAAAACAGCATCAACATTTCCACTGAGTCACGTGGTGAGCTGTTACTCAGTTTGAGCATCTTTGTTTTGTTTTTTTTAATGGCTAGTTAGTAATAAATGCAAAAGCACAAATGTGTTGTTAACATTTTGGTACTTTAAAAGATGACAAATGTCTGTATTGGACTGATATAAATATTAGTAGATACTCAGGGTTGTGATATCAGAATTGGGTATGAAAAAGTACTTGCTAATACCTCATTGACAAAACAAGTACTCAATCAGTTCCAAGATTTCAGTATCTCGACAAAAGGGCTTAAATCTTTTCCTGAATGAAGGAGTATAATAATTGTGAGCGATCAAACCAGACACTCAAGCCAAAAAAAAAAAAAAAAGTTGTCATATCTTCAATATTATTATTTTATTTATTTTTTTGGTCAAGAATGGGTTGGTCCAGCCAGACAGTAAATTCTGCCCGACTTTACCTAACCCCCAGCCTCGCCCCCCTTAGCATCTTTGTCTCCATTGCGCCCTCCCTCCCTGGCATGATTATTTCTTATCATGTATTTATTTGTTTAATCCACCCCTCCCCCCACAGCACTTGGCGGCCTCTCCCTGTGCACGAGCTGCCTGTCTGGCAGCAAGGACCACCCCCCCCTCCACCCCCCACAATCTCCCCATCATCTCCCCACCTCCTCCCACTTGTCCACATCCAGTCCCCAAACCCTCCCCACCCAGCTCCAGTTCAGCCACAATGGGCGGATGTTGCTTCCAGAGCCTAGAAGCTTCACTCAGGGGGAAGAGACCCCCACTTCTTCACTTCATCCTTACATCCCTCCCACTTGCATGTGACTACCGCTAGCCAGCCTCTATACACTCTATAAATAATGGATGCATTAGCATGCATGAATATCTTTTTAAAAGAGGGGTGGGAGGGTGGGAGTGCCTTAATTCATTATTAATCCCCTTCAAGAAAAAAAATGGTTTGTGGCTCTGTTAGAGCAGGGCCCCTACTAAACCCTGCTTTTGGGACTTCACTTGTATGCTGGACTCCTCTTTCTCCCAAAATTTGTCACCAGTTCCACCCCCAGCCTACTTTTTTTTTTTTAATCAAACCTCCTCTTCCTGCACCCCAATCCCTGTTAAACACATCTGGGGGAATGGGCTAATCTGTAATGTTTTGAGAGGAGCTAATCCTAAAACACATTGACAAAGTCAGGTGATTGATTGAAAAGAAATGGTGTCAGCTGATCATTTTGCCATCATTAAAGAGGCTGACTGGTCACAAACACACCTGACAGTGAAATTGCCAGTAATGCCATTTGGCTCAGGAGCAGGACCTGGCTGTGAGAGGGTGGAAGTTAAGGGGTATAAGGTGGAGCATAAGGGTAGATTGATGTTACAAATGCACACAAACCTGTTTAAGAGCTTTAAGTCACATGTGTGGGTGGTTTGTGGGGAATTATGTGTTATTTTTAAAGCTGGAACACTATGTTGGGTATTGAGGATGTTAGATCAAATGCATGGGTGAGAGTTTAAGAGCATGTGTTCCAAGGAGATAAATTACTGTTCAGCGAATAACCAAAGCATGTGGGTTTGATTGTGAATGTGTTTAGAAAGACAAGATAGAAAGTGGCTATTTGTGAGTCTATTTGTTTTGCACTCCTCTCTGCACCACACAACCCTCTTCCGCCACTAGGTCGCACTGCCCGCCTCACAGCCTCTCCTCAGGCCTGCCACAGACCTCTGAATGATCCAACCAATCATGTGGGCAGTCACAACACAGCCACATGAGAGCGATATGCGGCACAAACATGCACCTGAGCAGTCCTACACAAACACTGGAAATCTGGATACTCTACTCACCACACACTGACACAATGTTGCATAATCCTGTTTAGTAAAATTCACTGTTGCTCATAAATATAAGCTACAAATTCACATTACAATCAAAAGTCAAACATGGCTTCATTAAGAAACTTGTGTTTGTAAAACACTATACTGTATGTTTATTTATCTCTCATAATATTAAAACTAACAAAGAATGAAACTAAAATTTTAACAAATTTAACATTAAGTTGTGTTTAGCTGTTTGCTATTACAGTTTGAAAAATGGTACGGTTCAGAAATAAATTTAATGTTATTTAAATACTAAGGTACAATTGTTTTGTAGATTAAATATTGGGTAATATTGGGATGGGAATTTTAATGTCCAAATGTATGTCCAATTTATGAGTAAAGGATTTTTACACACACACACACACACGAAAATCTCATTTCTGAAAAGAAAACGCTGTATATATCCTTATCTGTAGGGAGTCTGTGAAAACTATCGTATCAGCAGCAGTGAGTAGCGCCGCAGACCTAAACCATGGCAGTCATCAGCCTAACCCTGCAGAGAGAATACTTAGCCTGCTTTTGAATAAAACGGCCTTTTATCTTTGTAATGTTGCACTGACAAAGACTGTTGGGTCTCCTGTCAGTGTCCGCTGCGTTGCTGTCTGTCAGGCGGGACTATAGCGGTTGTTTTGTTGACATAGAGGGGACCTGGTTTCTGGAATGTTCTCAACTGAATGTTTGGTCTTTGGCACGAGGCTGGGGGCTAGTTGTGAGCTGGAGGCACCACACTGTGCCTCTGAAGTCAACCCCTTAAATTCTTCTTCCTGGGCAGGAAATTGAAATATTGTGCAGTATTGGCATGCTGATGGTCATCTATCACTGGGGCCTGCAAGGGGACGGGAGTAAGAGGAGACTCTGTAGATCAGAGATGGGCTGCTGGGTCTGTGTTCAAAGGTAAAGAGTAGAGACCTGGGTGAGGAAAGGGGAGAGTCCTCTTGGAAGTGTCAACTCTCAGATTGAATTCCACCACCCATCACCATCCAGAGCATCAACTCAAGGAGAAACCAATCTCCTCCATCATTTTATCATTATGACTCATCAGAGTTATGTTCAACAACAGACAGTTACATTTTATATAAGCAATTGACTTTAAAACAATGAGAGAGAGTCAAAAGCTCGTTTTATACTGAAAAGGAACTGGTAATATGAATTTATCCATTTGATTTGATTGATTTAACTGATTTGATATTGGTCAAGATTGGAAACTTAAATAAAAGTCAAAATCTTTGTTACATTCAAACCACTGTCAAATGCATTCACACAATGCTGATTGATATTATTAGCTCCACACAATTCTCTGTGTTTTTTCAGTATAGTCTTTAGATCACATTCCCACCACACAAACAGGAAATGATTTGTTACATAAAGACAGACAGAAGCAACAGCAACACTGTGCTTGTAAAGTCAGACGGCTGAAAACAGGAAGTAGTTAAACTGGAAAAATAAAGAAGCACCCATGAAAAGTGAATTCTGCTGCTGATGATGCAGCAGTTTGATGGGATACAGGCTTCCTGTCCCATCCACCCTTGTGCTGCTGATGTAAACACACAAACGCTCCGTCAGTCAGGATTGATAGTGTTGCTTGACACAGCCTGTTTTGTATTTAGTGGAAGCAGCATGTAGATGATGTTACATCATTACTGTTCAAAGAGCAAACAGAGGCAGAATAACAACAACACAAAGAATCTACAAGTAAGCAGTTATACTGCAGCCCTATACAGTATTTGTCATCAACAGGTGTTCCAGCACTTAGTGATATAATGTGGCTATTAGAGAGCCTTGGTGCTTGTTAATATTTCAATGCATATTATTTGTCAAAAAGTGATGATGCCTCCCTCAGCATTGCATAATCGTGGCCAGAAATGCGCACAGCTACCAGGAAATGATTCTCGCCAGCGCATCACAGGGGGTAGGATGATGTGGATGTGACTGGTTATATAAAAGTAGTGCACAGTTAGAATGATTCAAATGGAATGATGGCTGTCATTTTTTTATGAAGACGAACGCGCTTCTTTCTCGTGTGCGTCTGGGAATTGGCTGCATCGTCATGACCTTGTGAACCTCGCCTGCCGCATGACCCCGAAAATCCCCCTCCTGACGTCTCCCCGAACGAAGGGCTCATGTATTACCCAAGCAGGAAGTGACCTCAACGGGTCCAAACAACAAATATGTCGCAGGACGGGCTGACTGAGATGACCATGGCCGGTGTTTGTCCTGGAAGATGCCTCGCACTGGCTCCAAAGTGATGCTCAGTGAAGGATGCAGGAGAGCGCCACACACACACCGACACGCACTGGAGGCTGAGTGAGTCTGCTGCTGCTACTGCTGACGGAATGCTTTCATTCATGCAAGTTCAGATATGGTGCCATACTTTCCCTCCTCTCTCTGTGACGCCGGTGACGCAGCGCTGGGTTAAGGCGATAAGACTTATTGGTGTCGGTGTGGCTCTGATGAGACAGATGAGAGGAGCGCAGTGCGAACATGTCTGTTTTGGCTTGAATGGCAAGTGCAGGAGGAGACTCGCCTGCGTGCTTTTGCGCATTTGATCAGTCAACTGGACAGATGAGATTGATCTGTATTGATGGCATCAGTAAAACAAGAAGCGGCTGTGGTGAAGTTGAACAAGTTGGAGGTGTAAGCTGTAACTTCTCGACACATGCATGGCGTCTTTTTATGCGCTCGGTGCGCGCGTGTCTCGTTCTCACCAGGGAGACTCTGACAAACCACGTCGTGTGTCCAGACAGAAAAGTGGTGCAGTCACGTGGTGTCTGCTATAATCCACCCCCAAATCAGGTACAGCCTACTGCTGCGTAAAGGCAGTCTGAGGGACGGGCTTGCAAAAGCCAGAAGTTTATTTGAAAATGATAATAAAAGCGACAATAGGGGATTGACACATTTGTATTTATTTCGGTTAAACTGTAACCATTTAAACATTTTTCCTCTGATATCTCACTGTAAATGAATTTATCGAAATTTGGCCAATTAAAAGGAAAAAACAAACATGTCAATAAAGGCAAGAAATCAGGCAAATCACAACAAAATAATAGATATAACTAAACAACACAGGAAATAAATTGATGACAACTATGTTATATTGAGTATAGGACACAAGTGCACACTTGTTGAATACCCCTTTTTTTTAAATCAAAATATAATGATAATGACGTATTCCTCAGACCATAAGCCACATCCTCATAACATTTTGTTTCCTTCAAAATCAGTTCCTGGCTTTTTTGAGTCATGTTCCTCACAGCCAGAGAGACAATAGGTGGCAAACCTTTATGCTCTTTGGTGGAGGTAATAGGTGTTCTATTGATGAATACCCACTGATACGCTTAAAGTAAACTAAAATGCAACACTCGTGTGTTACAATACGTTTACAGTATTGATAACATAATTAAAGTCATTCTGTATGTGTCATCTCAGAAAAGCTGTCTGTCAAAGAGAGGTTGCCAGATATTAACATGACACGAGGTCAAAAGGTCACTGTTACAATAAATATTAATATATCATACTGTGAAGCTTTAATTAGAGATGAGTTCCTGTCACTGATCTTTCCAGGTAATAAGATACTGGCAGACCTTTTCTCCTTATTGCTGATTTTCTCCACTATTTCAAGCTAGTTAAGCACACAGAGAGAGAGCAGACCTACACTAAGGCAGCTCAAGTTTCCATATTTGGATCACCACCAAAATCTAATCATTGCTTCCTTGGGCCATAACCTATATTCCTCGAAAGGCCGTTCATTACTTTTTGAGTTATGCTGCTCACAAACAGACAGGCCAAAAATTCCTCAGCAGAATAAAATTTATGTATGAGTTGCATGAGTTGTTGACACATTCGTTTGTATCGTTTAATATTTTCACACAGCCAGAATATTTATGTTTTAATGTTACGAGTGATTGATGTACTGTGTTGTTGTCTCACTCTGCATCTGTGCTACATGTCTCTGCCTGTCAGTGCTAACCCCTGTCTGACTGGCACATACAGGAAATATCTGTGTCGGCTGTGAGTGTACAGTATTCTGTTACTTGAATCAGCTATCAAGGACACTTAGCACCTAACATTTCTTGGCAGCTGTTCCAAGTGGCTTTTCACATCAGTGAATTATCCTATTGTAAGATAAGAGGATTGTAAAGCTAAGTTGATGACCTTTGAGTGAAATTCGGAACCACTGAAGCTCTTGCATTGGCTGAGAGTGAGTCTTCAGCATTGCCAAATAATGTATGAGCTCAAGGTACAGTGGTGCTGCTACTGTATATGTTTGGCACGTGTGTGCAGCAGCCTGTGGGATTACTGGTGTGTATAACTCACACTGCTGTTGCCTGCTTGTCTGCAGTGATAGCTTCATTATTCATGGTTGCGTGTAGACAGCAGTGCTTAATCTCTGGGTTGAATGGGGCAGCCTGTGACTCTGGAAATGAATGATTGTGCTCGGTCAGCCCGTTGTGAGGAGTGGAGGGGCACCAGAGAGAGGCCAGGCTGCTGAGCAGTGTCTCAGGGTGGCAACAGCAGCTTAAGCACCATTTCCATCATGCGGTACAGCTTGGTTCATTTCGGAATGTTGAGCAATTATTTCAAATTGTCAAATCTTGAGAAGAGTACCAAAAATAACTGATTTGTACCAGTCTTTGCACCCTCTTGGGTTACCAAGCACAGCGGTCCAGCTCCCACAGGGAGCTAGACACATTGTAGTCCATTGATTGGTTGACCGGACTGAGAGAATTGTCGCTTCCGTTTTTCAGTGCGACCAGACACTTTCACTAATTCAAAGCTTGTCTTCTACTTCTTGTGATAAACCGCCACATACTAAGAAAAAACAACACAGAGTGCTGGACGTCCTTCTTTGTGGAATTAATTGGTGAGCTACACTGTGTCTCACTGCTATGATGTCACAGCTAACACCATCCAGTCTACACTCTCTGCAGTGGAAACACAAGCTGAATCAGAATGTCCCGTTCCCGTTCCATGTACCTCTTGGTGGAAACAAGACTTACGTGCCACTGATGAACACTGAAGCCAGTTAGAGTCCTGGAGTAATTAGTCAGACGGAACTAGGGAACAGGGTCATATATTCTTTGCAGTTAAAGGGTCTGAGCAAGCGGCCTATTGGCACTCGACAGGTGCAGCGGGCAGGAAGGCGTCAGGAGTTTGAGGAATCGAAACCAGAGATGAGGCCAGACGACTGAGTCTCTGACTTCTGGGGTCAGATACTCTCTTTCAACCCTGGAGGCTCCACAGAGAGAGCCTCTTCCTGCCATGACACTGTATCGCATGTGTGCACGGTCATTTCTGTGTGTGTTTAGGCATGTGTTTCCAAGAGGGTATGTGAATGAGGCACTTATTGGTGTGTGACAAAAAGGTGAGAGGATCAGAGGGCATGCTTTGAGTTGTGGTAATGTCCTATTTTATCCAGCGCACACTCACAAAATGAATACTGGGAAAACATTTTGTTTGTGTCCTATAGAATTACACAACACCCAGCTAGCAGATTTGGTCACTCAGCTGTTAAAGCAATGGTAAAAAAAATGTGTTTTGTATAATTTGACATATTTTTTGAGGCATTGCAGAGGAGTTGTAGAACTGATTGAGATGTATAATTAAGTTGAGTAGTAAAGAGAAATATTCTGCACTGTAAAGGTGACACACATTAGTCATCGCACTGGCCATTGGAGGGAGGAAAAGCAGTGTTACCGACCACGTCAAGTTTTTTTCTTGCTTCCTGGCTGTTCTGCTTGAACTCAATAATCCTGGTTACAGCCATTACAAATCCTGCTGTCTTGACTCGAGACCCCAGACAGGAGACAGGCTCTGCAACTTGGTTTCATTTAGCATTCCTCTGGGCTTTACGGGCAGGTGTTTAACATTACTGGCAGGATATTTATTGGCAACTTTAAAGGCAACTTTTTTTGCTTACCTCTCAATTAGGCACACACACATAAAATGTGTGTACTGTAAATACTAGCACATTATTGTACACGCAAACATGTATGCATAAAACAAAACACAAGGACGCCCCATGCATGCAACAACCTAAGATTGACGGCGTAGATCCTTAGTGGAGCATATTCTCACTTCTTTTTCCAACTCTGTCGCACGCTTCATGCCTTTTTAAAGCACAGATCCATATCCCTGTAATCCACCCTTGAACCGTGACCATCTCTATCTCTTTGCATGCACACCCCTTCACCTCCAGCATTTATGCCAGGTCAGTGTGATGTTGGCTAAAAATAAGGCTGGAGGCACAATGGGATGTGTGGCCTGTAATTACCAAAGCTTAGCGAGGCCAGCGGTTGTGATGTGCAATTCGCAAATCAAGGTGCTGCCTGAAGACTCAGCCGGCCTTGCGGCTGCCCTGTGCTGCTTGATTGCTGGCAGCTGGGGAAGCCATGTCAAGTGGCAGGCTGGGAAATGTGAAATGCCAGATAAAGCACAGAGCCCTAAAAATCCATGACGCTCCAGTAATGAGGAAAGTGATGGAGTTTGGGCATGTTTAGCAGGCAGTAACAGCCAACTGTAACTCTCTCTGCTTCTCTCTCTCTTTCTTCTTGGTGAGTCTGTGCATGGGAAAGAGAGGAGATGTGAAAGTGCTTGTATATTTGACTTTTCTAATCCCGGATTAAGGAAGATCCACCAAACTCCAACAATGCAGAACTGGTAGGTAGGTTGGCACAGCTCCAGATATACTGACCCTAACTCTTCCTGGGTCACTGTCAGACATAAATCATAAACCTACAGTACATCCTGGCTACGCTTCTTAAGTTTTCCCAGGATTGCTTCTTTTGAAAACATGTTCAAACCGCTGTAACGTTCCCTGCACAAGAGCAGATGAATAATTCCCAATATAAACGACAGCAGTTCGATTTCGATTGATTCCTGGAGCCGTTAAATACATTCCTAGTTTTGTGGAGGCCATTATTCCTGCTTCTTAATCACCCCCACAGCTTTTATAACCTTCCCAAGACTTAATGTGTGGCTGGGGGGAACCACATGTGGGCAGAGACCAGGAAATAAAGGCATTGCCAGGCCTTTCCCTTATCTAAACAAACCACCACTAACAACACACAGGACATCAGTGCTTACACATTGTATTTTCTTGATATTTAATATAGAACCCCTGTAGATTTTCTACAGGGGTTCTTCATCATAGACAAAATAAACATATTCATTAACCCTAAAGGCTCCGTTATTTCATAATACGAGCAATCACTCTAACTGAATTAAAATATCTTTTTAGGAACTATCTGTTTCCCAGTTAGTACTGACGGCAGCAGTGATGTCCTTGGAACTCAATATGAGCAACAGTGCACACATTTAGTATAATGATGAAATGTGTTACCCTATGCAACAGTATGACTCTGGTGAAGGAAAGTAAGCTATTTTGCATATTTGATTGTGTAGACAAAAAACAGGATGTTTACATTTTACATTTTTGACATACATGACCATCATTTAAAAAAAAAATTGATTTACGAGGAACTTAAGTTTGAACTGAACTGCTACATTTGCTGGTGGTCTGTGGACCCTGCTGCAATAAGAGTGAGGCCCCATGCAACAGAGAATAGGGTTCTGGAAACAAAGAGTGTAAGATGAAACACTTGTTTCTCTGCCTCCATCCATCACTCTCTCCTTACCTGCTCCCAGGTTTGCGGAGCTACAGAGAAGGTGTGATTAGACTGCACACATTTTTTTTTGTTGCAGTTTCTCTGCTTTGCTCTTTGCTAACCACTTTGTTTCATGCAATCAGCCTTCCGCCTGTAGCTTGTAGCCAAAAGTATGTGTGAAGTGGTTTGCCTGACTGAGTGTTTTGTTACAGTTAACTGAAACACCTGGGTGCTCAGACACCAAACAGATACACTGCACTGCGATGGGTAACAAGTTGTCACACCAGGCTTGATGGCATAATTTACCCAGGTCACAACCATGCATTCTGTTTAGCAGGGGTGGGAGTGGGTGCTGCACACGGAGCCATTGTTTACCCAGTGCCTGATGGCCCCCTGCCAGCAGCTACAGCAATTATCACCTTGGAGGAATGTGGGACTCTTGTGTTAAATTCTCTTTGACCCCCTGTTTGAGTAGGTCGGGAGGTGGGCACTCTCCCCAGGGGGCAGCATGCAGTCAGTGGGTGCTGGGTTGAGTATAGTGCTGTGTGTTGGTGTGGAGGTCTGGGAAGATGCTCTAGATCTTCATCTTCTGTCCTGCAACCCGCCACCCTGCTTGCAGACCTCCAACATGACAAACAAGATTTGCATGGTGTGTTTACAATGTAAATCGGTTGCTAAAGGTAATTATTTCACTTGGAGAAGGACCAAAAGTGGTCTGGGATCATACAGGTCTCATAGGTTAAAAGGGCCCTAGAAAAAAGATGGTGTGAAAACTTGATCTATTCCTCTGTGTAAGTTGACTGTATTTAAAAAAACCAAAACACACAACAGTTCTTTTGTGCACAAACTTTCAACAATTGCTTTTAATCTCACCATTACACTGAGGATGCCTGTAGGCCACAATCGCTGTAAGGACCTCAGCATTTGTGATTTCATTGTGCATCAAGCTGTGTTAAGTGCACATGTATAAATCACAACTTTACAAGTCAGTGTTGTGCACCATAAAATGGTGGCCATTCATGTGCACTGGTGTAAGTAACATAGACAAGGCAAAAAAAAAGGTTTCAACAAAAGAGATGCTTTTTTTCCTGATGCTTTTCACTTGTGAAATGAGATGTAAATGCAGGCATGTTCCCAGACATCCTTCTCTGCCCCATACCACACATTTCATTGAGTAACTATGATGAAAGTTGTGGGGAAAAATACTGTCGTATGTGCCACCGGAATTGAGGATACTATGGAAATCAGCTACATTCAGGGTCCCTATTTTCCGACTATGATTGATGTTCTGAGCTTATGCAGTTTTATTTTTTCCTCTACAGGCTCTGTGTCATGCTGTGTGCCGAATGTGGTGCTGTCTGCTGTCATGTCATGGCTGAGGTAAGATACCTGTATCATGAGCCTGACTGCTGCTCTGTCTCCTTTAGCTGACAGTGCTGACTTATATTGTCACAGTTTCTTGTAGGGTGTATTGCTGGTGGTTCTGTGTTGTAATAGCTTCACAGTCAGTGGGTAAGAAGTAGTAAGTGTCTTTCTGAAAAGTCTTAATGATTTAACCTGTTACCGTGGGACCTGCTCTGTCCTGAGTAGTCTGTATTAGGTTGTATTTGTATGTACATTGATGAACTCCTACTTGAGGTCAACCACCCTTTAAATGTTGGGGACGTTACACGTTGTGACAAACCAAAGTATTCCTGCGGTGTCATTAGATCACCTTGCCACTTCCAATTATCTGCCACCGTGGCCATTTTTTGCCCTTGCTGGCTGGACAGAAAAGCTACAACAGGCCAGATTAGCAGCCTAGTCATTTCCCAAAGGTCTGTCGCTCTCATTAGACACACAGGCAGACGAAATATCACACACCTACCCTGTACCAGGACCAACAGCTGCCAGGAATGAAGAGGCAAGGTGCATCATGTTATCATGGCCATAAAATCTACACTTTCAGAGAAATGTTTCTTCTCTGTTTTAAATCACAGAGTATTTTGTTGGTTGTTAAAGGAATGGGCAGGGTTTGTGTGACTATGATGTAAAAATCATTTTTTTAAATTTTGGTTTGTATGCAAATTAATCCGGTCTATATGCGCTGAACAACTCTGCTCTTGTTTGTTCAGATGGTTCCTTGTGTAAATTTATTCCTCAGACATTATAGTGTCATGTTTGTGTCACTTGCATTACCCTCATTCTCATTCCAAACATAACTGCAGCAGTTGCCAGGACTCTTTGTCTGTGTTGTGTGAGCACACGCAGACACAGCTAAGCCTCTTAAACTGCGCTCGGCTTCTCGTGTGTTTGATAGCCCGATTGTAAGTCAGTCGATCTCACTTCGCAGACTTCCCTCTCCCTCAGCTCCCTCCCTGCTGCAGCACTCATCCGCAAGCAGCACAGTCAGTCGCACGTGCTCATGCATGACTACACAGATGCACAAATGCAGCTTCAGCCTTTGAGTGGCTCACGCACACAATACACACTGGCTCACTCACTCAAGAGTTATTGTGGCAGTAAAACTAGAGAGGAAGAGTGTTGGAGACAACAAGAGAGAACGGTGGACTGAGATGGGGGAAGCAGAGTGAGGGAAAAGAAGGGCAATTGCCCCAACAGAAGTTTTTATCCCCAAGTGGTTATTAAACGCTGCCACGTCCATGACCCAGTCATGAGGATAAGCCATTGTTCTCCTGCAGCAGAACATTGAGCTCCTATGAAATTTATCTTACAGTAGTATTGTTTCAAGTGAAACCTTATGTCTGTTCTATGTCCTTGCTTTGCTTCAGGTGAGTAATGTTACTGTTTTCACTTTAAATAGCAGGTTTAAGGCCAAACTTCTCAGCATCATGTTCTCTAAAGGATATGACAGATGTGTAATTGAGTGTGTTTTTCTGCTGCACTCACTCTCTCTCTCTCTCACTCGCCCTCTCGCTCCCTTTTTTTCACTCTCTCTCTCTCTCTGTCTCTCTCTCTCTCTCTATTTGTGTGCGTGCTCCTTGGTCTGCTGCTTTGGCACAAAAAGGAAGACCAGGCCGCCCCATTCTTTGTTGTGTTTCTTGTAGGAAACTACCAGCAAATTGTGACTCAATGAGGCATTGCTGTTTTGTATGGTCTGATAAAGTGCAAACGAAACCGTCTGGGCTGCTCTGGACTGCTGCAGTGTTTCCATTGTAGCCTGGCCTATGAATGTAGGTCTGTGTGATGGTTGGTTAGTGTTGAACATTGGTGATGTTGTAGGGGGAGGCAGCATCGGGTGTAGAGACCATTCATATAGTTTTAAGATGTTACCCAGTGTTTTGGGGGGTGGGGGGGGGGGTGGGGGGCTGCTGCGGGGGGGGGGGGGGGGGGGGGGGGGCTGCTGCTGTATGCTGTGTTTAATTGTGATGAGGAATGATTAGAGAGCTGCTTACGATCTGGAGGAGAGTTGCCTGTCTTGCTTGTTTCCAAGGGTTTCCAAATCCCAATATTGTAGAGTTCTTAGATAGTGCCAACATGACACAGTTGTCAAAGCGATCAGAGCAGGGCATATGTGTGTGGGTGTATTGATGTGCATGTGGGAAATATCCCAGTTTTTACTTCTATGCATTCTAGCACCTGCGGTAACTACTTATGTTGGAAAGTGAAGGAATGACCCACTGAATATGCAATCATTTCCTGAGGGTTTTATACTCTGAGAATTTTTGAAAGTATTGGAGTATGGAAATATTGTTATATAATCTTAAAAATGTGGATCATGCACTCAGACATACTTTTACTTAGCTTGTGTTTATTTATTTATTTATTTCTGTAGTCAAAAATATGAATATTTTCACTTTTAGAGTAAAAATAAAAGTTATATGATTTAATAGTTGGAAATTATGCATTGGTTGGTTACTATGTCACAAATCATCGTTTTCAGTGGAAATTTGGCTTTTGCGTACAATATTTTTGGTTTTTATTGGCTGGATAGTCCATTTTAACACCACTGAGATGCACAGTGAAAAAAAAACAGCTGAGAAAACCAAGATCAAGTTCAACACCCCAAGGGCTTTAGTTGGGGTATCTGTTAGGATGCATGTGTAAGTGTGTGTTTGTTTGAGTGTTTTTTTTTGTGCCGATATCTGTTATAGGTGTACATGGGACTTAAATTCTGGGTTTCTGACCATCTTGACCTGTATCCTGGTGATTTGGCCCCAAACAGGGTTAAATGCATATCCACTTATCCCTATATACTTCACGCTTGTGTGATCTATATATAGTCTCACACACACACGCACACGCACACACACACACACACACCTTTTTCTGGCACCCCAGAGATGGGAATGGGGATCTCGGAGTCTCAGAGGAGTAGTGTGGCTGGGAAAAGTGGCTAAGGAGCCATCTTTGACATGGGGCCCGACGGCACAAAGCCCCATTTCCTGCTCCTCCATGTGGAAAAAGGCAGGAGAGCAAAAGGAGGAGGGGAAGGGGGCAAAAAAAGTGGAGGAAAAAGGGGGAGGGACTGGCAATTAGTGGAATCTGCTAATCACCATGGGCAACACTTATTTAATTGACATGTAAAATTTGAATTAATCTAACAAGTCGATTGCTGAGGTATCACGATAAACCAGTCATCTGAAGATGAAGATGCTTGTGAAAGCTAAGGAGAAAAAGTGACTGCTAAATGGTAAGTCCTAGGTGTTTCTCAGAAGTAGCAGTGTTGCTGGGTAGGAAGGTTGTCCATTAGGAGATTGTAACCCATAACCCTTTGACCCTTATGGATAAGTAATTCCACAACTGCCCTTAGACAGATACACACACATGCATGTCCACATTATACAAGGAAAGCAGCAGGCAGAGTGAGCAAACAGCATTTTTGCATTTCATAAACCTGACCCTGAGGGCAAAAGTCAAAGGGCAGTGTAAAAACAATGTGTGTCCACTCCTACTTTTACAGAAATTGATTAACCATTTAAAGTAGTAGACAGCAGCATCACTGTCACTGTGAGCAGTGTACAATATTTTACTGGGACCACAAAGTGACAAGTGACAAGTAAAGGATCGCAATATTTACTCACAGTACACTGTAAAAGCATACGTTGGGATTGGTTTGCAGAAAAGTACATAAAGCATGAGACCATCAAATGTCAACAGTTGACATTCTAAATACTAAAACTATGAATAATTACATCAGCCGTTGCTGTTTTAAGTGTTAATATGGAAGATAAACATCCAAAACTTTATAAGTGACCACCCTGAGCAGAACATCAGCATGTTAATATCGTCATTAAGAGTGAGTTACTATGTTGGCATGAAGAAAAGGTCACACAAAAGGTTATAGATTTGGAACACACAAAGGTGTACATGCACTTTAAGCAAGGACTGTTCCTGTACTTAAAGAAACACTAAGTAACAAATCAGTTATTGTCCTAACTAAGGAGATGTATCTATGTCTCACATAAATGGTTGATGATTTTCAAATTTGTAAATCACTCTGAAAATATTTAAAAAAGTGTGATCAAAGTAACAACAGCCACGAAATATAGTATATAATATTCTCACCCCTAACCCCCCCCCCATCTGGATCACATTTGGTGCATTCCACCAGGAACAAGTCCATAAAAGGAGCCTGAATAGGTTAGCACTCTTTTAGTATTTCCTGGGTCCAAAACTTCATGGCTAGGCGTAGCTAAGTGCACAGGTAAGAAAATAAAATACAGACCTTTAATGGTAAATCACCTCAAAACTGTTTCATTTGACCTGGAAAAAAGTCATATACCATAGCCGTGTTTCAGCAAACAGTACACAACAACTGAGACTTAGCATGCCTCAAACAACAGCAGCTACCAAACAAATGAGTGAAAAATGGTTGTAGTGGCCACGTGCAATGTGCCAGGAAACTCAACTTTCCTTTTTTTCTTTCTTTTTCTTTTTCTGTTTTTCTCTTGTTGTCTATTTTCCTGTCAGTGAAAACCAAAGTGTACTCAACATTGGTATGGCTGAGCTTTTGCAAAAAAAAAAAGAAGTTGGATCAGGATCAGACAGGCCTCAAACAAAGCTACATTGTAAGCATCACTTTGCTGTGTTGCTATGTATCCCAGTGAACATTTTAATACGACAACAAATAAACTGACATAAACCTTCATAAAATACACCCACAAAGAAAATCAGAACTTTCTTTGAACTAATACTGTTTTTCTTTTCTTCTGGATCCTGACTAGACTCAGTTGCCTCTCTGGTTTGTGTGGAGCTAAGTGATATCTGCGGGCCTGGATGGCAGCAAACCAGGTGCTCATAGAACTGGTGAGTCCCATTCATCTGAATGACCTCCACCACCACATACTTCACAAACGCTCGTGTGTTTTGATCTATGGGTGTGTCCATTGTCTGAGGTGACTTTGTAGCAGTGACAGCGAGTTACAGTAGACTCAGGATACTTCCAAGTCTTGCAGCCAGAGTGTAATCCTCTCCCATTCTCTCTCTTGCTGGTCTCGGCAAAGGTGCTGTACGAGTCTATGTAAGAGTCTATGACCGTGTTTCAGTCACATTTTTTTTTTTCTCCTCCGTCTCCTCTAATGCTCATCTGTACTTCTGTCCCTCTGTCTCTCTTTTTCACACTAACCTACTCTTTCAGTGTTTGCCATCATCTGTTTTCTGAGCCATCACTGACATGATGTTGCCGCTTTTTAGGATAGAAACTAATCTCTTACACACTATAACACACACAGGCTCCATCTTTCACTACAAACCAGACAGGCAAATTGGATTACGTCCAGGAATCACAGCTGGATTGGTGTGTGTATATATGTAAACTGGTGATTCTGTGTGTGTGTGTCTTTCTGAGGGGGAGGTAGGGAGTGGGTTGATCTGGGGAATCTGATTGGCGCGGGAGCTGGGCATGATGCTGATAGCTGTATGGAGATTCAGGCGCAGGTTTCTGTGTGTGCCATGTTGCTCCCAGAGTGCTGGACAATTGCTCTGATGTGTTACAAAGTCGAGCCAATGCAATTATGAGCACATCACTGTCTGTGTCTGTGTGAGAGACAGAATATGTGTGTCTACGCGGCTCCACCGTGCAAAAACACATTCATCATTTATTAGAAAAGTCTGCACTGTTTCCGTTCACTGAAGTGATCGTGAAATTGTTTTTAATCTTTGGACAACATTAACAATTGCAGACAATAGCGCTAGTATATCTATTTACAAAGCAATCATTGGCAAACTGCCATCCTACCTCTCTAATCTTCTATATTTCAGCCCTACTGGTTATTATCTATTACAGTGCTCCAGTGTATTACTTTACACTGTTCCCTGGGTTTTTACAGACCTTGGGAAAAAATTATTTTCCCATAATGCAAATTGAACATGGAACAATATTTAAAAAGAGCTCAAATTAGCTTCCTCATCTCTCTCAGCAAATTTAAGAGAATGTGGTGACAGAGGCCTGTGGCAGTTTTTTCCTGAAAGAGCACAGAAAAAAGACTTTTTGTAAGCTGTATGTCTTTTATGTTGTATGTTTTTATGTATATTTATGTTATTGATTTTTGATCTTAATGTGTTTTAATGTTGTTTTTGTGATTTTGTTTGACTGCTACCTTGTCCAGGTCTCTCGTGTAAAAAAAAGATTTTAAATCTCAATGTGAGTTCCTAAGAAAATAAAGGTAAAATAAATAATGATAATAATAATAGATTTGACCTGTCATTCCAGGTTGATGCAGCAGCTACCTACCATCACAATGAGACTGCTCTTAAATACATTTATAATCAGAATGTGAGAAAGGCAGACAATTACCTGAACAAGGACTTCCATTCACTTCCCACAGTATGTGCACACTTTACATCTTTAATCCAAAAACCACTTTTTAGGTGATTCTGTTTTGGCTTTGGAGGAAAGAAAACGTTTAATTTTATGCTTGACAGTCTGACAAACAGTTACAAAGTTAAAAAAAGGCTTTTTTTAGCTGCTTAAAACTCTTGACAAGAGAAAATTTGAACTGTTTCTTAAAAATATTAATTTAGGGCAGCCAGAAGTCAACTCATCCTGACTGTTCTCACCTCGCATGACCTTTTATATCCTGACCACAGAGGAAAAAGACAAGAAGGAAAAGTAAGACTAGTGTAGAAAGCGAAGAAAGGAGAAATGAAGCGTGCTAAAAACAGTAGCATATACTCCTCTCAGTGACGTTACACTTGTCAACACCGTCAACTGGAACTGATGGAAGTACAGGGTGAGACCTCCAGGGCTCATCATACATGAGGCACTCGTGTAAACACAATATGCCCATGTGCACACAGAAGCCAAAGACACTGACAAAAACTCATCAGCTCAGTTGCACATACAAAGCACTGCGTACTGAAAACATGGCAGCACTGTGGCTCTCCTCAGTTCACCTGGAGGGGGAAAAAAATTAGAGGAAAACTTCACCTGGTTGGTATCTCAGTCTTTGGTGCTTAGCTCAGCTTAGACCAACCATCTGGCTCAGCAGCTCTGATTCCCTCTCACCCCCTTTACTAACTCTCACTCTCTTAGTCTTTTTAAAGCATGTCAGCAGTTACCACACACAGCTGTCTTAGTAAGGCTGCTAACGTGGCTAAGTGTCCCTGGGCCTCTTAGTCAGTGCTGTGTGTGTGTGTGCGCGTGTGTGTGTGTGTCCTCACAGATGGCAACAGGAGGGGAGGGAGAGTTAGAGAGGGTGATGGAGAGAGCTGTCTGAGGCTCCAGCAGCTCCTGTGTCTCTCAGGCAAGGCGGTCTGTCTGCGGGCATCTGTACTGGCAGCGTTCCCCTCCCCATGCCTCTCGTCTTTTCCGTCCTCCATCGACATGGCCACTTCACCATCCAGCACCGCAGCTTGGCAACAAACTGCGGTCCCTGAAAGATGATTCCTCTTGACCTCAGATGTGTCACTTTGCTGCCAGCTTTCTCTGTTTGCCCCAGTGGATGATTACGTTGATAAATGATCGGGGTGAATTATACATTATGGTTACATTGGGAGAAGAAGCAGCTCTGGGTGGTGGAGCGTGCATTCCTAAAACCTGCTCAGGGTGAAGTGTCTCTTTGTGTTCATATACTGTACATGTGCACACATCCGTGTGTGTGTGTGTGTGCGCACGTGCACACATGTACTCAGATGTGTTGCATTCTCTCATGTCAGCCTGATTGTCAGTCAGTAAGAACCTTTGATTCGGAGCCAGTCTAAGGGTTTGTGTTGGTCTGTGAAACCTTGAAGATGATTAGATGAGTTGTTTGTAGTTTGCCCTGTGCAATTGCTTTGCTCTTTCTGCTGCTGGCTTATTGATCTCACCAGAGTAACTGGCAACATTATATTTAATGACATATCTCCTCTCCTCAGTATATAGGCAGATAGGTCAAGATACTTTTTTTTTTCTTTGATCTCGTAGTTTTAACTATGTCACATTTTCCTATCCATTTGCTCTTTTCATAAAACACAAAGAACCTGCTTTTGCGGGAATTTTTTTTATAAGAATATATATATATATATATTTTTTTTTTTTTAATCACATCTTTTGTTTGACCTTCTTGTCTCTATGTGACACCTGTAGAAATGATCTTTTCTCAAAAGTTGTCAGTCAAGAGAGTAGGAGAGCAACTTTTGGTTCTGATGATGATGGTTCTGATTTGTCTCTCTCTCACACAAACGCACACCCACACACAAAGACACATAGTAGTACTGTTCTGATTGGCTTACATACTGCAGTGGCACAGCATGTACGTGCCAGCACAGTTGACACATCTGTTCCTGAGATTCATGGAGGTTTGGGCACTGGAGGTGTTGGTATGCACTGATTAGTGCAAGGCTGTCTTTATCCAAACCACCGCGTTTCTTACTGGGCTTCCATGTTTACTAAGGCGTCTGTTGCCATGGTTTTCAGCCACGTTCCAATCAGTCTTTGACCACTCAGCTTTATTTATTCCCCAAAAAAGCCCATGCCTTCTGTATCAACCAACTGTTGTACCCATCAGATCAACTGAAATGAGTATATAGTGAATTTAATTTATCTGATGAAAGGAGGGCTTGGATGATGATTTAAGTCGGGTTGGATGAGCTTTGGGGAGAGAGAGAGAGAGAGAGAGAGAGAGTCTTACAATCTGACACCTTTGGCTCATAGGTGGTTTTGAGACAAAGGCTTTGATGGAAGGAAGCTCTCTATCATAATAGGCTAATAAATAACACTCATTTCCATGCATTTGCAGGCCATAGTTTTTGATCCCTGCTGAGAACAGCATACCCCCGCTACCCCCAAAAATGCTCCTGCTTTTTCATTCAGACTTATTCTTCAAACTACCACCCTCTATGTCTATTGTCTTAACATTAATAATGAGGGGAAGAAAAAAAAAAACTTTCACGGATCTGACAAACTAAAGTAGCCTTGACAAGTAGCTGGACCTGGAGGTCAAGTCACACCTGAAGAGTAGGTTCATGTTCAGTTTGTCTTCCTATAGGCTGCAGGTGGCAACTTTAGTCATTAATGGTGTTGTTAATGGTGTTTTATTTTTGACCCTTTGCACCTCTCTGAACAGGAAGCAGTATGCCGTATCCCACAATTGGATTATAGCTAATTAAAAACTACACACGTGTAGTGTCAACAGACAGAGGTGTCATACACCCCCGTCCCCTGCTTCTGTCTTGCCACGTCTCCTCCTCCTCCTACCTTGAGTGTCTCTTTTAATTTAAACATTCTGCTTGAGTCTTATGAATTTTTAAATAGTTACCCTACTTTTTCTTGAATTGTTGTTGTCTCTGAGGTTGCTTCTTCCTCACTGCTTCTTTCTATCTCTGTTGCTGTAGCAAAGATAGTCGTGTTAGGGAACAAATTCTCAAATGCTGGAGGACCTTGTGGATTTTGAATGTTAACTAAAAAGTGTACTGCGAGACATTTAAATATATGCAAATGTCTGTTACATTCAAACCACTGTCAATGCTGATTTCAGCTCCACATAAATCTCAGTTTCTCAGTTGAGGGATGTTAAGGTCTCATGTAGCAGCCTAACTAAGACTTTTAAGGCCCACTGTTTAACTTTTAGGAGACAGAAATTTAATATAATACCATTAGTCTAAATTTTGAAGGAAAAAAAAAAAGTTATTTGCTGTTATTTCTTATATGAGAATACAAAGTAACTTCACAATCTTAGATGTTGAGAAATATGAGGACTGTAAAGCTAATATTTTAATTTTTGAATGTTGACACTTGCTTGCCAACTAAACAAGTGTGATACAGTAGGTTTCTTATGTCGACTTTGAGACATGAAGTTCATCGTTCATGTCTGTTTTGATACCTGTACTTATAGGTTCATTGTGAGCTGATGAAGACGTCTTCCTGTGTAAAGTTGCGTCAGCTGTCAGCACTGCACTAATCTACTGTCTTGCCTTTGGTCCATCATTGATGCACAAATTGATCTTCTTTAGTATTTCCTAAAAGGAGAACAAAAAGCATATTTTCCTAAATCTTATTAAAAGTGTGTATATATATATAT
>JAFBJR010000058.1:1925511-2265661 GCA_016785285.1 Brachirus orientalis | reverse complement strand
TTGTAGCTTTGGAGTCTATAGTCATTCTCTACTATGTTCTCATAATTGAACAGATCTATTTTTAAACTTTGGGGTGATTTACTTTATGTTGTAAATAATTCATTCATTTGAGACCTCCTGCTGTCTTGTGACCCTTGGCCAGATTTAGGTGACACAAGGTTAGGTGTGACTGTTTGCTGAGTGTAAAAATGCTTATTGGGCTATTAATGGACACCAAAAGGGAACAATTAGTGACGTGTAAACTTGTGATACCTGCTTGGTGTGTGATGGGGACTCGTAGGTGGAGAACCTAGATGAAAAAACAAACTTGGAATTTAAATTGCACCCATGCAAATGCATCGAAGTGAGACACAAAGTTCATTGCTCCCTGAGTCATGTTTATTTTGGTGACTGCTTATCATTTGGATGAGAGCAGCTGAAGAAATGGTACCAGCTGTTGCAGTTAATTGATCTACTACTACATACGGTCTGGCATTTAGGTTTTGAAAATGCTCACACTTAAATCTGATAGTAGCAACCTTTTTTGTGAAAGTCTGTCAGTGTGATGTTAAAACCGATCACACAGCTTAATAGAAAAAAACAAAAGAACAAAAAAAACTAAAAATTGAATGCCACTATGTAAATCTGTTTGTGCTGACATACTGTACAGCGTTTTCAGTCAGTCATTCTTCAGTCGATTCTTGGAAAAAGATGAGAGGGAGGAAAAAAAAGTGATCACAGGAAAGAGGTTAAATGGTAGGCTTAAGCAATTTGTTTTTCCTGAAAACAGGCAACTGCCACTTGTTAATCTTTTGTGCTCCACTGTGGTAGAGCAGTTGTTTAAATGTTCCAGCAATGGACAAAAAAAAAGGAATATTGCCTGACTAAAATTGAAGTGTGTAGATCCAGTGGTCTCTGTCAAAACTCGAAGAAACTTCAAGGATAGTGTAACCTCAAGGTGTCTTATCATTCTACTGAACCCTCTAACAATAATGGGATTGCATTCACCTCCTCACACACATGCATACACATAAATAGACGTACTACAAATCCTTTGAAAGACTCAAGAGAGTTTTCTTTTTTATGTCTTTACATTTGTTTTTTTTTTCATTGCTGTTACATGATGTTGCTTGTGCATGTATGTGTATGTGGGCATGTGTAATCTTCTACAATCAAAGGCATCTACTTTTCATTACTACTGCCCTACATACTGGTGCTGAGACAGAGACCCATCAAGACAAATGTTCTAGTTAATAATGCTACATTTCTTGCCGCCACCTCATCTCTGACAATATCTCTTCGACTTTCAGCGTCCCCACCTCAGAAACATACCATCAATGGGGAAATGTACTACAGACACATGGGGTTGTGTATAGTACTGAGCGCTGATCTAGACAGGAGTCATTTTGCTGCAATATAGGAGAGTGAGAGGGGTAGAGAAATGCAGGCAGGCAGGCAGGCAGGCAGGCAGGCAGGCAGGCAGGCAGACAGGCAGGTTGCCATGAAAAGGAAATACACACAGATGGCCTTGACAGACTGACAGACAGAGGATGGGAAAAAAGTAGACTAACGAAGAGGCAGACACAAAGACACATGCGTACAAGATCTATATGCATTTATTTACCTGCATCACAATTTCAACACTGCTTTTTGTGATAAATACTCATAGGATTTTATATTCACATTCACATATACTCAAAGGTTACAACTGTATGTTGTATAGTCTGTTGTATAGGCTTCTCACTTAATGTCTACTAAGTGCATCCAGTTCTAATACAATGGAACTGTCACACAAATAGTGAGTGTTTTTTTTTCCTTCTATTAATTTAAACTTTCTCTGTTGAGGAATAGAAAAACCCTTACTAGTTTGAAATTATCAAACTAGTATATAGTATAGTATGAAATCAAGCAATTCAAAGAACTCTGGGGAATTAGTTTGGCATGAATATACTGTATGTTTAATAATGGCCAAAACAACATCCAGAAATGTCGGTAAAAAACATTTGATTTTATCTTTTTTAACTAAGAACACATATCTGCTGGTTGGTGGCAGCAGGTGGGCCCCTGCCCGTGGTGGCTGATGTTCTGTCTGGGTTGGGGGGATGCTGAGCTGGATCCTGCTGGGTCTTTTGTCACCCCTGCTAATTGAATGATCCTGGTGACCCTTTCATTGCTGCCTGGTAACATGTCACCAGGAGCTGGTGCTGCTGTTTTCCACTTAAAGTCATAACTAGACACCCGTCCTTCTGATGAGTGGTGGCCGTGGGATGCATTGATACACTGATAAGCGAAATGATGGAAGGACAGATGCAACATAAAGGCTGGATGTATTGGGCATAGAATAGTCAGGAATCAAGGTTAAGTACAGTTGAGTGGCTCAGCATTGATGCTGTGACTATTTCTGCTTTGTTTTCTTGCAAGGCTGACAGAGCTAGAATTGATTGAAACCATGAGCACTATTCAAGGCACCTTAAATGAAAGCATTCCAGGCACTGGATGATGGCTTAATGATGGAGGTGTAGGTGGATGCATGCTAGAGAAATAAGCTATTTATTGCTCTTTAAAGAAATTTTGTTTGCTGCAGGTATGCATTTATAATGATGGAGATAGTAGGATTGAGACCATTTCATAATTAGAATTCTATGAACATATGAGAATAACACTTGACAGATGCTCTCAGGGTGATATCATGCCCCATCTTATGATTTTTCATTAAGTATGCCATAACAGCTGCACTTGTACATCTCACTCAGTGGCGACAGGCATAGCATGCCAAGTCCTCAAAAAAAGGAAAAGAAATCACTCATATTTCAATGCATGCCTTTGGAATCTCTTTTAGTGAACATGTGACACATTTCAGATAAGTGTTTTTGTGTTAACTAAATGGAAATCTTAATTTTGATAAACTAATTATAGCTTGTAGCCTGTTGCTAAGCAACCTAATGACAGGAGACAGCGGGGAGTCAAGAATCTAACCTTTGGCTGGATTGAGCCAAGAGGTGACATTTGGATTTTCTTCATATTACCATCTAGTGATGCACTTTGTCCTGATTGTGGCTGAATTGCTCTTTTCAGTTCAAATGGTGTAAAAGTGTGCTTTAAAATTCCTATATATATAATATATATATTTATATTTGAATATTTTTTTAAATCTCAGATGGTTTAAACTCCAGGGATGAAAATGAAGTCTTTCAATCAGTGTCACAGAGCTTTAACAGCAGGACTTTTATGCAAATGACAGCATTTATAGGGGTGCATGAGTCATTCTGCGCGGTAAAAATGTGCTTTCAGACATGTCATCACTACCTTTCTATCTCTAGAACATGTGGTCTGTCAGAGGAGTGAGTATGTCATAATTATTCCCAGTAAAGAGAAGTGTTTGACTGAGTTACGAGGCTGAGGATCGTCTGTTGTTACTGTATGGTCACGTTAGTGAATTAAATTCTGGAACACTTTCATGCAATAGAGGCTGCAAGATTCATCTCTGACTGTGTTTGATTAATACAATAAAAACACTGGTGCTCCTTATATGTGTATATTGATCTTTGTTGTAGCATCATATACACTGTACACTGCAAAGCCATGAGAGGACTACAGATAAATATTTTTATTTGATGTCACTATAATGCAACACACACACAGTCTGCCCATCAAAGGTCATCCATAAACAAGGTCGGTATGCTCTGAAAATGTCTTTGTGGCTGTCTGATTTTCTTTCCTCCTGTCGAGTTGGGGGGGGGGGGTCCATGGCTCCATGGCTCCATGGCTCAGCGCCAAAATAGTTTTGAAGTATCTGTGAAAAGACTCCTCTTAATCCGTTTTATTTGCTCTGCTACCTCCGAACCATTTGTCCACGCAGAGATCCCCAGCCCTATACTCCACCCAGCCATCTCAGGGATTTAGAGTGGTGGAGCAGAGGTGCAGGAGCCCACAGACAGTTTAAAAAAAAAAAAAAAAAAAAAAAGCCATCTGGCTGGGGAGGGGATAGTGAGGTGGGGGTGTTGGGAGGTTCAGGGTGGAGGAGTCGTGCTGGGCAATCAAAATGACGGACAGCAGTGAGAAGTGTTTTGTGGGCTCCCACGTACATGCAAAGTAGCCCAACTTGTGAGCTTTCACAGCTCCCTCTGGTCTTCAGGTAAACACTGACTGGCCGAGGTATGCACGGCCTTTCCCCACCTCGGTGTTTGTGTGTGTATTTTTGTTTGTGTATGGTAATAATGTGTTTGTTGGCTTGCTCGTGAGAGGAAAAAGTAGACTTTGCCGTGTTTACATTCTTGTCAGTGGCTCATGTGTTTGTGTGTTCTATAGAAATGGCTGCCAAGTTTATTTCTGCAGTTTCTCCTCTTATTTCTGCCATTGATGGTTTTTGCTGATGGAAGATGTTTCACCAGAGAAGTCGGGGTTAGCAGGTGAAATAAACAGCATCCATATTTCATGAACCGTCGAAAAACCTTCTTGGATTCGACACAGGCTCAGTTCTAAGACACTGTGAAATGGGCGCACAATTGTTCCTCTTCTCTCTGAGCAAATATTATAATCCTATTCTCTTATGCTTTCCATCTTGCCCTCTCTCCCTAATGTTCACCCCAATGGCGGCCCCTTTCCCTCAGTGAAAACCCCTCCGAATGTGTGGAGGCTTCATTTTTCACTCTCCCTTTGGGGCTCTGTTGTCAGAGAGCAGCCCTTAGGAAGTCTTTATTTCTGCCAGGCAGGGCCTCTTACGTTCCTCCACCCTCTCCCTCCGTTCTCATGGCTGTCCCCCCCACCTGCTGGGATCCTGATCCCAGCCGGGGCAGGGCTTCAGCGGGGGACAATTACTTCTGCTCCCCAGCTTTGATCATCTGACCACATGGAAGCATAACAGCTGACCACATGTTTCAACAGACAAGAAGACGAAGTAAAGGGAGAAAGGAAGAAGATGTAGAATAGGGTGTGAAGAAGAAAAGAAATCCCCTTTTCATTTAAGCTGAGCCCAAACTTCCATTCCACTTTGTAGGCTTTGCATCGAGTTCCACAGAATGGTCAGATCTTTGTTTGAGACAGTTTTCCTTTGATGGTGGTTATTTATTTGGATCAGGGCAACCATACTTATTCCGGACTATGTCTGGCTACAGCCTCCAATAAAGTTCGGTTTCAATTTGCCACTCTCTCTTTTGTGAGTGCTTCGGAGGGAGAAAGAGAGAAGCAATTTGAGGCAGCCCTTGTAAAAAGTGAGTGCTAAGTCTGCTGGTATTGTCTGCCAAATTGTCAGGAGGCCAGCTGGGCTCTGCTTTCGTGTTCTGGGCACTGGCTGGCTTTTTCTCAGCTTAGGCCTCCGTTTCATTCAGGCAGCTTCTCCACAAAGTCAGAATCTTTTCATACAAGTCCACAGAGGTTACCGTGGTAAACTGGCTCAGATGCACAGTCATGACCACATCTACACCACACACACATTAAAGAACAGGTGAAATAGTTATGCTAAGGCAATGCTAGGTACTAAAGGAAATATGAGGCAGAGATACATTAAACTGCATTCTGAGTATTATTTTTTGGAAGTAAATGCAAAGTATTGGCTACTGCCAAAAAATGCAACCACTCAAAAGTCCTGCACACCAACAGATAAAGAGTGCAGGTAAGATCTATTTAATTTGATAGAATAATTCTAATTCTTTGCTCTGTGGAAGTATCTACTCACAGGATTTGGGCCAAAGGGTTAGATAGAAACTGACAGGGCTGAGGTACAGGAGAGGGAGGGAGCTTTGGTCTAGTTGTCAGGGATGGCCTCTTGGAGTGTCCCAATTGTGGAGGGGCTCACTTTACCACATTAAGGGTGTCTCAAAAGAACCTCTTCAACAACACTTTGGCCCAGCCTGGAAGAACAGGGCTTGTTTTGACTGGTCTGCCACCTTTTATTGTCACTGCTCTGCCGACCAACAGCTTGCTCCTGCTGCAGCTTTACTGCCACACTTACACAGCATACAGTATGTGCACAAACATGAGTGTATTAAAAATGGGCATGCAAACTGGAATGCTCACTGCAAACCAACCTACATATTTATAAATGGTGTATTACAAAGCCCAAGGGCATGCTAAAAAGATTGGAAAGAGTAGATTTTAGCAGGGATAGCAGCAGTAGTCAAATAAATCATACAAGCCATAAATATAGTAGTAAGTGTGTATTTGTTTGCGGAGGGGGTTGAAGCACACTTACCATCAATCAAAGAAAGACAAATTCATATGTGATCAAAAAATAACGTCACTACAGAGTAAATTCTCAATATAAGTTTCTCCTATGATATATAGGATTATTTTACAACCAAAACGGGGCATCTGGCATGATGTATATCAGCAGTGAGAGCTCAATTACCAAAACTAACTACTAAAAAGGTACTGTAAATGTACACAAATCCGAACCATTTAGCAGTCTGTCAGTGAGCAGTTGCTATGACAAATTGTATGTGTGACTGGAATGAGAATATGTATTTTTAATGAAGTAAAATGGTCAGTTAAGGTTTTTTGACATGTGATGACAACCACTTGTAAAAATCTCCTTTGATCAGTGTATGCAAAAGTAAAAACTGTGGCATGAAATCTGTTCTGAGGGAAGTTTGAACAGACACACACACACACACACACAAACACACACACACATTCTCATGCTTATACCCAAGCACATACCACAGAAGAATCAAATTTCTCCGAAAAACAGCAAAAGTCTGAATTTGAGAATCACTTTATTAAATGCTTGTCTTATTAAATAAAAATGATTAATGATTTAACCTATATATTATATTATTATAACTTACACTAACACACACACACACACACACACACACATATATATATATATATATATATATATACATCATATCCATATTAAGAAATCCTTCTTTCAATATATTCAGACATGCAATATTAATCTGTCATTGAATTCAATGAGAAAATGCACCCAAACTTTTGACCGGTAGTATATATATATACTACCGGTCAAAAGTTAATTGTGTCTCATTTGTAAAAGTTTGTTGGGTTATGAATTCTTTTGCTGATATGAAATATAGTGAAATGGGCATGATAGTGGTGTTCTGTGCAGTGTAAGTCCACATTTACCACCTGAGAATGGAGTTAGTTTTCCTCCAAAGACAGGGTCACTTTATGATGTGGCCTCAGTCATTTGTGTATCCTGGCTTACTTCATAATCATTTTTATCCTGCAGTTAAAAATAATTAACAAGTCATGCTCCTTTGTCGTCCACCATTTTAGATCCTCGCTCCAGCAATGAAAGGCCTCTCCAGCAACATGGTCACGTAATAGTGTCAGGATGAATTTTAAAGTGCAGTAATTCAGTGGTTTACATGGCCTCATAAAATACCGACATGCCCCAATAATGAGAAGCATGAATGGAAACTTGGAGTTCCCTGTGGCCTGTGTGTGTCTGTTTCAGTGTGTGTGTGTGTGTCTGTGCATGGAGATGCAGAAAGAAGAAAGGAAGTGAGCAAGAAAGAGAGAACAAGAGCAGGCACAGGAAAAAAGCCAAGAAGAAAGACCTGTTTTTTTTAAACCACACAGCTGCTCTCTAACATCCTGCTCCGCAAAGGAAAAAGACAAAAGATGACAGAGGCATATGCTCCAGAATGCACATAAGCTATATCCACCCTACTCCGTTCATTTATTCTTTCATTTATGGGGCTTTTCCATTATATAGTTCTACCACTATTCAGCTCGTCTCAACTCTATTCTTTTTTTTCTTTGCTTTTCCATTTGGGATAGTACCTGCTACCTGGTGCTTTTTTAGTAGCTGAACCAATACTCAAATGTGACTTCAACAGACTGCCAACCACTGATGGGTCAGAGAGTGTCATCACTGGGTATGTCATGATTGCAACATCCGAAACGAGTCAACCAAACTTTATAGCGAGCATACGTGGCTGCTGTCCCCAAAAGTGCAGGCCACAGACCAATCAAGTACATCACCACCCCTGTATCGTCCAATGTTTGCATCACATATAAAATGCCATCATGGTGGTTTACGCCACCGTGCTATAATGACTCCCAAACTGAGTAGAGTAGAGTAGAGCTTTGAGGGTCATGGGGGCTGCTGGAGCTAATCCTAGCTAACACAGGGTGAAAAGCGGGGTACACCCTGGACAGGTCAACAGTCCATTGCTGGGCAAGCACAGAGATGAACAACCATTCACTTTTGCATTCATATTCACACCAATGGTCTACTTAAGAGTGTCCAAATAACCTCTGCATGTTTTGAACAGTGGGAGGACAACCTGGAGAAAACCCATGCACACAAATTTAATTTCCATCTAAAAATGTGTACATTTTAATCTCAACACACTTGCTGTCCGTATTACTTGGGCATTTTCAGGCTTTGAAAGTGGAGAAGTTTGAAAATGCTGTTAGCTCTGTTTTGGTTTGAAAGTTCTTGGGCTGCATTTTAGTCTGGGTGGACTGACATGATACTCAGGTTCTAATCAGCCACAACTTGACTGTAAGCTGTGAGTAAAAAGCTTTGTTAAAACTTTCATTTAGTTTTGCCTCGTCATCGGCCTCAAAACAGAGGAAAGAATCTGAATGGCCGTGTGATATAGATTTGTAGGTGTGTCACTTATGAACACACATCTGGGCTGAGATTGTTTTCATTGAAAAATCAAAGTAGCTGTTTTTAAATAAATAAAGGTGTAGTGTGGTTGTAGCCTTTGTCTGAGGCTGGGGTGCAGGTTTAGAGTGACAGGAGTCGGACGGAGGAGGGCCATGGTTTCCTTCTCTCAGAGCGATATCATATGCACAAACAGCAAAGGTCACAGACAGCTTGAGCACATAACTCTTCATCTTTCAGCCTGCTCTGACACTCTTTATGGTGTCTTGACCTACTGACAGACAGGCTGCGCGTGCACGCTGCTGAGTGCACCTATGCTCTAAATAGTTAGGGAGCATCTTGAAGAATGCATCTTAATCTCACAGTCCCAACATCTCGCTGTCATAGAATAAATCATGATGCAGCGTGGAGGTGGTGGCAGGCAGCGTGAGTCAGAAAAGCAGTCTGCTTGACTTACACTCACTGGGGATCTGGTAACTCAGCAGGTAGTCCGAGTACAGATTGAAACTAACGCTGCCTTTCTGCGCTCAACACATCCCAAGAGCTTGATTCAAGAGCATGACTGTTCCTTTATTGTAGAATAAATTCCAGTTCTCCTTTATTGTGTACAGATGGGATAGGTTCAGGGTTGCTCAGCTCCCTTTCATTTTCTTACAAGGTGCATGTGTGTCAAAGACTTGATGTAGTTCAAATTTTACTGGGAAAACCTGTGAGACTGTAACTTTATGACCAGAAAAATGCCAGTGTTAAAGGAATAGTTGAAAGGAATCAAGGAGGAGAGCTGAGTCATGGTTAGGCCAATGATTTGTTAGTCTCTGATGGTCACTGGGCATTAGTGGGTTAAATCCCGGAATAAGACTATGACCTTTCTGTGAGGTTACCACCACAAGTGCTGTTTTTCATCCCACGTGTGCTTTTGCTAGCACTAACAAGATTGACTTATAGCAAATTTGCACTACTGTGCATGTTGGAGTCATTGACTAACTAACAGCAATTCATCTGCCCAGCTGAAAAGGCCTGGCATGAATAGGGACAGCTGATTTATATTAGCAGCTCAGTGGTCACATCTGTGTTTATCAAGCAACAGCTTTTGAACATGACTCAGCCAATCAAAAGTATCTGTTTTCTTATGTCGTCTATTGCTGAGGTTGAGTGTAAATCAGTGGTGTGCTGCAGGCAGTTGCTGGGGCCATCGCCAAGGAGTGTGTGAATTACATCCATGCATAAAGCTGCCCTTGTGTCCCGCTGGCCAAGAGCTACAGGGAAGCTGGAAATGATCGTAAATTAAGCAACCCTTGACTGAGTGAGGAAATCATACAGAATCTGGAATTGAAAGGCACATTTGAAATGATGACCATAGACCATAATAGTAGTTCATTTAAAGCAAGGGAGGCGGACAGTGGTGGAGCATGGCTTGTACAGTATCAGAGTGCCAGACAACACAACAGACTGAGGAAGAGATGGTGGAAAGGTCAGATTTGGGATACGTCTGTCACAGTAGCAGTAGTCATCATAAACGTTTGTCCCAGCTGATGCCTGCCACAAGAGATAAATTATTCACTGGCTTGTCAAATCAATAATGACTGGGTCTTTAGTGGCCTACTCTCCCATGCCCTACTTATTGGTTTTGGGGGGTGAGGACACATCATTTGTGTGCAGAAAATATATTTTAGTGGTTTGCATTCATCGTAGCGGACATGTGGCCCCTTGCTAAAGTGTCTATGATATGTTGTCATTTGGAGTATTGTTACTAGAAAATTGGTACTTAGTGGGGGAGAAATTGGAATTTGGAGGAAAAAATAACTCACTGAAGCTGGATTGAAGTAAGCACACGTGACTAATATGGCTGTTTGTTGAAAGGGAATGAGGCAAGTGGAAGTGGGTTGGCCTGGTGGTGATGGCAGTGGTCGGGTTGAAGGGGATGGGGGGATGTTGCCATGGCTTTAAGGGCATGGGCATGTTTGGATGGCACAGCCCACCCCCTGCCCCTCTGCCTCTGTTCATGTGTCACTCACTGTCTTCCAGCCTATAATTTTCCATCTACTGTAACAGCCTGGGCACATCGCCACCCAGGGTACTTTTAAAATAAATAAAGAATTCATTAAATAATTAGTATCTCCACAACAATCTCTTTTGTTCTGTCAATCTCCAAGTGCTCAAAAGTCACCCTGAGAGATGGCAGGAGAAAGAGGGTGAGCGGGTGAGCGAGAAAGACACACACACAGAGAGAGAGAGAGAGAAATAAAGAGTAAGAGAAATTAGTGGAAAAATCAATTTAAAAAAATTAAAAGCATTGAATTTTTTGAAATGCGTTTTACTTATCCACCAATGATTACGTCTAATTGAACCTAATTTCCTGAAAAAAGTGTGCACACACGTGTGTGTACACGTGTGTTTGTGACACTTCCTAATGGTTGGGTGCATAGATGATAACCACTTGGCTCGGAGACAGACAGATATGAAAGGCTGTCACTCTGAGCAGAGACGGCTATAATGGCCCCATGGGTGTGTGTCTGTGCATTTATGTGTGTGTGTGTATGTGTGTGTATACATGAAAGGGTGATGACAGGGGCCCAGACTTGGAGTGGGGGTGGGGGGCCCCGACCACGCTTCCTAATCAAAACCCATCCACTCCCTGGGTGCTCATGCATCAGTGTGCATGCAGTATAGTGTTTACACTGGGATAGATGGAGCAGAACCACCTCTTTGTCCCCTCAGAGATTTGACATCACTGCCCTTCCTCCCCCCCTCCTCTTCACCCCACCCTGCGTCTTGTGAGGTTAGTCACCTAGAACATCCTTATATTTCTGAACAGTTTGTACAGGGGCTGCACAGAATCATGTAAACCTGTCATTAAAAAGGGCTTAGGCTCTTGAAGTAAGTCAATCGTATAGGAGTTAATTGACACATCTATGAATCGCCTGTACCTATTCTGTTTGCTTAGACTTTTTCACACTGAAATTATGAAGTAATCCTAGGGTTTTTGCACCCAGATGAAACCGCTAAAAAAAGATGATTGACACCCTTCTCACTGCCAGTGGTTGGTTTTTTTCTGGGTGGTGTTTTTTTTCACCGTGTCATCTGTCTGTGAAATGTGATGTCACAAATACTATGGCGCAAATAAAGTAGTAAGTAAAAAAATACTGAGCACTGTCCTAAGTTGTAAAAAGTTAATACTAGCTTTAGTATTGACTAGAGGATTAATACGCACTAGTGTGTGTCACTGGAAATGATGCCCGTTTATTTGCAATGCTGCCAAATATGAAAACGATGAAGACAAAATTCTGCTTATGTCGGTCGAAGGCAGAGTCGGTAAAAAGCCATGGCATCACAAAGTCATTTGACCTGGGATCAAATGCCGTTTAAACATTCCCACTGATCAAAAATGGGTATAAACAGTTTTTTTTGTTTTTGATCTGTGGGTAACAATGTATATCTCAAAAACCATATGACAAAGACAAACTGCAGTAGAAAAACACCAGCTTATTGTAACCAGCAGGTAGTTTCAACAGACAAATCAGAAAAGGTTGTTTTAAATAGTAAATACTGACCATCTGCATGCAGCTGAAGCTTCCCCTCCCATTGTGTTTGCAGTTGTCTTTCAGTTAATCCAAAATAAAGGAAAACACTGTCCATGAAGTGTTTGCATGTTCTTTTCCGATACCCTATGTAAGTATTGTGGGTGCACATCTGATTATAAATGTATGTGTCAAACCAAGTGTATATCTGTGGGTTTGGTTTGATGTTTGACAATTGAAGAGTCAAAGTGCTCTGTTTTCAGAGTAAAAACAAATACTGTTTCAATGCAGCAACTTTGATTGAATTCATTTTTCAGGATAGAATTATAAACATTTGTTGCAAAACAAAAATAAATACCCCAACACCCCAGAACATAGATTTTATAAACTTTTAATGAGTAATTGTGCCCCTGTTTCCATGAGATGTTTACATCTCAAGTACATTACTGTATTCTAATTATAATGAATAATAGCATTACAATATGGTATTTTCCCCCCCAGACAGATATGTACAGTTTTGGAATGTGGCCCTCCAACACATTTTAGTCACTTGTCGCGTTTGTCTTAGTCCTGTCTTTTTTATCATGTCCACAGAACTGCATCTTTTCTGAAATTACTGGGGGAATTAATGATTCCGTTATTCCCCCGCTGTGAGAGGAAGGGGGGGTCGGTGGTGGTTGGGATTCTTTTTTTAATCGCTCAACCTCTAGAAACTGATTGGAGCAGAAAAATACACCCAGTCCCCTTCTGCCAGGCCTCACAATGGAGGCGCTGATTTTTTTTTTTGATAGGGCTCTATGCTGTCAGGGGGCCAGCTGGAATTAGAAGTGGATTAATAATTTTAAACAAGGCTAAACCGCTTGGACTGTCTGTCTGTCTGCTCTTTCCAATGCTCAGCCAATAGTCCTTCTGCTCACCAACCACATCAAAACAATCTGAAAACACCATATCTTTCTAATGAATGGGGTTGGGTTCAGTTTATGGGATTGGGATTGCATCAAAACATGCTTATTTGAGAGATTTCACAAAGTTCTGAATCTGAGAATGAGGCAGGATTATCACCAGCATTTATACTTCACTAAACATCAACTTTAAAGATGAATTCATTTGACTTCACTGTGTCACCATAGGTGCAATTATTTATTTATTTAAACTTTGTTAGTTTTCCTCTGCTGTTCTTGTTTTACTGTTTTGATGAGGGCAAAAATTCAGCAGAATTTTAGCAGTTGTACTTTTATCACTATTTTGTCATGAATTACATTTTCTGATCTACCCGACTGTCTTGTTTTATATGTGAACATTTTTTTTAGCATATCCTTCTTGCATTACCTGTGTGCTTTGGTGCTGGATGGACAAGGATGCACTACATTGGTCCAGTGGCTGATACGCAGAGACCACCAGAATGGTGACCTCAGTCAGAGGAAAGATTAGACTTAGCACCAGTGGGAGTGGTAAATGGCAAGTTGCAGGGATTTGGGGGATGATTTGGAACGATCGTGTTACCAGCTGAATTTTGGGTAAAGTAATGCCTGACAAATCGGGTCCCACTGGTAAACATCTCTCACGGAACTGAACTATGTCTCAGTAATCCCCATGTCATTTACATGTGTGTGTTACAAGCATACAGACAAGGCAAGGAAGAGGTTGGAGAAGGTACAGTGTCCCCTCTGTGGTCATGTATGTCATGTATGTATGTGTGGACTGAGGGATAATAAGCAGCACTTAATAATCATTTTCTAACTGACAAAGCAGGCTGATGGAGGAGGGTCATAAAGGGCCCAGAATGAGCCAGGAAATACCAGGTTGTTCTGTATTTTACAGGTTATGTCCATTTTACAAACATTTTGGTTGTAAATCCATTTATACTCCTAAATACACCTACAAAAAAATAATAAGTAAAAGCAAAGACACAGATTAAGACAGGAATAAAGTGACAAAACAAAGTCTAACATCAATCTATATTTTTCCCCTTTTAATTCAGTCATTATAAAAATGTTCTGTGAATGTAGCAGGGACATTAGCCCCCTTCTGAGCTATTATCCTGGCTGTCTGGTGTTGCAATTTCACACTCCACTGAATCTGACAAGCAATAGAGAGTCTGCATGCCCCAGATTTCACCTTATTTAGGTAATACAAAAAAAAATCCTTCCCAAGACAAGGTAAATTAAGCAGGGTACTGGGCTGGCACCCTGTTCAACAAAATATTAGGAGAAAACTCAGTGAGAAGAGAGACATTTTTTTTATTCCACCACATAAAGTTGACTGCACAGAGCTGTGAATGAAAGTGATATCATACACAGAGTTTACCGTACTCCACTTCATAAACCTGAAGATTTTAAGATTTATTGTATGTTATTTACCAGTGGAACGTTGCACAGCTCTTCTATAACCTGCCCCCCCCTTTTTTTTCTTAAAAAAACAAAACAAAAAAAACTTCCCACTCAGCTTGTTTACTAATGTATTCATACTCGTTTTTGTTTGTTTTGTATTATAGTCCAAGATCTTCATTTCATCACAGGGTGTGAACTTGGTCGCACTTGGGTTGAGACGCTTCCCAGTGTCACGTCTTATCATACCTCTTACAACAGCCTCGACCGCCTTCATGTCTAATGTATGAACGACGGCATATTTAATGTAACTGACAGGAGGAGCTTATATAATATTTACGCTCTGCAAGAATGAAAACAAACTGCCCGCGTGGCAACTGTTAACTGTCGGACTCTAACTGGATCCTGTCCTGCGCACAACTTCACCTTTTATTTATTTATTTATTTATTTAATTAATTTATTTAAAAATGCTTGGTTCCATATAAACCGATAAAAAACTCTAAAAACAAGCACTTGTAGATTCGAATAATTATTTTTCACTGAATATTGATTCGCTGATATTTTGTTTAAAAAATATATACAATTGAGGTTTTTTTTTTTAAAAAAAGTCGTGTTAATTTCGTTTTTGCCGGCGCAACACTTGTTATTTCAGCTTTTTGAACGATTACCCTTGTTTTTGCCCATGTTTTGATTGAATTCCGTTTCTTTGACTTGACTGCGCCAAGGACAAGACAACTGAGCCGATAATGAGGAGTTTCTTTTTCTGTGATTTTCATTTATGCACGACATGGTTATTCCTGCTGAAATAAAGCGGCCCTGTGTCTTTTCTTTAACCATTAATTCAACAAGAATAAAAAAAAATAAGTCGGCACGATTTTTGTATTTTTAGAAATAATATTAAAAAAACTCTGCCGTTTATTCCCAACTGAATAATAGAGGTGTCAATTCTAATTAATGTAATGGTTTAATCAATTAATCTATGTATACATTCTGGGAGAAAAATGAAGGAGCAAAGGAAAAAATGTTTTTAGAAATGACTATTATTGTTATTAGAGAAACAAGTCGAACCATCCATTAACTTTGGAGTTTTGTGAGAACTGTGTGGGGAGGTTTTAGGTTTCACCGGCCTGCTGAGCTTAACTCCCAACATCAGGAGAGAAATATGTCATCGGTCATCATAGCAGAGGATGGATAGGGTGTCTCTGAGATGCAAATGGAAATATTTTTCTCTGTAACTTTTTTTTATAAATCAGGAGATATAGTTACCAAGTCCAATAATGTCCCTGAAGAAAAATGTGCAACATATTAAGGAGACATCTGCCAATCACATGCAGCCATGTGTAATAAAAAGTCTTGACTGTCAGTCTTGCTGCATGTTAAAATCAAAATTTGAACCCACTGCTTGGTGTTTTACATAACACACTCAGATAAATTGTAGTCCTCTTTAGAACTATAGTGGTTCTAAACACAATAGTCACTTTAGCAATGGTGAGAAGCAAAGTCCTCTCTCTTTTGTCACTGGCCCTTCGACCAGGGTTGAAACAGGAAAGGCAATTATTGAAGAGATTGTCCCACAGACATTGAAAAGCTATCAGCATGAGGGTTGAGATTGGTTTGGGGGACACCTATGGCCCCATGCATTATCCTGGCATGAGGTCGCTTTGGCAATCTCCTGCCAATTTCCACCAACACCTGGCTTTCCTGTTCCACCTCCCCCTTCACCAGGCCCTCCTACCTGGTTCCTTTCTCCTCCTACATCTCCTCCTCTCTGTCTGAACCTTGCTCACTGGCTATTGTGCCAGGATGGTGGCCATTAATAGAAAGGGAATAAGACAGTACAGTCCAGTGTGGCAGAAGTTGAAGGTGTACCATACTGTTTTGTTTTTCATTGTGACTGAATCGAATAATTGTAGGAGAGAAATGGTCTGTTGAATCAGTTGCTGTTGTTGCAGAAAATACCCAATAACCGAAACCCACAGAATAATAGCATGTCTAATGCTGTGAAAATATGAGTCGGTGGTGTATGGTTTGGACCAAAAGGCACAGTGGGAGAGTCGAGTCTGGATTAGTGGAAAAGTGAGAAGAAAATAACTGGTGCTATGTCTAACACTTTTTATTATGGCTGTTGAAAACCTGTATAACACAGCTGTTGAATAACACTCTGCTTTAGCAGCAGAAACCCCCACCACTCCTCCTTAAACCTGGGCCTTTCCTGCAAGGCCCAGCTACCCAAACACATCTTCTTGCAGTTGGTTCACCTTTGACTAACAAGAGCACAACAAAGGCCTAAGCTGCACATATGGAAAACCAAAAAAACCCTATTGTATATTCATGAACTCGGGCTTCTGTGTTTTTATTCGCCATGCTTCCTTTCTTGGCTCATATCTTTCCAAATGTGGCTCAGATGTTAACACACACACACACATACATGTTTAAGTGGTTCTATTTTAATGGTTATTCCCTCATAAGATGCTGCAGATCCACAATAGGAGTCGCTTCTTATTTAATTAAATTATTTGTTTTGTGAGTTGTAAATGAATAGAAGAAATTGTGAATTTAGCCAAGGAAGCAGGATAAATCCCTGTGGAGAAAAACCTTTTTGTGTGTTTCTCTTCAGTGTCATTATTATGTTTGACATTTATTTTCAAGGTCAACGTGACATAACAGCTTCAGAAGTGAGGCACCACCAGCACCTCTATTTGCAAAGCAAATGTGACACTCGAGTCCTAATTATTGATTTCTTTATTTTTTTATTATTTATTTATTTGTTTTGCAATTTGAGCAACTGCTTTGCCAGAAGTGTCTGCTGCAGAGTCATCTCTGGGGAAAGTGAATGTGTGGTGAAGAATTGTGCTGGTGTAGCACCACGTGATCATAACAAGTCTGTTGAGCTTTAACAACTGTTACATTTCTTCGGTGCAGTGTTCTGGTTGAAGGCGGTCGTCAGCGTAGAGCTGGTTATGTTGGATCTATGCACTTGAAGCAGAGTGTTAATAAAAGGAAACTGAGGCAGCGCTGAGGAGGTAAATATCTGTAACTAATCACAGTACAAGCTGATCCAAACGTCACTATTTGTAATAACGTGTCGATGAACGTCTAATGAACATGTAGCATAGGCGCTTGAACGCCTAAATAATAATAATAATAGTGGTAATAATAAAGATTCTCATTAACAAAAACAGTAAGAGTCACCATCTTAGTTTCTTTCCCTGTGATGCGAGGAATCGTGCGTGCGCACACGTGCTGAGGCGGTGACATGGATCAAGCGGATTGTGATTTATGGTGTTAGGTCTGCCTCATGCATATCCATAAGGGATTAAAGATTGCGCAAACATTATGCAACCAGAGCTTGCGCTTTTTCCGAATTGAATGTCATTTCTGGGACAAAAATTAACATTGAGATAGATAGATAGATAGATAGATAGATAGATAGATAGATAGATAGATAGAGCTGTCTGAACCATTGCGCAAGCGCAGAGAAAAGTAGTTACAATGGTAGATGGCAAATAATGGTAGCGCGCTCTCCAGTTGTAATTCATTGTATTTAGGAGGAAAAGGGGGACATTAACGAGCATTGTCCTCTTCATTTTGAAAGGTCGATGAATATGTGAGTGCTGCTGTCCGTCCCCTCAGGCGAGGAGGACTCCTCCTGTGAGAGGGAGGCGGTCCAGTGACGAAGTGGCTCTCAGGTAAAAAAAAAAAAAAAAGAAGTTTGTTTTACAGTAAGTGCTGAATTACTCATCTGAGCCACGTGAATTGCAACTGCAGCCAAACGCGAAGTTTAGGAGTCAGTGAACGACTTAGTCGTTGGCAGTGATTAAAATGTTCAAATCTCCTACACGTGCTCGAGTAATCAGCACTTTAGAGCTTCATCAATCTAAAGACTTGTGCCTCTTGTTGTTGGGCCAGTATAAGGGGAAGCATCAGTGCAGCAGAGCACCGAGGCATTAAAGGGATGTCAATTGCTCATTTGCCTCCCCTCAAAAGAATTGAAGACATATCTGTCAAAAGACAAACGCAAAGCACAATGGCCCAACATCTGCTTTGCTGGATGAGCGTTTGCCTGTGCGCACACTCCGGGGACCCATTAGCGCTGATTCCTGCGCCTGCTCTGATGAGGAAAGCTTCTCCTTTCTGACACTCCGCCAGATGTTGGAGAATTAGCGCTGTCTCCTGTTGGACATCGTTAGTTAGTTCGCATTTTAGTCCAAGTAATAGTCCTAATATAAATATGATATGAAAACTTAATGTTGTGTGTGTTGGAGACTGTTAATGCACTTATGGCACTTTCAGCTGTAAATCTAACGTCTAGACTCTTTATTTATCATGTACATTGGCGGTATCTATGGCAACAGCAATGGATTTGACTGACTTGTTACCCTGTTAGGCATTTTATGCGTGTTTATATGACTTTCTGAAATGAAGTCACTGAATAACTTCGTCATTTTATGTCTCAGAATTGGCAGTGCGACCACTTTTACTCATTTCCTCATCGGCAGAAAACGCCTGCAGGCTATACAGTACAGTATGATTTGGTATGTAAATGTGTGTTAGGAGTCAATTGAAGAATAATTGAACTCAAAGACAAAGCCATTGTGTTAATCAGTTTGCATCACAAGAGCCATGAAACGCGTTCAGATACAACACACCGTGGATTAAGGTACTTTGTCAATGCATATTCAACGCCCCGCTGGAGGTGAAGTAAGCATCGATAATTGGCGAGCCCATCAACTTCCGCGCAAATGGAAGTCCTATATAAGCGATTATCAGGTGTATGTAAACTCAGATGTATGTAATTATTTGATTATCAAGCAGCATCAACCCCGTTGATGTAACAAATCCGTCTAGCTACAGTCCATTTGCCATGACGCGTTTATTGTGACCAACTCCGTGCAGGCTTAGTGTCTTTTCATTAAAAGAAACGACTGCCCTACATATCTGCTGTAATCCACTGCTGACTTGTTCCGCTGCGACGAGCATGCTCAGATGACTGGTTGAATTCGTGATGATTCACTTGTTTCTTTTTTATCTGTTGGAGGTTGGAGGAGAACCTGAACAACGTGTTGTGTTGCTGGGAAAAAAAGGGGGTTTGGGTTTGTGCTGATGTGTGAAGAGGGGCTGCGCTTAAATGGTCTCAAATTCACACCAAGACCTTGAACCCTGCACAGCCTCGCTCACTCTAACGCTTTAACTGTGCCAAAAAGCGCCTTGCATACGCTGGCAGGTTTGCATAGCTTTTTTTTTTTTTCTTTTTTTTTTATACACCGGTTTAGTACTTTCTAATTCAAATATTAAGTCATGCATATGTCTCTTAAACATTGGCTCATAAAGTAATGATTAATGAGCCATTTGTTTTCTTTTTATTACAGCCTCAGTTGCGTGACAAAAGGCGTTAGGACCCGCTAGAGTCGGTTTATCCTCTTACACAGCGCGCTCTTCCGCTCAGCCAGCAAATACTGAGTGACTGTGGAAGGTTGGCTGAATTGGTTGGGTTTGGTTAATCGATCTGATATTAAAATTCAGCGGAAGGCTCGAGCAAAGAGTACAACGCAGACCTGATGTTCCCCCGCGGATTACAAACCCTGCCGTCCATATACCTCAGTCTTATACCCTCCTGCCCCAGATAGTCAGAGAGCGACAACAGGCTGCAAACATAGCGTCCTCCGCCTTCACACACCGCAGCCCATCACAGCAATCCATAAGAAAAGTGGAGATGAATGAGCGCCACCGCTGTGTTCTGCTGCAGACGGACACTCACTGTTGTGATGAAGCCGCTTGTCTGTACACAACTGCATCCACGTGACCACCACTGCTGTCTAATCCAGTGAGAATCCACCAGAAATGAGCATTTCATGTTTGTTTGTTTTTCCTTCATCTTCTCCTGCTTCGGTTTTATTTAATATAAATCATGATCTTTACTGGGCATCAGCGTAAAGCGAGCAATAATACCGCATAATAGCCAGAAAGTAAACACAGTCAGAAGAATGTATGGGCAGAATAAGAGATGAGCTGCATGTGTCAGTGGAGAGAACTGATGTGCCAAAGTTAGTTGTTTTTCTTTTTTTATACTCTGTCATATTCCGCCTCTCCCTGTGCTGCGCGTCACTGAGCAGCCACCATGGTGTTTTGTCACATCCCAGATGCTTGCGTAAACACGCAGCCTTCATGTGAGCCCGCCGTGTTTGACTGAGAGCCGGGTCTCTGTTATTTGACGTCACGGTGTCTGAGAGGAGGAACTTGAAATGTGCGACTAGACGAACAGGGAGGAGGATGAGGACGGGAGGGGGAGGATGGGGAGGGGGAGGCAGGGAGCAGAGTGGAGGGAATGGTGGGGGTAAAAAAAAAAGAAATGAAATCAAGTGAAATGCCACGGTTGCGCTTGTGCAAAGTTAAAAAAGGCATTTGGATCAATAATGGGGATGAAGGTGTAAAATACTTTTGTAACTAAGACGGATATGTCTTTATTTAATAGCAGTCTTCCATATTAACACTGTTGTTTTCCGTGATTTAACCTAATGGCTTCCTAAATGCCACTCTGTGGTGTTGGCGATGAAAGAATCAGGTGTGTGCTGATGAGCTACTGGTGCGATTCAAGGTTTTTCCTTTTCCTTTTTCCCACCGTTGAAGTGCTTATCATGGCGTCCATTGATGTGTGGCAACTCCTGGTTGTTTTTATGAAGCGCTTCCTTGTTAATCGGGTTGTGGGAGACGCTGAGGCAGCGCCACTTTTGGCAACGCCCCCCCCCCTCCACTTCACTTCCACGGTCTCACGGTGTCCTCACATGCCCAGTCTTCCAATGTGCATTTTAGGATTATTTGCAAAATGTATATGTTCAACTATTTTTGAAGTCCTGGACAGATGACCCCTCCCACTCCCTCCACATTAAATATTATAAACTTACTATACTTTACACACAAACAAACAAACACACACTCACACACACACCACAGCCAAGTTACTAAAATGGCGCCTTAATCACTGTCAAGTTCAAGTGACTCCTGTTGGTCTGACACAAACAATCTGGACTGTACACATAAAGGTGCAGGCAGTGAAGCAACATGCTGATAATAATAATAAAAAAAATAATAACCAACGTCGCAGCCTTAAAGTCAATGTTCATAATGCTTTTTTTAATTTCAGTCAAAATTTACGTTCACATTATTATTATTTTTTTTTTTTTCATAAATAGTTGGTAAAACAAATTAACCAACATACAGTAGCCTAAAAAGTACAAGGAACCTCTGAGCCTCTGGTAGATGAGGCGAACGCATAGGCCTGCTGTTGCAACATGGTTTGCCTCAATGTGGCACAGTGACACAGTTCATCAGTAAAACATTTTTGCTCTTCAGGAATAACTTGGAGTGTGACCCATTTCTCCCAGAAAATGTTACAACATCACATTCTAGCTCTGTTAATACATCAGAATTTTTTTTCCCTCTGACCTCTGGACACGGGGCAGAAAGGTGGTGGGAATAAGAAAAAAGTACTTCTTAATTCAGGTATAGAAAATAGCTTATAAAACATATATTCCTTAAATTATTTAAATAAACTTATTTCTTATATCACTGTCACGAGGTACCATTTTTTTTTACATTTTATTTTAAAAGTAGTGCTGGTGGTCTGAAAATTGTTCTCGTATGAGTACAATATACTTTGTGTATGCATAATATTTAATTCTTGAGAATAGGTTACAATGCAATGCTGTAACTCTTTTTTCGTTTTTTTTTTCTTTTTTGTTTACCACTGAACGGTTTTTTTTCCTCATCCCACATAGAACTAGAGTTCCTTTCACGAAATTCTGTTAAACACAAAAAAATGTCATATAGACAAGTTATTCACACAAAACAAGCAAATGTGTCTTCAAACTGCTCTATATGCAACACCACAACGAATAACACGCTTAGTTCCACAGAAGAATTACGTTTAAAACAATGCAAGCTGACAGACAAAAACCTTTTTTTTATTATTTTTGAAGATATGGTGTTGTGACAGTTCCATTGTTGCCGATGCACACATTTAAACATACTTGCACAAAGACATTGCTGGAACTATAAAGACTTGCCATAACTGGGTTCTTGACCCGAATTTGAAATACTTCAAAATAGTGTCACCTTGTTTTGGAAATCACGAACTTCACACACGCGCCTACAGACTGTATTGGAGTGCAATAGGCAGATGGGTTTATTCTTTTTTTCACCCCCCCCCCTTTTCTCAGTACTGAGTATTATGCTACGAATTGACATCTATTTCTGATTCTATCAAAGTAAAATATACAAAGTTTAAATTTAACCAAAAATAAAAAAAAATATCAACAGAACCGTTTTATAGCTTCTCAGCTCAACAGAACTCAGTTCTACAAAGTGAATGATACATGTCAATGGTCTCATAAACAAAAATAAAAGTGACGGAAATATCTGCATTATATATAGACAAATATTCATATAGATGATTTCTTCGATCCAAATAAGACACGTGTAGGCTTATTGGTTAAAGAGGAAAAATAAGGAAAAGAAAAGGAGAAAAAAAACCCAAAAAGGATACAATCGCGATGTTGGAGATTTAGAGTTTATCATTTGTTCAATGTTAATGACCAAAGCTGTACAGTTCTTGTTAGAAAACATTTCCATAAATATCATTTAAGTTTCAGAACTTATACCCATAATTAAATTACAAATCGATAAATACGGCATCATGGATATGTATTTACAACGGTATTAACAAAAGGCAACGTTATATTCAACGGTAACAATCGTAACCTAATACCACATTTCTCCACCTGAAAACGGACGTTGACAACAGATTCGACCCCATCAAACAAGGAAATACATTCACGAGTATAATATTTATTTATGTTTTTTTTTTCTGTGTTCAAGTTCATGACAAAGACTTTGGCACGTTTCTTAAGACTGTTTGAAGTTCCAACAATCAATTGAAGGGGCGACAATAGCGTGTCACCGTCATATAAAACAGCATGAAATAATCTTCTTCTTTTATTGTTCTGTTTTTGTTTTTTTTTAAATAAAAATGTGAGAAAATACAGAAAATGAAAAATATTTTTTTTCTGAAATCTGTAAACTGAAAGATTTAAAAAAAAAAAAAACCATTAATTTATACTTGAGAGAATATCACGTTTATTTATTCTTGATTTAATTGTTTTCCTCGAAACAGTGGAATCAGAGTCAAATTTCGTGATCCTGAGAACGGTCGTGGCCTGCGTGGTGCTGCCTTTTGCTCTCATCTCCTGTTGTTGTTGTTGTTGTTGTTGTCCCAATCCGTGTGTGTGCATGTGTGTGTGCGCGTCGAAGTTAACAGGAATAAGTTATTTTAAAACGTTATTATTATTTTTTAATTGTCCTCAATTCTCGTCGACACTCCTTGGTCCACACTGAGGCAGAGTTTGCTCCTCGTGGCTTCAAACGTACCATTCGTTAAAGTTGGGTGCCAGTCCTTCGCTGTGGCCAGACGTGTTTTGAACGGCTGATGGTGGTGTTTTTGTCGGGTCTTCGGTGCTGGCTGAGACCAGCACCGGCGGGGTGGACGACTCATATCCAGAGCTTGCCGCTGGGGACGATTCAGATCCTTGAGACTCATGTACCTAAAGGGGGGGGAAAAATAGTAATGATAATAAAAAATAAATTAAGGTCATGAGCAGTGAGCCACTGAGACCGGTGCTAGTAGTGCATTTAAAAGAATGTTGAATTTAAATGAACACACAGATCACACGAAACATGTACACTATAGAAAATCCGGTGCTTTCAGTGTTTTAAAATATGTCAACACACAAATATTAAAATGTCCTATCAGGTTTTAATTAAACAAAACTATACATCTGTTGAGTCAAAACATGACAAACAAGCACAGCTTAATCACTGCTGTATTTTATTAGTTTAATTGTATCATTTGCTGACTATATGACACCTTTATTAGTGTGTTTTAATAGTAGAGGGGAGCTATTAAGATATTGCTGAAGTTGTGGTATAGCCCCTTGTCTGTGGAAGCGGGTGGTGTAGGTGGGTAGTGATTGTGTGTGTGTGCGTGCGTGCGTGCGTGTGCACGTGTGTGCGTGTGTTAATGTGTTTAACTTGTAATGAAGACGTTAATTACCTTCATGTGTTTCCTGAGAGAGCTGGGGTGTGTGTATGACTTGTCGCACACTTTGCAGATGTATGGCTTGTCTGACGTGTGCACATGCATGTGCTTTTTCCTGTCGCTGCTGTTGGCGAAGCGTCTGTCACAGCCATCAAATTCACACTTAAACGGCTTCTCACCTGCAGGATTAAACACACACACCATGAATTACCACCGTCACCATGCGTGATCAGGCCCGCACGAACACTCTCCTGTTGGAACCATGCAAACCCGCACTCTAAAACGTTAGATTTTTGCCTGTGGGCTGTTACATAACAATGTAACCTACATTTTTGGGGTGAAATGGATACAACGGCACTACTACTACTACTACTACTACAGAATGTTCTGACAGGCTTTATTTATTCAAGAGGCCTGCTCCTTCCTTGCTGCTACTGACCTGCTCTGTGTATCTGCTCGTTTCTTTTAGTAAACACTGAATCAACAGGGCTGCAAAAACAGAGCAACAGCACATGTACAAACGTGCGATTTGAATTGTATTTAGCACTTCTGTTTCGGGAATCCTTTTAATCCCTTTATTGCTAAAAACTCACAATGATAGTAGAATCTGTTTTGCAAGTGAGACTGAGTCAGCGCATGGTTTTTTTGGACTTTCATAATGTTGCTAGATGCTGCTAACGCTCTAAAATGGTGTCAAATGAGTAAACGAGTCTCTTTATGTGTCTCTATTTCTCGCTCACGCACAAAAAAGTGACCAGAATTATTGAGACTCAACCTCACAAAGCAGTTACTGAACAGAACAACTTTATATTTTCTGTATTATTAAGGCAGCAATCTATTTTCCCACTGCGTTTTAATTTAATATGGAGGGGGGGGGGGGGGGGAGCCCATTGGGGGGGGGGGGGGGGGGGGGGGGGAGCACAAATACAAACAATAATTTGGGGACATGGGACTAAAACGTGCTAAACCTGATAAATGTGGGCCCAAGTTCTCAAGCTGCTCATGTAAGGAACAACAACAACCCCCTCCCCCTTCTCTTGTTGAACGTTCCACTTCAAAAGAGCCATGTAAAGTGCTCTGTTACCAACGGCATGCCGGGATTACATTATTGTTGATGCTTACCTGTGTGTGTTCTTTTGTGGATTTTCAAATTTTCCGATCTGGCGAATATTTTCCCACATCCGGGGAACGGGCACGGGAAAGGTTTCTCGCCCGTGTGCACTCGGATGTGGTTGACTAGTTTGTACTTGGCCTTAAAAGATTTCCCTTCTCTCGGACAGTCCTCCCAGAAGCAAATGTGGCTGGTCTGCTCGGGGCCGCCGACGTGTTCCATGGACACATGAGTGACCATCTCGTGCATGGTGCTGAAAGTCCTGTCGCAAGTCTTTTTGGGTCTGTTCATCTGGTTCTCGTCTATCCATTTGCAGGATAATTCTTGCTTAATCGGTTGCCTCATGTATCTGAAGAAGGCCCCTGCGTGACCGTGGTGCGTGGGCACATTCATTCCCATGTTCATGTTGATGGGGTGGTTGTAGTTGTGGAGCTGAGCTCCGTAGGGGTCCGTGCGAGGGCTTGCGACCGGACGATAAGGATCGGGTCTTCCGAAAATGTCCCCGCGTAAGCCAAGGTGCATTTGGCTGTTGACGACATGTCCACTCGGTGAAGTGTGGCTCACCCCCTGGTCGTGAAGTCCGGGAAACAACAGATGCCCGGGGTTGTCGGGGATCCCGGGCGGCCCGTGCAGGCTCCCCGCCGAAGCTGCAAAGATCCCATGCTGCGCGCTCGGCGCTGTGGACTCTCCAACGCCCCGGTTCCGGAAAAGAAAGTCCCGTGTTGAATTGAACGCTCCCCCTCCGTAGGAACCCACCTGCCCACTGTGAGAGTGTCCCAGGGCAGCTGCGTAACCGGAGGCTTGCGGGGTGAAAGCTGAAGTCTGGCTGGAGGCAATGTCGTGCGCCACGGGGCTGATTTTGAAAGCCGCGGAGTGAGAGGAGTCAGTGAAGGGATTCAGTCCCAGACTCGGGTCTCTGTTACCGATGTCGTGGTGCCGCGGTGTCCCGAAACCCCCCACTCCTAACGATGCAAACTGCGGACCGCTATCAAGCAACATAGTCATGAGCTTGAAGCAAACTTAGGAGACGGGAAGAAAACAAAATTAAAATCCAGTTTAGCGGAGCGCGCACGCTGTAGGCACCGCGCGGAGATTTACCACGTTTTAGAAAAGAAAAATCAAAAAAATGAAAAATAAAAATAAAAAAACAAGCCAAACGGGGAAAATCCTCTGCGAACACAGAGCCGGGAGAAACAACTCCCGTTGACTGCGATCCGTGAGAAAGAGGATCAAACTTCCCCCCCTTTCCAGGCGGATGATGTCCTTGGACTGATAAAGTCAATCACTCACTCCCAGAACATAAATGAACTCGGGAGGCAGTGCCACCGCAGCCAATCAGCGCGCAGCTACCCCTCTGACACGTGACCGAAAAGGAGGGTATTAATTGGCCGGATTTCTAGTGATTGGCAGCGTTTGGTATTGAAGATGGCAGCTCGTCTCAATTGGATTCATTTGATTGGCTCTTACAGACATTATTTTGCAGGTAGAACGGAGCACTGTGGCGCTGCAGATCCTGTACTTGTTATGTGCGGTGCATGTCTTATGCAGCTGTTCCTGATTTATGCACCGAAAGAAACTCCTAAACACTTTTACACATAACAATATCCAGAATAAACAGACTAAAGCCTGACTACTGTGGGTTTATAACTGCCGGGCTCTAACTTTTAGGGGTAAAAAATAAGAGGGGTCCGTTAACTAATGTAACAGAAAGAGCGAGGAAGTTTATTCAGCAACAAAAATAAGCTTGTTTGATTTGTCCTATAAACTTTTTCAATGCCTATTGAAGGAAGGTACTATCTGTCTATCTTGGAGTGGGATTCTTTTCTTCCCTTTCTTTCTCTTTTTGGCTTTATTTATTGCAAAAGCTATATAGATTGAATAAAAGACAGAAAAAATACAAGTTATTTTAATATCCTGTATTTTTTTTTTATCTCTCCCCTTAACAAAAATAAATAAAAAAAAAAATCCTGCCATTGAGCAAGTTTCACGGGGCTGCCGCTGACTCGCTGCAGGACACATAAAATCTGATCAAGTTCAGAGACGCGCTGAGTGCTTCAAGCGGCGCTTTTTAACTCCACGCCTTTCACATCCTTCCCCCCCTCGGTCTGTCCCAGGAAGGAGCACACATTCTTCATTTTTAGGGGACCTACTGACCCCCCCTTATCAAAAAAAAAAAAAAAAAAAAAATCCTCAAATCAGTCCTTCATTCTGCTCTCGCCCACATCCTACCGCATTCAGTCCCAGAACATTTCCTCGAGAAATAAGTTATAGATTGAAAAGGTGAGTTTTCTGACTTATCTGTTGTATTTTCTTTAGAAAGGGCACGAGGTGATATTGTTGTCTGTGTGAGCTGCATGGTAGTGCAAGTGTGTAAATCTGCCCTTTAAATCATATTTAGCCTGTGGAGGTTGCATGGGTTTCCTTTTTTTCCCCCCCTGAAGTTAACGCGGTGCTCATAGGCCTGTTACTCATGTGGTGATTCAGTTGTCGCAGGGATCTGCATACCTTTTTTATGGCCGTGGCGCACAACACTTGCGCTTTTTTTCTTTTTTTTTGCACAAAACCTCAGCATCTGATGTTGAAGCAAAAAGACGAATGAGATTCACTTCATCTCATTTTTTTTCCTCTTTAAGTTGCCCTCCCTCCTCTTTCTCTCTCCTCCTCTCCTCTCCTCTCCTCTCTCTCTCTCCACAGCCCCTCACAGTTTACTCCCCCTTCACTCTCACTCTCTTCTCACACGACACATGCGCGCGCGCACACACACACACACACACAGTTTGCCTTTGCAGTTTTGTACTCTTAGATTTATGGGGACCTTTGTGAACTCGCACAAGTGACAAGCAGCCTATTAAGTTTCCTATATCCCCTCCATATTTTATTGGCTTGTTGAAACGTGAACGCCCCGTTCACCACGTAATGTTATATGTGCCATGCACTTGCAGCCACGTTGTCTCAGTGAAATGGTGAAAGTAAAGGGGGGGGGGGTAAAACGAAGAAAGTAAAAGGAAGAAAAGCTACAGTTTTAGATGAGTCACAAATGTGTGTGAGGGACAGAGTGAGCAGCGGAGGCGCTGAGCTCTTGCTGAGAAAAAAGGGGAGCTGTCATCGGACAAACAGGCCTAACGTAAAGCAACTGTTGCTTGACACTGATGCATATATCCCAGATCTGGTGTGGTATTCAGGTGGCCTATTCATTACACTTTTTCCCGCGCCTATTTCTACGAATTTAATCATCGGCGCCTTCAAACACTTATATTCTAAATAAATTGTGTATCCTCAGTGTCAAACCAAATCGAAGCTACCGGCTGTTTCTCCACATACACTGTTTACTTTTGAAGTTTGGACTTGGTTTTTTTTTTTTTTTAAATCCACACCCATCTTTTCTTAGTGCAAACTGGCCCTGACACGTTAAAAGTGTTTAAACGGGACAATTGGAAATGGAGGAAACTTTGACAGACGGATAAATGAAGTTTCACACGTCTTGTTTCAGCAGTTTTGAACCCAAACAGTTTGCGCCGCATATCGAAAACATCAGCCTCGACTCTATATTTTTATACATCAGTTTAATTTAATTCTGGTAATTTTGCAGATTTTTATTTATTTATTTACATGATTTATTTTAACTTCTTAAATAGTTCATTTTAAATGCATTCAATAATTTGACGATGCGTATGTGTCACGGGCTTTTATTTTCCTTGATTGATATTTTAATTAATATTTTTATAGCTAAATAGATTTATTCTGCAGGTCTGCAGTATGTATAATTGACTTATCTCTGCTGGTATTACCTCACTGAGCGCTGGGGTAGCCCATTGGTTATAACATAACCTTCCTTTAACTGGGCATGCGCGTTACCTTAAAATATCACAATATTGTTGTGTGCATACCTCTAAGCCCATGCTGCTGGAAAAAGAGGAGAGCACAAGCATCAGCATAAACAGCTAAACAGCTCCCATTTATACATTTATTCTAACTAGAGGTTTCACTCAGCAGCTCCAAAGGCTGTTTCAGGACACTGTTTGATAAACGACCTAGATTTAGGAGAATCATTTCTCATATGTACAGATTGGCCTGTGACGACCACAGAGTTTGGATTTTTCTTTTCATACAGCAAAGTTCCTTAATGTTTTTTTAGGCTATAGATGGACAGAGAATGAACTCAGGACTGACCATAAAACCAAAATCTTTTATAGCTTTCCCGTACCAATAGTAAAGCATTTGCTAAATTTTATTTAGTTTTGTACATTTATAAACATACATTTGTGCATTTTAAACTGACAGAAAATTAAATGAATGATACAGTCATTTACCAAACATACTTTTTTTTTTTTGCTGTTGTTATTGTTTTACTATTGTTTATTTTCCAAATCACAGACATGTCTTTTCCTTGACTTAATAAGATAATGCATTTTTTGTTTTATGTGTGATGCATTTACCATGACACTTTTGTTAGTTCTCTTTTGGACTCATCAACAGTGTTAAGGCTCAGGTTCTGGTTCATTTCAAATAAAACAGACAATAAAACAAAAATTTGGCACATTTATTTTCAGCAGTTATACTGCTTATGTATGCAGCATATGCATCCGTGTATTTCCTCAGTGCTTATTTGCTTTTACATGACAAATGATGTCATGCATTCTAAATATACTTGTTGGACTATATCAGTTTTTTATGCAATTTATCCTTTTCATGTAATTGGAGGAGCTGTAGATGACTGTGGTTTTCTCACCACAGATATGAGGGCTTTGCTTGACGAATGGAAATGTAACTGTCTTGTAATTTGTAATTTTACTATGAAATGCTTGACTGAATGTTGCATCACGGTCCGGCATCTTTTTGAGCCGAGTTATGGTTTCGTGTTTTGTTTGTCATTGGGGGAACATGGCCACAGAAATGATTTGTCACCCCCCCCCCCGCTCCCCCCCCCCCCCCCCCCCCCCCCCCCCGCCCACAAACACACACACACACACACACACACACACTACATTGCTGTATAAAGTTATCATATTGAATAGAGTGCAGTAATACCTGCACATATTGACATATTGTTGTGTGTTTTTCATGCACCATGATTTGTTGTGTTATGGGTGTGGAGTGCCTGTTTCAGTTACTTGAAGTTTGCCTTCATATGGCTGATGGAGAGGACTAATTGACTTCTCGCTGTGATTTACTGGAGCATCTGTCTGCAAATGGACTCATCCCAAACCTGTTAATTCATCTAAATTTCATAAAGTCATGGCAAGACTGTGCACTGCCATCCCACATCAATTACAGTATCAGAGCACAGCAAATGCTAATGTGTGCTGTTGTTTAAACATAGACACACACACACACACATGCATAAAACCAGACACACACATAGGCCTGTTTCTGTTTGTACCATATACGAGCACACACTACCTGCTTATCACACACACATGCACACAGATGAAATATTGAGTTATTTGCCATTATTACTTTATTATTATTACTTTGTCTGACTTTAACATCTTATCCATATTGATACCTTTCATACACAGTAACATCTATATATTTGTGTATGTGTGTGTCTACATTTATTGCATTTGTGTGAATTATTTTTAAGAAAGGAGAAGACGTGTTCTTGTTTGACTCCAAAAAAACCAAATCATAAAACCAAAAAAAGTGTTTCTTGGATTTTCAGTCCAGTTGGAACATGACTTAAAAAAATAAAACTTCTGTTTTTGTTTGATCTCTACATTGTATTCTGTCAGCCACTTGTTTCTTGTTCACTACACTGAGGGGCTTGGGCCTTATGGATGTGAAGCATCCCTGATATGAATGTGTTGATTGTTGGAAGGGATACATCAGTCACTAGGATTTTTTGTCTGGCTTGTCAAACAACCAAAATAAATGACCAGACCCGTAAAGCTGGAGGACTGGCCTTTGAAATGGCTGCAGATACAAAACTGCAAGAATTTCTAAAACCCAGCATGTGTAAACATTTTTAGTTTCCAATGTTACTTTGTCATATTTGATCAGATTTAACAAGAAAATTTAAAAGAAATTATAGAAACACAAAAAACCCCTCAGGTGTTTAAAAAAAAACTTGCAGCGTATCTAATTTTAATTTTTTTTCTTTCCTTTTTTTTTGCTGAGGCTGATTTCATCCACTATAATTTTAAAGACTTACAATTTTGTTAAACTTGCTTAATAAATACCAAACACATACATTTTATTATAATACTTTTATTTTTTACTAATAATTTACTGATGATGGTGTTATTACTATGTTTTCCAAAGAAACAAAGAGAATTTAATAGAAACCATGATGATGATTTTTAAGGGAAAACCTAAACATATTGGCAAATGTAGTAATAGGGAATAATATGATTAAAGTCTTTGAGCCGAATTTTGTAAAATATTCAACTTAAGTTGTCAGTTGGGCCCATGCTGCAAAGCTGACTTGGTGTGATAGTTATTGTGAGCCTTAAACAGACTCACAAGTAGGATCAACATTATAACAAATGATAAATAATACTTTTATTTTTTTTCTGCCCAGTCTTTTTTTTTTTTTTTTTTTTTTTTTTTTTTTTTTTTTTTTTTTTTTTTTGCTGCATTTGAACCTGGAATCACTTGGGCCGCTTGTCTGTGGGTCGTTTTATGCTTTTCTGAATGACAAATTGGAAACTTTCTCTTTACTGGCCTTCAACCCTCAATCATTTTCGGAAATGCATCGGGTTAAAGGTTGACAAACATGTGTGTCATGACAGAATTAGGCCGGTTCTGGGCCTGTCTACTATTTTGCGGCACTTAATGTCAAGTGGGCCCCATGCTTTGTCTCAGCCTAGGATCCACTGCCGGTGACGTCAGCATAACAATTGTGGAAAAGGATTTTATTTCCCTCCCCCCTTTCTTGTAAATAAAAGTAAAAAAAACCCTCCATAAATGAGGTGTTTACCTTAAAGCTGTATAGTTTTAAATAAGAGCACAATAAATACATTAAATTAAGATAATATGTATCCTGGTAAACAAAGAAACAGAAGCATAACAGAGAGAGAGAGAGAGATGAGACGTGCAGGAATATACAGTATGTGTCTGCACAACAAGAGCGCGTGCAGCTGCTGTCCTCACAGAACCCCAAAGTAAGAAAGTTTATCTGAGTTTCCTAGGAACAGTGAAGCCAATCCTCTGCGGTTCGTCACGTTCCATAATTTCCATTTTACGTAACTACTTTTATATTTGCGCACTCCTCCAAGACGCGAGCGGCACTTTTGATGAATATTAATTTATTTACGCGTAACGAGAAAGGGATTTACGTATAGAAATGGTTCACATTGGGACTCAAAGGTAAAATAGTACATCATGTTCTGTAGTAGTCCCCGATGACGCTATGGGCAACATTTGCTTGAAATAACTTTTATATCCCCAGAAAAATGATATGGAATTTTCGGCCGTCCGGTCCTGTGTGTGTCTTGAAGAAGTAGTCTTCTTGTTGCATTAAGTTTGTTTTAGGACACGAGGCGATCATTAAGTAGGCCAATTTGGTTCTTGGAATATGTATTTAATTATTATTATTATTATTATTATTATTGAAATGTAACGCAGTATGCTCTCATGGAGCTAAGTAATGCACTTAACAATAACATAACAATGCACTTGTGGTTTGTGTTCAGGACACTCCAATGTTTGTTTTAAACAACGTATTTATAACCGATTTAATCATTTAAATTAGTTTCCTGCAACTTTCGCTGTTTTCAAACGTGCCAGTCCACTCAAAATGCAAGACTTGACAATGATTGGCCTTGACACGCAGTGCCCAGTGTCTCTGTTATTCTTGCAGGACCGGAGTGGGACATTTGCTTTGGCAAAATCTCCAGAGAAACTACAAAGACAGACTGTGTCTAAGCGGTGATTGTTCTGTGCCATGTCATGTCTGCATTTAGTCACTCGACTTGTATCAGATGTTTAAGCTCTTACGCATTAATGTGTGCGTTTCTCCAATATGTATATATATTTGGATAAAGGCGGCTCATGAAGTGAAGCGAAAGAGGCAGCAATATTTGGGACCATCGCGGCGCATTTCAAAGCATTTTCTGTGCGATATTTGAAAAAAGGAGTCGTGCAGTGAACGCCTGCGTGTCCCTTTTAAAACAAACCCAGCGCCTGTCAATCACAGCGCATTCCAACCAATCCCAAAGCTCCCTTTTAAAAAGCAGGTTTGCCTGCTGTGCTTTTATATTGCACCATGGCCTGTTTCGAAGCATTTTTACTACCACGGTTATTGCCACAAATCAAGAGGGCAAAGTGAACGGCATGGGACTCACATCAACTTTAACGAAATTGAGTCTGGTACCTACTTCTGCGAAGTTCACGGCCAAGAATTTCACATGCAGATGATAAAGCCTACAACAAGGGGAATGGACACAGAGTTACTAGGTGCATCCTGAGTGCTGAATTTGGTTGATTTTGCAAACTCACAGCCACACTTACAACATAACATGACAAGCCTTTCCAGGTTTAGTGGCTGCCCTCTCTCTTGCGTCAACCCCGGGGAGAGCAATACTGAGCCCAGCGTGGTGCTGCCACCTTTGGCAGGAGAGCACATGGGGCACCCCACGGGCAGTTCCTTAAAACTCTGCCCCTCGCACAATTTGCGAGACTACCCAGAGACGAGGTCCAGTGCATATGTTGACCATTCGGTTCCCAATTTTTCAGACTCTGGATACCCCAGCCACCGGTTAGAGCACAACCCCAGGGGCATAATCATTGGAGGCAATCTTTCTGGAGCTGGCATGCCACCCGTCACTGATCAACTGGCGTCAAGAACTAACCAACATGGCGTTATTGGAAGGTATCGTGACTTTCATGGCTGCAGGGACAACAGAAGCCATGCTTTTTTCACAAGTTACCAAGAGCAGGCCCATGCCTCCTCCACCGACTCGTCACGAGACCTCGGCAGCCAGATGATGCTGGGTTTACCTGGCGACCTCCTCACCCGGACTTACCCTTATGGCCAAACCATCAGCCCCAAGGGAAACAGCCAGCAGCTTGTCACACAATTCCTGGGTCTGTACAAACCCCTGAACATGGCAATTCAGCGAGGAGGAGGAGGAGGAGGAGGAGGAGGAGGCGACGCGTTCCTCAGATGCTCTAAACAAACAGTGAAGCATGAGCTGGTGTGCAAGTGGAGTGACGGCCAAGAGGGGGCCGGGAAGCTGCGGTGTTGCTCCAGAGCCTTCGGCACCATGTATGAACTTGTCACCCATGTGACAGTGGAGCATGTCGGAGGACCCGAGCACTCTGAATATGTGTGTCACTGGGAGAACTGTGCACGGGACAGGAAGCCTTTCAAAGCCAAATACAAGCTGGTGAACCACGTCAGAGTGCACACAGGGGAAAAGCCCTTTCCGTGCCCCTTTCACGGCTGTGAGAAAGTTTTTGCAAGATCAGAGAATTTAAAGATCCACAAGAGGACTCACACAGGTTAGTTCATATAACAGCGTAATGCAGAAATAAATCACCAGCGTTGCAATCATGTATTTTAGCTCTTTATAAATCTGGCCAGTTTTTGACGTGTTTGTCCTGTTTTTATTTAGATTTTAACTTTTTGTAATTGTTGCAGTTTAATTACTTTTAATGCAATTGATTGCTGTTGTTGCTTCACTTAGGCCTAGATTGTTATGGTGATACATGTTGCCGTCTGTTACTTTGGCTGGTTTTGCAGGAGATAAACATTAGTACATCAAGGCTTCATGTAGGAACCACGGATGAGTAGTTTCAAACGAGGGGGAGTCTGTAGGCCCCGTGCTTTGGGTGCCTCTCCCACTTCATTCAGTTAAATTATTAAATAAATACCGGGACACCGGAGAGTTGTGACGTAGCTGTGATGCTGTCTCTTTGCCTCCCAGGGAAATCATGCACTGACTGAGCACATGCACAGCACAGCAGTGGTTCAGGTCCGGTTCGAAAATAATAATAATAATAATAATAATGATAATAATAATGACCTCTGCAGTCACCTTCACTCACATTCCATAAAGATGATTTATTTATAGCCCCATCCTCACCTACTGTATATGTCACTTGTCACGAATTACTGATAACTTAAAGATATGTCAGTTTTAATACGCCTGCATGTTGATTTTGAGAACAGAACGGCAACTTACTTACACAGACTTTTAATGTTGCTGCGCGACATTTGATCCTACGGTGTAACTGCAAATGAAACTCAAGCATTTAAAGCGACAATATCGCTTTCAAATGAAGTGACTGGCTCTTATGGAGCAAAGGCCCTCGCCATAAAATCAAAGCCTGCTGCTTCTATAGTGTAAACTGATTTTACTAATGAATGTAAAGTGAATATTTAGACACAGAATGCGGACGCTTAGTAACAGGTGCACATGCATGGTGTGTTAATTAGACATAATTTATGTCAGAAAATTTTATTTTTCTTTCTCCTGAATAGAAAACTGGCGTCATTAACGGGGATGCTAATAAATTATGATTTAACAAAAACTATTTAGATTTTATTAATTAGCCCAGCTTTTACTGAGTGTGTGTGTGTGTGTGTGTGTGTGTGTGTGTGTGTGTGTGTGTGTGTGTGTGTGTGTGTGTGTGTGTGTGTGTGCTGCTGTAGGCACTTTTGTGCAAGACGATCAATTAGTATCCTGATAGTCGCCATAATTCAATCTCTGCAGGTCAACTTCACTTCAGCACATCTTTGCACTCGCGGTCGCAGCCTCATCACAGTCTAATGCGTGTTTAACTATAACACTTTTGTTGAATCCGTCCCGCAGATCAAGTCACTTGTTGGGATCAGGCCACAGCAAAGTTTCAGCATTTCATTTGAACTGATCTACGTTTAAGTGACCCCGGGGTTTTGTGCTCAACAGAAACGAATTCATATGTGTGGATAAGCTGCGTTTTGAACGGTCTGGTGTGGCCTGACAAAGCTGGGTTTGTGTTTGCAGAGTGACTCAGTCACAGATGAGTCATTTTTTGTACTGTGGAGCGTGAATGTGCGTTTTGAGTGAGATATTATAAATGTGTATTTAGAAAATGCCATGTAAACACTCAGGATTTTAAGGTTTTAGGAGTTGGGGCATGGAGGGTGGTGGAACATTCAGCCACGGGCCTGCATGATCATGCATGTCCGTGTGAGCCTATGCGTAACTCGTCGTCATTTCTCTTTTTTTTTTTTGCACGTTTAGGTGAAAAACCTTTTAAATGCGAGTTCGAGGGCTGCAACCGGAGGTTCGCGAACAGCAGCGACAGAAAGAAGCATTCTCACGTGCACTCCAGTGATAAACCTTACATGTGCAAGGTCAGGGGCTGCGACAAGTGTTACACCCACCCGAGCTCCCTGCGAAAGCACATGAAGCTCCACTGCAACAAGACGCACGACGTCGCCAAAAGCGACGACGACGACGCGAGTCCCGGGGACGGGGGTCAGGACGCTGAAGCCAGGTCAACCCGAGTCCCCGATGGGGCCCAGCTCAGCCCCGCTCATCCCCCCACCTCCACCACTACTCATGATGTCCCGCTGCCCCCAGAGAGTCGAGACCAGACGACCCCGAGGTCACGTTTCCATCACACGTTTGACAGCAGTTTGGACTACTCCTCTCACAGGTCACAGCCTCTCCTGGAGCCTTTGTTGCTGCAGAGAGGCAGCTACAGGTCCCAGTCGTCCCAGTATCCGTGCGGACAGACGGGTCACACTTTTGCCCAGAGCTCGAGGGCTTTCCCCTCCACGTCCTCTTTTCAAAAAAGTATTGTCAATGGATGGTACACATGCCACACTGGCGTGGACTCTTTCCCACATAATAACATCCCGTCCCTATGAGTGTCCTTTTGCAGGGACACGTGTGGACCACTTTCATTTATTGGGCCTAATATTTTTCCCCTCCATATTATAACCTAAATGTTCAGCTGTATTTTATTACTCTCTGTATTTTTGTGAACATTGTATGACACATTTGTGACACGTCCAGAGTCAGCCTATTGTTTGCGGCATGTGGCGTTGTGCCTCATAGATACAGTGGGTTAGAGGAACTTTTCCAAAGTGTGTGTGTGTGTGTGTGTGTTTTTTTTTTTTTAAAGATATCTATCCTAAGTGAGACATAAAAAGTGACAAAGGATTTTTATAGAAAATCTGCCTCTCGAATGTTTTGAACTTTCTGGAAAGTGAATGGAAAGCTCTTCTTGAATGTTGCCCTATAGGGCTCTCTGTTGAATGTAATAGGTGTAATGTATGTCGGGAAGTATAGAAACATTCATGTCTGTATGTGTGTCGAAAGCTAAAATAAATACCTGAAATATCTTTCTACTTGTTATGTGATTAGATACAATAACCCTGCAGATGTTGGGCCTAAAGCACGATTTGACTGTAAATAAAATATTGCGAGGCTCGGTATTTTATTATTATTATTATTATTATTATTATTATTCATTACACATTCGTATCATTGTATGCATTATATGTATATTTCTTATTTCTGTCAGGTCAGTGTGAGCCTAAACCAGTGTTCGTCAAACTATTCAAAAGTGATTCATTAACATACAGTTCTACTGTACATGAGGCTACTGTATAATTAAATATGTATTTTATATTTTATTAAAGTCTCTATATTCTCTTTGATCAGAAGTGTGTTGATGAGGCCAATCAATGCATTTTCATCGTGAACCCAACCCTTTTTTTTACGTTTAATGTAATACAATGTCCATAATGTCCAGTATAACCTATGCCTTATTTGCAGATGAATGATTTTGCGCACACTATAAAGTGCATCGCCTCTGCGTCTCAGTGTTCTGGCATCCACCATTACAGGAGCTACTGTATGTCCTTGTGTTTAAAGTTGTCAGTAACTGCGCAGGTCTTATACACAAATCTCTTTCATGTTGATTTGACTTGAGTTAAATATTCAGAATCTGATCATCAGACAACACACCAGCACATGATCCTCCCAGATTTTCATGAACGCGTGCAATATGATGCTTACCTGTTTGACACAAGGTCACGCGCACGCAACCATTCAATGAGCGACAGCTTCATAGTTTTTTTTTAATATTACTTTTTGGATATTGAACCTCAGGACGATGCTGCAGCCGCGAAAATGTCCAAATTATTATGTTTTAAATTTGAAGTCCGAATACTAATAACTAAATCATGTTAGTTTTAATCAAGTTGTTAACTAAACAACTTTGATTATATCCTCAAATAATGAATTTTAAGGAAAAAAAAAAGGTTGAATTGTTCAGTGCTGAGGTGAAATATGTGTCTTTAAGATTTTGGACATTGATGACAAAGTGTTGACACTTTGACAGTAACAGCTTTAGTGACACATCCAGTCACTTTTGCTTGGGAACTATATTCTGTAAAATGCTCCAGCCCTTTATTATTGCAGAGGAGAGAAATTGGGACATTTCTTTTCGCAGCCTGTTCATTTCTTGATTTGAGTTTCAAGACTGAGGCTGGTACAAAGGCTAAACTCATTTGTAGTCAGTCATTAGTTTACACAACTTAAAAGGAGAACTAGTGACCAGGTTAAAGGGACAGTTTATGAGTTAATGATGCATTTAAGATGATGTAAACAGTGAGTATCTGTCCCCATCCTGCTCAGGAAAGTACACTGTAATAGCTTTATTACTGTAGAGCTTGAACTGGTCATCATTATGATAAATGGGCTCATGGAAAAAAAAATCCCTCTGCTCCACTTCTTCTAGCAGCCGTCTACTTTCTTCTTGTGTATTGTGTCAGCATTTAGTACCATTAAACATGCAAATGATATTTGATATTATCTATCATTTTTCTTCACACATATCAAGAATAAATCAGGCCGAAAATGCAGATTTTGCATCTCTGAAATATGCTGATGGTGATTTGACAGTTTACCAGTTCTTCATTTCATTGAAAGGGTTGATGGAGGGGAAGTTTTTTGCATGGACGTGGAGAGAATGGAAAGATGTTTCCCCTCCTATGTTATTACACCTTACATTATTTGAATGTTTAAAAGACATTTGTGGTCTCTCAAGTCGCTTATAATATTTTGTCGCTACATTTGTCTACCTTTATTTTAAACATTTTAATTTTAATATTTCTGAGTGAAACATTTAAACTAAGCACCTACATTCCATGTGCTTATTCTGTAATTATTGTGAAGATGGTGCAAAGCGCTGATAAACTTGTTTATGCACTGTGTGCTGCTGGTGTTGCACATGACAATAATGGACATTCATCTTTAGGGAGAATCAAATACTTTGGAAGATACATTTTACAATACCTTCTTGAATTTATCCTCATTTGATTTTTGTTTCTCATCTTTCTGATTGTCGTCATTTGTAAAATCATATACGTTTCAGTGCAGGGTTTTCAATTTGGATAACCCGTTTAACATGTGAAAATTGTACTGTATTTGTCTCTTGCATTATTAAAAACAATAATTGTTTTGATGTAAGTAGTTTCTCATGGTCTGAAATAGATCATCATCATGGCTGATGTCAAATGTTGCAGCTGTAAACTTTTTTTCTTCAAGTAAATTGCGGTGAAGTTTTCCAACTTTGAATTTTCATAATGTGATGGCTGAAATGCATTAGATCCCTTTCTCCATAGCTTTTCATAGTTTCCATCAAGTTGTTTTACTGCTGCTACTGTTTTTAAAAGTATCAAAATATTTCTGTTGGTCTGACTGAGCTAACCTGAATCTTATCTTAATCACAACCGTAGGACAAGTTCCCATATTCTGGCCTTTTCTTTATTTACCTTTATATTTATCTATTTATTTATCTTCATATAAAGCATAATAAAGGTATAATCAAAGACTATGTTTGTCCAGAAAAAGCTTTGTATGAAAAACAGTTTCTCTACTTTTGATGTGAAATTGCAAAAGAACAAACTAAACGGAGAATTTCTCTAACTACAGCGTGTAAATCTTGTTGTACGGCCTGACCAAGCCGAGATAGTATTCGACGTATAATCACTGAACCCTGCCACACCCTTCCCCCCAGTAATCACAGCTGATTAGACCTCCTCTTCCCAGTTTGCCATTTGTCCGCCGCCATCTTTACTCTTGCACTTTCTGCCTAGCAACAAGCGCATTCACCATTTTGGCCAGGATGTACAAAGTATACAAATATGTACTGTAAATAAATCCGTTTTGCTTTGGGATCCACTGAATTGCCACCCCCGGGTCGCTGTTTTGCCATACTTGTGTTGAGCCCCAGCTGTGTACCAGGGGGTGGGCTGCTTTGTCACACTAGACCTTTGGTTTCTGTATCATCATAACCATGTATGACATCTTGCGTAACTTACACAGTGCATTTCCCATACTTCTAGAGGTAAGGTTTAAGCTCCGGGCTCAGGCCGGAGCGACTGTGTCAGCATTGACTCTGACTGACCAAGAGCGATTTTAATCGGGTTGCTGGCTTTTCCCCCCGATCTCTACACATCAGACCACTGGTGCTCCTGCTCCTCAACCTGATTTCTTTTAATCCACCCAGTGACACCCCACCCCTTTGCAAACCAGGTCCTCTTTTTTTCTCTGTCTCATCTATCTTTATCCCTGCAGCTCCTGGCATTCTTCACCCTTTATGGCTCCTTCAGATTGACCGTCTAATCCCTGCCATTGTAGTGCCATGGTTGGTGGTGGTGCCAGATTCTCCTCCAAGCATGGATGGAACCTGACTCACATAACTACTTTCTTCTCTACAGTGCCTCTCCTTCCTTGGAAAAAAAATGGGGTTGACACATGGTAAACTGGATACGGTCACACAGCTGTTCAATATTTATTTATTTTTCCCACTACATTTTCTTTCCAGTTGTGCAGCGACTGATGGGGTTTGATATCCAGGCAGCATTGATTGCAAAATGAGCGGAAATGAGACATGGAAGAAGGATGCATTTTAAAATCAAAGCTTGAACACTATATGATGAAACAGAGAGGTGAAATAAATAATAAGTAATGCTGCTTATGTCACTTGTTCCTCTCAGCAAACATTAGTAACGTAATCTGTTTCATGTCTAAGCCTGTGTTAATTTGACAGCTTGACAATTAATAATCTTTTAAAACATGCCATCAGAAGCAGTGCTCTTATGTAAGACAATGCAATCATAATAATTATATGTTAGCTGTTGTGTTTACTGATCATAAAATGAATGGGTGAATGGGAACATGGTCCCGGCGCCATGCTCTCATGATTTAACCACACTGATCCTTATATTTTTCTTCATCTGTGTTGCACCCTGTAGTCTGGCCTTTACCAGAGCTTATTAAACCAGGCTCCCATTCACTCTCACCAACAGTCCCTCCCCTTTCAACTTAAGCCCAAGCAGCTGGAACACTCACTTCCACGACTATTGTTGCAGAATTTGCCAGAAACTGCGTAATGCTGAAAGGGCAATATGCAGCAGGATAGAGCAAGAGGCCCCGCCTCTCGTCATATCTAATGCATATTTGTCTTTTGATGAATTGCAATTTGTCCCTGTGGATGGTTCTTAAAAGATGTATTTTTTCTTTTTCTTTTTTTTTTTTTTCATTTATTATCTATGCCTTACATAACACATATTTCTGACAGTTTCTGATGAGCCAGTTTCTGAGATATCAGTGGGACTTTAATGTTCTCCTGAGCTGGTAAACTCAGGAGGTAACCACACGACTGACAATGATCATCCCGTGCTGAATAAACAACAAACTGAAAGCAAAAAGTTTTCCAACGTGGCCTGCGGTGTTTGTTTAGGGCCGTTGCAATTCAAGGAAAATAAATAATATTTTTTTAAAAGTCCAGATCTTTCGGAATTTGTACTTCCAACGTTTTTTTAGGAGTAAAAGTGGGTTGTATGGTGTAGAAGGACCTTTGAAGATCTTTCCAATCCTGCAAGCTCCAGGCCTATGAGATGCAATGCCACACTTTTAAGGGAATGACCATAACTTTGGTCCCCATGCTTCTAATCCCTTCTCCAGACCCCTGTCATCAGAGATCAAGCAGGCTGAGCCTTAATGTCCTCCACTCGCTGGCAAGGGCAGCTGATATCTTTCATGTATGTGAAGAGTCAGATGAATATGTTTAAATTTGCACGTGGAGCAGGAGTTGATACCTTTATCTTCAACTTGGCTTCTGAGCACCTCCACAGCACAGTATAAGATCTTTGAGAAATTATCTGTTCCACTTTGTTGCATCTGCTTTAAGAGTCTCATTTTACAGAACGCATTTGAAGTGTTTGTTAGAAAATGTTGAAAAGGCTTTGATCATGACGCCTTGAGAGCACAATGCCTTAGATTTTACAAAAAACGGCACAAAAAGACCTGAAGTGCCTGTTGTCGTCGCTGTCTCTCAAAACTATCACATTTCATTAGCAACATTTCATTTCTAGGAGATATATTTAAATACTTTTTGTATGATTTCTCAAATCTCTGCTATTTAAGGTTGTACTTAAAAAAAAAGGGAACAGATTGATCATGATCCAGAGGGTTTCAAAGCTGCGAGTAATAGCAAGTGTTTAATTTTATCTGTTGCAGTATGCATTGCAAGGCAGCAGTGCAATCAAGCCTGTGAACTCAACATCTGAAGAAAGGCTTCTGTTTCTGATCACTTTCCTCTTGAAGTCCATCCATTCACTGAACACGGATTCGCTGATGGGCTCAAGCTCTCGCTCCTTGGTATGTGGTCGTCAAATTATTATGTACTTGACATGATGTTGTATGTATTTTTAGCCAATGTCTAGTTCTCATAGCAGTGCTGGAGCCCATGGGGCCACATTTTCGAAAGCTGTAAGTGAGGATCTGGCGATCATGGTGATCTCGCCGTTAACCTTCAGCGTTACTAGAACACCCCAGGGCCTTAACTCTACAATGATGGATGTAGAGTGGCGGGGGTTAGTGGGGCCCCTCACACAACCCAGGAATTCCCCTTGGGCCTTTTCAATTACAGTTAGAACCAAGCACCGCACTGTGATGATATGTTGCTTTAAGGCTGTGACGTTAATGGAGAGGACAAATGTGATTTGTTGTGGTGTTGACGCTGTAGTTGCACGAGACAGAAGCAAACCTGTGGCACTCAGGCTGCGTGGAAACGTAAATGCCAGGCAACTTAATCAGGCTTCATTTATTTACAGTAATCAATAAAACTGTCCAAACAGAGCAGTTTGTCATTTAGCTCACTCTGAAGTTAAACTATCGATGGACATGCATATAGTTTATCATTAGCCACAGACTGAAGGGAGCACAAAGGGCATGAGAGAGAGTAATTAATTGTGAGTGCCACTTTTGAGGCACACAGGTTAAGGATCTGAGATTGGCACATCTTTTTCATGATCAGAAGACTAACCCGCTATAGGATGTATACTGTGATATGGTAATGGGTTATACAATGTGTGTACATGTGTTGCTGTGGGTGTGTGTGAGAACATAAAAAAAGTGATTTTCTTCCAAGATTCCAGTTTCACTGATGACTTAAGGTTTTTACAGATGACTTTCAAAATGAACAAGGCAGAATTGGAATAATCTTGTATCTAAAAGAGGAAGGCGATCACAAAACAGTCTCCTACTGTATGTAACAAAGTGTTTTATATAGTTTCTCCAGAAATATGACTGAGAGGTTGTTTTTTTCCACATTATGTGTATGGTTGCTGTTGCAAATGTTATTGTATTCCTTTGGTTATGTAATGACCGAATTACACAACACATCTGTGAAACTGGGGTGCATCTGAGAAATTTTAATTTGGAATAAAGAAAAGAGCATATTCTCTTGGAAACGCAAAGCCCGCAGAATAACAATTAGGAAATGCTTAGCCTACTTTGAGAGCAATTGGTACCCACACAAAATCCTATAAATAAAAAGGTTGTGTTGTCAGTCTGCTGCAGAAACAATTCCTCAGTCTTTGGTACTTAACTGAACCCAACCATAAATTAATCACTAAAATTATGTGGGCACTGTATTTGACTGCTATTATTATTATTATTATTATTATTATTATTATTATGAAACACATAATTACATATGCTCTGTATCTTAATGTAGATCATTGCACATCTGATGGGCCACAAATAATGCCAAGAAGTGCAAGAGAATAATGAAAGGATACTGTACTCTTGCACCAGTGTGCTGTAAGTATCATATCATATCATATCATATCATATCATATCATATCATATCATATCATATCATATCATATCGTGTGTATACTTGTATTTGTCACCTCTTTAGGATCTTTTCTGGCACTGACCTTGTCAGAATTCGTCCAAAACCTGGTTCTAATGACACAGAACCTCATTTCTGAGAAACTGGTTAAGTTTATTGAAACGCCTCTGTTTTAAAGGGTTCAACTAAAAAGCTGTGTGAAACATGTGCAGACACACAGGTGCGTGTCTGTGTCTGTGTTTGTACTTGCATTTGTCACCTCTTTAGGATCTTTTCTGGCACTGACCTTGTCAGAATTCGTCCAAAACCTGGTTCTAATGAAACAGAACCTCATTTCTGAGAAACTGGTTAAGTTTAGGGCTAAGATTTGAACTATGCTTTGTCTGGTCAAGATCAGGGATAATTCTTTGTTTACCTTGTTCAAATGAATGGCATTCAATGCAGGGTACAGTACTTAAAAGGATAAGTGCATAAATGTGCATGTATGTGTGAGTGTGTCCTCTAAAGTAAAAAAAAATAAACCTATGGGCATCATTTGCAACATGAAGGACTGAAGTCCCCCTGTATTTGGGTCCACAGATCACAGAAGTTACCAAAGACTGTTGTTTGATCATTTCCATTTCTAAAATAATTTCCTTTGAACATTTCAAGCCACTTGTGCTTTTATTTATAAAGCCTATTTAGACAATCAAGGAGTTGAAAATAATTAGGCTCGCGTGCACATGAGTGTGGACATGTATTCCCTTTCAATCAGTTAAAACAGCTCTGTTAATTAAAGTTCTGAGCTGTAACTCTGCCCAAATAATTTTCTTATTAGCTACTGCCTTCCTTAGATCTGTTGTCAGCAGTGCATATTTTCTTTTGGTACCATCCTTTTTCTCAAGGAAATCCCGCTGACCCATATAGTTGATCTCATTTTTGAAGCGCACAATATAGATTTCAAGTTAAGAGAACGGATGCTCTATTATTAGTCCCATTTGCTGTGCACAGCCTCCTTCTAGGTGCTGCTGCTGCTGCTGTGTGTTGCTGAATTTCCCTGAGTGAAGGCATTACCATCTCATTTGGGTAAGGGCGCGATTACCTCATGCAACCACGCTGTTTCATCACAGAAATGCACGCGAGCTGAGCTGTCACTGCTGACTGTGTGCACTGGCTGCTGAAGGAAGACACATTCCAGATACATTTCACAAACATCACACATGACAACTTGTGATGCCACCTCACTGATGCTTCCCATGAAAGGTCTCTCACTAACAACATCTTATTGATCCTCAGCGCCATTTCAACAGCCTTCTTGCACCCTCTCACACATACACACCTGAGTGGGTAAGGATTGAAACAGTTAGCAGGTAGCAGCTAGCTCCGCCAGCACCTCCTTTGGTGTGTGGCGGTAAATTAGGCCCAGTCATTAGGGGCTTCGGCCCCTGGAGGAGTCCTGTAGTCCTGTGCAGGACGGGAGTGATGGAAATTAGCAGCGTAAATAACAGCACATCCTTCAGTGCTGAATTAATATGCAATACTTATATTTTTGTGCTGATTAAAAGCTGTGGCATGTGATGGGCTATCAAAACAAGAAATAAACTACTCGGTTTAAAATTCTGCTTTTAATTGGACAGATGAAAGGAGCAATTAGTTGCAGTTGAGTTAAGTCCTTTTCCCCCCAAGTCAGTTCATCCTCATTCATTAGAAAATGTGAAAAATTATAATGCGTTTAAATCAAACCTTTGTTTCTTTCTTCATTTTTAGTATTTTTTTTTAGTCATTTATTTTGCATTGTTAAAGGGGTTTAAAATGTCAATCTCAAGGGTCACTAATGTGAACACTCTTGCAGTCTCTCTAATTCAATACAGCAGCTCAGATTCTTCCCTTATATTCTGCTCCTTAGTTTCATGTTGACTGGACACATCTATTGCAAACAAAATGGCTGCACTCATCTTATTTTGTATTTTAATAGTGTATAAACTTGAATCAATGTACAACATACTGTTATTTAACAATAAGCATAAAGCCATTTCAAGTTTTTATTAACGTTCATTATTTGTCAACAATTCTAACATCTCCTATGAGACATTAAGAAATGTCTTATCTCTTATAAGACATTTTCCACAATATTACAACAGTGTCTTGCCCTATCATCATCAATTATGTCTTTGCACATTGGCCTCTGCAGCATATATATATATATAGATATATATATATATATAGTCATTTCTTACATGTACTATGTATGAGGGGCAAATGGAGGATTTAAAGGGTTACAAGTGCAACATAATATGCTCAGATTGGTGGCTGTAGTTTGTGGTACAGTTACATTATATTGCATTTTAATGTGTATAATGCAATATAAGTATAGAAAATTACATAAGTCAAGCATTTTAAGATGAGATTTGATTTGGGGAGTCAAACCATCTTTCTGTTTCTTTTTCATCCTACCTGATGGATTTAGAACCTCCCGCTTATTGACTTGTGTCATATCTTACTGTTTACTGTGTATATTGTAACCATGGGGCATGGATGTTGTATATACAGGTCTAAATGGATGTCGCAGTGTGAAGGGTGGGGTTCTGGTGCAGATTTTTTTGTATTTTCCGTTGTGGAACGCAAGACAAGATGACCAGGATAGTAAGTAAGATAGTGAAGAGTAAGATACTGCTGAAAGATTGATTTTTGCCACGATGGAAATGAAATAAACATCTTATTTAATACATAAATATAGTTTCATTACAAAGAGGTTGTTTTTAAAACTCATGACACATCGTCCGATTTGGTATTTCATCACCCAGTTCCAATTCAGACGTAAACAACATTAAAACAAAAAGAAGGAATTCAAATTCCAGTAAAACTAAGCAGGATGTCACAGCTGCAAGTGCAGACTCTGAAATTGATTTATTAATAAAATATTTGTAATTCCACTCATCTGCATTTAAGTGTTCTCCCTGTGTTTTAACCCTCCTCTTTTGGGATTTTTAACACAAACGGGATGTCTTTTTAATCCGAAACAAACAGCAGAACTTCAACTGAGCCGTATTTGCATTTAAATTCTTTAAAATCGCCGAGTTAACAATCAATCAAACTGCTTTAAATTGATTTGCTGTTTCAGTTTCAATAAATGTAATTTGCACCAAACATTTTTTACACCATGTTTTTGTTTGCAGGCACTTGAACGGTTTACCACAACTTTTGTAATTTTTGTAAATTTTCGATTAGTATAAGAAGTGAAATGTGTAATGTTAGCATAGAAATTTAACGTCATTCACATACATATACACTATAGACTATATCAGGTAAAAGAAAAGCCACTACTGTGGCTTTTCTTACTGTTTTACAAACCAAGCTGATAATCAGAATTGGATGAGAAAAATCCATTCATTCTGAAATCCATCACATTTTGCTGCTTCCCAGCATCACTAGTGATGAGTGCTGTGTTGCAAGGGGTGGTGTCTCTTTAATTGAGATGGAACTATGTGACAAAACCACAGTTCAACGAAATATGTGCTGCATAACATGCGTGTTACATGATGTCTGCCACAAGACTTTCTGAGTTGGCACCATGTCCACAGCAATGTAGTTTATGCCTTTACTTGCATTTAGAGTATCTTAATTCTTGCGGAGAGTCTGTGATTTAGCCTTTTTTTGTGTGTACCAAGACATGTTTATGGTCCAATAGGCCTTTGTCGGTAGTACTCTATTTATTTAATACAATTGTAGTGCGAACAGAAGGAATAATAAACAGGCTGACTAAACATACGATTCTTCTTTAGGGCTGAGAAAACCCTGTGTAAGGACACAAAAGGGGGACGTTTCCACTGCGGAAAGTAAATTCTTTTGAAGTGGAACTAATCATCTGAGGGATGGTTCTCGTTGTCCTAACAACGCAGCTGAATTGGAATGAGCCTTCTTTTTTGTGGAAGATATGTTTTCTTTTTTTCATTCAGAACTGATGATGATAGTAGTTTCATGCCCTGTCCACCCACATTGTCCGTCCAAACTCCTTTGCAGATAAGTCTTTACTTGGAGACGCCGAACACACGGCGGGTGACTCTTCAACTGTGACGTCAGCCTCACTCCTCTGTCTCCCGGTCTTTACGCTTTTTAATGCAGTTAGAATGAAAGGGGAATCTCGGAGCAAATCCTCTCCAGTAACATTTCTTTCTTAGAGTGTGAAAAGATCAAGACTGCCCTCTAAATCATAATGTACCAGTCACTCATGATAATGATGCTCCACTGTTTGTGTTGCTCCCAACAACGTCAACAGGTATATGAGTGTGTGCAAAATTTTCAAGTTGATTTTAAAACATTGCCGGAAACATTACTCACAACAAACGCGGAACTTTTTCCCATTTTTTAAAATATTTTAGCACATTTATTTAATCGCATTTAATATTCAGTTTTTTTCCCCCGCTGTAATTGTTACACCTCACACCAGAAAAACAGAATTATTTTTATTTTACTTAGATTTTTTTCCCTATATTTATATGGAGTGAGATTGGTTGACGGTTTAAAGGACAGTTTGTCCAGATCTCATAATGATGAAACTTCAAATGAAGATTAAATAAGCTGAGAGAAAATAAATATGCGCTCATGTAAGCACATGCCTTGTATGTTACAGTTTTACATTAGATGGATGCACAGCAAAAGAAATTACTTCCTGTGATGTTTTAATCAGTCATTTATGATATATATATGATGAACCTTTCTCCGACATGTGTACTTCTGTTAGGTAGTAATAGGCTGTTGAAAATGAATGCGGGAGATTGAGAGTTGGGTTCTTCTCACTATAGATAGTGAGAATGATAGTGTCATTTACAAACCAAGTAAGCAATTACTGGCCGGAATGACGAGGTCTCTGATTCACCGCGACATCTCCTTTGTCTAAAACTGAGGGGATGTAACCGTATGTTACAGCTTGAGTCCAGGGTCTCCTCATCTACCCTCAGGGAACTAGAAAAGGTAATTTTGGCTGTCTGACCCCAGACTGAGAGAATTCCAATCTCTTACCATTACTAAATCTTTATCCTCACTCAGGCTGTATAGTTTTGCCTCTCCTGAGTTGTAAACTGTCGGCCTCTCTGCTACTCCTAGAGTCACCCAGCCGTTTTATTGTCTCAGTGGGGGAACAGAGTTCAGGCAGCAGTCATCCCCTAAAACAGAGGTGAACTGTTTCACGCAGTATCTTGGCTACTCTGCTCACTGATCATTCACATTTGTTTTTATTTTCAGGGATCACAGTAATGGATTTTCATTGTAAACTGGGTGTCAGTGCATTTACAGTTTTGCCACATGAATAAACAAAAGCTGAACTAATGGCTTTCAGTGCTCTGTTTGACTGCTCCACTCTTATTTTATTCATCCTTTTATTTATTTAGGTATTATAGGGACATTCCGCATTATGGAACACCAAATATGCCAGATTTTAGCCAGTGGTTAAATATTTGGAAATGTTGACTCAGCATTCCCAACTGTTTTTTTTTTTTTTTTTTTGTTTTTTTTTTACATTTGTAGTCCCTGTAGGCAAATGGGTGGAATGAGACAAATACCCAAGTGTATACACTAAAAGCTAATAAAAACAAGGGCAAAACAGTAAAAAAGATTCAAACTAGGCTACAAAGACAAGACCAACAAATCAAGTTAATGAGGACAGAATCTGAACAATGTAAAATATGTGATGTGTCAAGACAAACCAGGTTGTTATTGTATCATATATATATAGAGAGTTTATCATTCCTTTTATAAAATATATGCACACTTCTGATGGCTAAGCAACAAAAGTCTACACAAGTCTCAGTGATTGTGTGCAGAAAATAACACTTATGATAACACAATAATTTTACCATTTTTATTTTGTATTTAAAATAGTTCGGCCTTGCAAAATAAAATATCCTGGATATTTCAAATCAAATGTTCTTCAACTTTGCACGATAGCGCCCTGTTGGTGGTAAAACCATGAATGTAGCCAGAGATTTGGCAACTTAACAACTTCGACCCGCTTTGAGTCTGTGTTGATAACTGTATTGAAGTGTTTGTATCAGTGAGAGGCAGGTGGCAGCCAAAAGAACAAAGTCATTCTCAGTCCGAAAAGTAGACACTTGTACTTAGCTGTCATAAATCTGTTACACGCATGTTCACTTCATGTAGAAGCTTCTCACTCACCAGTTAAAGAGTATTTAAGCTGCTGGTGCAGGATTTGGCAGCAATGTGCTCACAGTGATGTCACGCAACGGTGGCTCTCTGGTTGCAGTGACAGGAGAAGACAACTCTGTCTGTCTGTCTGTCTCTCATTGAGAACAACAGCAGCAGGCTGTTCCTTGGCTTTCTTGAAACAAATGTTTGGATGTTGAATCCCTTTTGTCCTGTCATTATCCTGTACGTTCTTTGCTGAAGGCTCACTAGTGCACTCAGTGGACCAGGTTAAGCCAGGACATGGCACATAAGCTTGTGGCACACTTAAATTGCAGGAAATTTATGTTGTATTGTGTTGTCCTAAAAGAACATCACTCTGTCTTTCTGGCTAGACAAAGCTTCTTTTAAAGATGCTCAGAGACCGATGTCCTAATTTGGAAATTTTTAGGAAGACATTTGTCTTCAAAGAGTGATTGATCATTTGTGCTGTATTGATAGTCTCTTCCAAGTATCTCTCATTTTGCTTGTATATTTGTCATTTTTTACGCGCCATGCTGTTGCTGGTTGCCATTGTCATCACGGCAGACTGGGAGCCGGGGAGAGGATGCCAGTGCTGTGCCAGTTGGCTTAAGTAGTGAAAACACAAGGCAGACACAGCACAAATCTAATCTTTATCGTTCCAGGCATGAAGGTCACATTTTGTGGCATTTTCTACAAGCCACAATAAAGATGTCTTATATGAATGGGTTGATTAAAACTACCTACAGCAGATATCACCCTATTGTCTCCCACCACATGTTTATTTGACTGTGCCGAGCAAAAGATTTCTACACTTTACAAAAGCTTCCCCTTGAATTAAGGAGAAATCAACTGAGGTCAGGTTATTCATAAGTGGTTATGTAACAGTGCTGGAGTCAGGGCCACTCCTCTGATCAGGTGAAGACAAAGAGCACAAAACGCAAGTCACCATTGGAAATGGTACACAGAGAACTGCATAGCTTACTTGTCGTATTTATCTTGCATTTTCACTCGGAATTGCATAACATCTTGTTGTGGAGTTCAGGTTCATGAGAGCCTCAAAATGATGAGATTCTTAAAAAAAAAAAACCAGACATAAGCTGCTTGCGTCTTTGTTGTGCAGCCTTCACTGTGCACTTACAACAATTAAAAAGCGTTTGTACCTTGAGTCATTGTATAGCTTTATCAGTTTGTGTGCAGCTCTCCTGCCTATGGACCTACTGTATCCTCCTGGTGGTGCTTTGCCTCATAAACAATAGTCCTGCACATATCAGGGGCCAAGTCATTATCTTCTGCTCAGCAGGTGTAGACATTATTGGAGTGTTGAACTAATGATATGTAATGAGCTCACTGTGACACATGTCTAGCCACCCTTACTATCATGGGGCCCATTAATAGATAACAGCAATGTAATTAGCTTCATTGGGAAGCCAAACCTAAGCCTATGAATATACCAAACTAAATTTACAGTAAGTTGTGTTTGTGCACTGTGTGTGAATGTCTACATGCTGCGTGCTCCTGCACTTGGCAGGAAAGTGTGTTAGTTTTTCATTTGCTGCTTTTTGGTGAATTGATTGCATCAGCATGGCAATGCTTACATACTCTTCAAGCCCTTTAAGCATTCTTATGCCTAGTGCACACACTTTAACAATCGCCCCGTCCAATCCTGCACATGTTCAATTGTCTGTATCTAACTTTACTTTTTAAAACAAACATCAAGTAAATTATTCCATGACTACTAGAGGAATGAATCGTTATTTGTTGTGTTTCTGTGTATTCAGTAGCTTAAATTGAAAGCCCAGGACACAAATACATGGCTGTCTTAAAAATTTATATTGGAAATGGTTTTGATGTTGTACCCCACTGCAAACACTTTCAGGCTTTTGCAGGTCTCCTAGCAACGGCAAACAAAGGCAGGGCCCATCTCAAGTTTCCTGTGGAGCGGCCAGTCCGGCGCGCCTTTGATCTTGACTGGGAAAATAGCTGAGTGGGCACTACTCGCATTTGTCTTTCATTTACTCCGGCCCCCCGTCCCCCTCCAGAAATGTTCCCCGAAACAGCCAAATCTTCATCTGTGCCCAGCAACCAACACCCTTCTTGGATAATCAACCATAGCAAAGGAAGTCAGTCAGTCTAAGTTTGGTTGGAATTGGATGTGTTTGTTTTGGGGCATAGAAGCATGTCATTTGTGGTTCTTTTCTGAATGTGTGTGTAAAACAAAATTGTATATAATTTCTGTTGTTTCAGAGTCATCTTTCTGCAGAATGTATCCACCTGTGCCCCAGGACATTGACGTGAAGGTCTTGATAAACACATAAAATTGAAAGCATTATTTATACCGTAGAAGTCTCAACGCCCACAAAAAACTGGACGCACGTTGGAGCTCATCTTCATTGTTAAAGTCGCCATGCGGCCACAGAGTGCTTCTATTCAACTACATTTAAAAAAAACACTTAGAACTCCTCTGTTATAGTCTGTTAAGTCTGCTTTCGAAGTAAATCCCAGAAATAAAATATAAATAAATACCTTATATGATGCATAAACATGACCAAGGATACGCAGGACAGTGTGTGTCTATAGGCTATATAATTTATTTTAATTTACTGCTTTCATCTGCTTTCATCCAAAACAGCTCAGACAGCTGAGATTAAACAAATTAAAATGTTACACACTGTTTTGGTGTAATTTTGTAATTGATGTTTCTATCTAGTGCCAAGGCCGTCCAAAGCAATTGCTTGTGTTTGCAGGGAGACATGCAGCCCGGCGGGGTGTATTGACTCAGGCTGTTGACTAATACGGCTCTATTGACATGTTTTAAGGCTCTCCCATTGTTTGGCTAACAGACTCCTCTGTAAAGCACACCTTGCACATGCTGAAGATTAGGCTCAGAGTATACTTTATTCTCTCTTTTTCATTCTGAGGCAAAGTCCTTCTGGTTCGAATGGGCCAACATGGGTTATCTAAACTTGCGTTCACACTTGTTGTTAGAATCATCAAAACTACTGGTTGCCTGGTCAGCATCTGAGGAATAATATCACGTTTGATTTAATTGATCACTTTAACTTCTATTTAATTTTAAAGTGTGTGTGTGTGTTTGCACTCAATGAACCCATGTTACATGCTCTGCCTTCAGCAACTCAGTATTGACCAGTAAGAAAGTGTTTCCATATAATGTGATTCCTTCCTCACAGTGGTGAAAAAAAAATCACCTCACATCCTTTACTAACCTTAGGACAGAAGCACCACAAATAAAAATGCTCAATTACAGGTTGAAGTTCTGCATTGAAAAGTTTTTACTGCATAAAAGCACATTGTCAATAAAATGTACTCATTATGCAGTAAAGTAGTTCCAGTAAATGTTGATGTATTTGAGCATGATTATGTTTCACGATAACGAGCAGTTAATGCTGATGCATTAATTTGTGAAATGCTTTTTATTGTTGCAGTTCACTGAGGTGGAGCACAAGTGTGCTACTATAACTAGTGTGTATGTATATGTATATATACATATACATACAATAGTGCTGGGTATAAACGCAGCATCAGTTTATCTATTATTTTTAATATTTAATACCTTTATGTATAATAACTATGAATCACTGTGATGACTTCATGAATTTATTGTGGTTTCCTCTGCAATGTGGTGGAATAAGTACAAGAGTCATAAAAATTGTGATACTAAATTAAAAAGAAAGTCAGTTAACCAGAAAACACACTGTAAATCAAGTTTCCTTCAGGTGTGGGACTCCTACACAAAAAAACAAACAAAAAAAAAAACAGATAAATATTTAATGTTTGTGAACATTTTATTATTATAATTCCTCTGCAATGTGGTGGAATAAGTACAAGAGTCATAAAAATTGTGATACTAAATTAAAAAGAAAGTCAGTTAACCAGAAAACACACTGTAAATCAAGTTTCCTTCAGGTGTGGGACTCCTACACAAAAAAACAAACAAAAAAAAAAAACAGATAAATATTTAATGTTTGTGAACATTTTATTATTATAATTATTTTTAAATAAGATGTATACAAAACTCAGTATAGAAACCTTGTTACCAAAGTAAATATTTTATTCAAAACATAAAATAGAATAGAATACAGGAGAAAGTCTTTATTGTCACTGTATGTGTACAGTGAATTTAACTGTTTGCATGGCAAATATAATCACAAATTATGAAAAGTACCAAACCGAAGGAAGACATAAAATGCTGACAGTGCATGAACAGGTAACTTTGATGTGTAACTGTGCAAAAATATGGAGCAAATAGTGCAAAATATAGTTAAATTATGTTGACTATGTGTGATCTTTATTGCACAGAAGGAGGTGGTGTTGTAGTGGGAGACAGAGGGTGGGTCGGGTCAGAGAGTGTGAGGAGTTGGTGGTTATGGCTCAGAGGAAGAAACAGTCTCTATTCTATTCTATTCTATTCTATTCTATTCTATTCTATTCTATTCTATTCTATCTGCCAGAGGGTAAACAGGTAAAAGCCTGGATGAATACTATAATGTAATTTAATAATTGTATAAAATCACAAATACTGCAGAACTCTTAACACTGGTACTTTTGTTTCCTGTATTCTGAGATTGTGTATTTTGAACTCTCTCTTAAGAGAGCAGAAACCCCTCATTTCAACTGTTGTACTGACGCCTGTTTGTGAGGAAAACTCGTCCTAGCTGGATCCTATTTCGGTTCGTCACAGCAAAGCTGCAGAAGAGCAAGCTTTTACATTCCTCCAAGATCCTTTTATAGAAGCAACTAAGGTTTGGGTTTGTTACATGTAAGGAAGTGTGAATAAAGCTGCCCCACTTCTGCCTTCAGCTGCCTGTATCCTCCTCTGCATACACTTTACACAGTCTTACATTCATTACCTCACAATATTTAACAGTATAAAGTCACATTGCTCAGCACAAGACCTACAGCGGAAGGGAACGTTGTTATCAGCATGACACAGGATGATAAACAAAAGGTTGTGATCTTCTACAGAGACTCTGAAGTGCTCAGATAAGCAGACCTTTATCTTCCAAGCAGTCTTGTGACCTGGAAAGGCTGGAAAGAAAGGTTTGCTTTTACCTCTCACCTTGAAGAACTTTCCTCTGACTGAATGGGTTCTTCTGGGATGAAAAAAAAATAAAAACATTTGAGGTAAATCATTTTATTCCCCTTCCCTTTCCTTCCCAAAAACCCCATTAGAACCCATTTTTGCTTATTTATTAATAGCAAGTCTCTGATTCGGAATGCTGCACAAAAAGACTGTTATAGCATCAAGTTATCATCACGTTACCCCTGACAGAAAATAAAGCATGTCTTCATGCTTGTCTGCGCCCAACCCCACAAAGAGTTGTATCCTTCTGATAACTGCATGTGCCTCCTGAGTCTGACAACAATGCTGGGTTGGAGAATGTATTAATATCCCTCTGTGCCCTGAACACATTTTCTGTCACCTTAATTCATCCCTTTATATGCTTACTAAATAAAGGTGTCCTCAGATGTACTTCATACTGGAATTATTTCAGTATTGTGATTATATCACTTGGATTTGTGGGGAGAAAATACTTAAATAAAAGTCTTCTGATAATGTTATCAGAGTTTAGAACTACAATACTGGGCTTATACTGGGGAAAAAACTACTCATTTCTAATGTGTCTCATGACAAATGTGACTTAAAAGAAGGGGCTGGGATCCCTGAAATACATGAGACGATGAACATTACTGTTCTCTTTCTGGGGAGGTTTGCAATATCATCTTTATTTTTTTAAGTAGACCTATAATTACTGTAAATAGACTTGTAAATAGACAAGTTGATTCACCCCACTGGAGCAATTCCATTAAAAGCCTCCCATTGCACACAAAAATAGTAAAATAAACACAAACATACTCGACACCAGCAGCACCACAAAGCAACACCAGCCCGTGAACATCAGATCAAGAATTTGAGGACAAAATCCACATAAACACTGGTTTATTGATGCTGTACAAACACCCCGCCGATAATGAGTATTGGTGAAAATACATCTATATTTCTTTCATTTAGATTTTCTAAACTTTGTTGTCCAAGTCATTCTTGAGCCTTGTTGATTTTAAAATATCTGACTTTATCCAAATACATTAGAGATGGGTGTCATTTACTGAATGTTGCTCACAGCACTTTGTTGTTGCACAAAAATTGTTTGAATTATTTTGCTTTTACAGTGGATCATCCACAGTCAAGCTTTGGACCAAATTGTCTTGTTCGAAAGATAAATAAAAATACCAATAGAGTCAGGGATATCAGGGTTTGGTTATCGCAAACTCTTCAACTGTATCTAAAGCCTTGACGTTCAGAGGACGTCCACTCATTGGACTGTAACTTTCTGCCTTTGACTCCAATCATGATCAGCTTCCTCTTGGTAGATTTGATGAATCTAATAATGTCCTTAAGCAAAATGAACTCAGCCATGGATGACTGGTGAATGTGGTTGGCTTCCAGAGAGCCACTCATTTGCTCATGACTTGGTCTAATTCACACTATTAACAGACTGCAAAAGAGCACAGCTTAATGTTTTTGTGGGAAAAAAAAAAGTTTCAATTAAGAACTCTGCCTAAAACGAGTGTGGATCTTTGAAGTGCAAGATTAAGCCGCGCCATTTAACCTCTTAAATAGATTGTCATTAAATGTAAAGCCTTTAAACACAGTCCAACGGGTTAAAATCGAGATGAGAATAAGACATGACATAAATCTGCAGAGTTCCCCCCCCTCCATCTGACAGAAGCAAAGAAAAAATGCATCCGTACATTTACTGAGACTGACATAAACCAGCATTTTAGAAAATATGCTTGTAACATATGATGTGTTGGATGTTTGTTACCAAACCGAATATGTTAACACCATATCTTGAGGGATTTAGCGTGCTGTTTATCTGTGCAGTTTTTGGAGTTTTGTGGAATGTAGGCTGCTGCTCCACCCACACAATAACAGGAATACTATATAATTTTTACACATCACTGAGATCTGCAGTATGGTTTTAAATCTCCAAGTAGGTTTTGTCACCTGTAGGGTATTGTGTTTGAGTTCTGCCTTTTCAAGCAGTTTGCATTGGCATCTGTGAGCATGTAAAGAATGCATAAAGCTGCTTTGGCTATTTAGAGTGATGCAAAGACATGTTGCTCCATCTCAATCTGTGTCAGCCTATATGCTATGTACACTTGGAAGGCATCAGTGTCTGTTTGTGCCATATAGAAATATCACCTCTTAACTATATGACATTTCTAGTGAGCAAAAACAATCATGGCACAGACGGAGTGGGGGTGGGGTGGCATTTGTCAGTGCTCTCATTGGGGTTCAAACGTAGAATGTAAAATGTCTGTCTTTGTCTAATTCAACACATTTTATTTTTGTAGCTGAGAAATCTGTTCAGGGACCCCAACATTTTTTTTTTCCCAACTGTCAGGGTGTCATTCGTCAGGGAAAAAAAAAAAGAAAAGAAAGAAAGTGAAACTGAGTTGCCACCCCCAGTCCGTCTGTATGTTGTGAGGTTATAGCTGTTGCAGACATGAAACCTGGGGGCGTGTGCAGGACTGTACAGGATGCACACACATGAGCACAGTAACCTGTCACCTGCAACTCTAAACTTCATGGTCCTCCTGTCCTGCTTTGGCCGGTCTCCTTAATTCCTTAATTTGACACTGCTTTACCTTATAACCTTGTCCACTGTCAGTGAGTGAATGATGAAATTTAAGGAGCTTGTCCTTCATAATTTCGATGTTAACCTTCAGGGCAGCCTCTTGCTTTTCAGTGTCTAATTTTTTTTCCTCTTCTCCCTCTTCTCCGTGCTTCTTCTTTGCCTGTACCCCAGGTTTCTCTTCACCAACAGCCTCTGCACAGTGTGGCTGTCAAGCCATTAGCGAGTCCCAGCACTGATAATGAAGCCACGGAGGTGGTCTAAGCCAGTGTGGTGCAGAAGCTGGAGCACAGGAGGAAGGTAGATTAGGATAATTACCTGGCCATGGGGGCATGATGACAAAGTCTCACTTCCTGCAGGCTTCAATCACAGAGGGCCACAATATAATCAGGTGAGACACCCTTTGTTCAGAAAGGAGAGAATAAAGAAGAAATGAAAAATGTGTTACAGTCATTTTAATGATTAAAATGTGAGGAGAGAGATTTTCTTGTGAGAGTGATTGCTCTCCCTCTGTTTTTGCAGGTGTCCTGCTCTTCTCTCTCTTTTTTTGCACACTTCATTTGTTCATTTGTTGTTTATTTAGCTGTGTGTTAGGTTTCTGACAAATGCTCTTAGTCCTAAATTTACACACTCATGGAGACTTTGGAGAGCCTATGAGGTCACGTTTTAAATTATGGTCTGCACCCACGCCATGCTTTCTCTCCCCGTTCCTGTTAATCCATTTTCCACCCAATGCATTTCAAATCAAAGCAGCGTCACCATAACATGCCTTAGGAAACATTAAGCCATATAGTGTGATACTTTCATGTATGATAGCATAGCCCCTGTGTGCTTTGATGTGCTCACTTTTTTAATGCTTTATTAATAGTAATACACTGGCTCCTTCTTATGCCAACATCAGTTTCTGGTGCTCCTTTCTCTCCTCCTGAACTACACCCCCCCCCACCCCCCATGCCCAAGCTCCTTCATCCCTCCCCAGCCCCTCAGCCTTGTCTTGGGATTGGCCTGTTTGTGTTTTGGAGCAGGATTAGTGGGAATGATATGAGCCTTGAGATGAAGAGAGTGTAGAAGACCTATGAGAGGGCAGAGAGTACAGAGCACTGCATCGCCATTGGTTGATGTGGAAATCAGACGCGTCTTCATTTCCTCCAACCATCCTCTCAGAGTATCCAGTTTTCATTACAGTGCTCAGGGAGCGTAGCCGAACAGACGCGTCTTCATTTCCTCCAACCATCCTCTCAGAGTATCCAGTTTTCATTACAGTGCTCAGGGAGCGTAGCCGAAAAAAAAGAAGAAGGGGGGGGGGGGTTGTGCCTTTTAGGTTGCATGCACATGCACATGCGTGTTCGCTTGCATGTCGCATAGACATACAGAGGGACGAGTGTGCACCTCCTGCAGAGCATCGCCAAGATACATATGCTCAGAAGATTTGTAGCACTGTTTTAAATATCCCCAATGCCTGACTCATACTTTGAATTAAGGTAAAGCACATTGTGACACTACAGTATTTGCTAAAATCTTCTGATCTGACATCTTTCTTGCCGTTTGTGCAATTTGGATCACCGCATTTCAACACAACACGTGCGCGTCACACATTTTCACAAAGATCTATAATTTAAATATCCTCCTTTTGTGTTTCCTTTTGTTTGTTGATATTCCTCTCCCATATGCAGCTGAGCGTTTTGTTTGTTTTCTCATTTCAGTCCACACCTCACACTTTCTCTTATCATTCAGCAATCTGTGATCATATTCTGTACAAACAATTTAATATATAAATGAACTAAGACAAATAATTTTTTATCATATTGTGCTCTTTGAAGGTAAAATTCTTTCTTTGAAGGTTTTTAAAAGCTCTTTATTGACCTGCATGTCTTTAATTTGGCAGATTTTTAGGGGTAGTATATTGTTTGCGCACTCATACCATTTATTTGGTGTTGATTAAAACCAGATTTGACAAATTCTGCAATATTTTTTTTCCCCCAGAGTTTTCAGACAATTGATATGTCTAAATCTGGTGACTTTGTTGTGCACCAGACTGTTGTCATAATTTGACTTCTTGTTAGGATTCAGCCAGTTGACTCTGGTTGTCTGAACACTTATATGACTGGAAGCGGTCAGGCTGAGACCCAGCTGACTCCGCTGTCCTCCTGGAGGCACCTTGCTCCCCTCCCTGCCATTTCTGGCCACTGGATCGATTGCTGAGGCCGTCCAAGCACAGAGACCAGGGGTCAGCTTCAAAGGCCGTCTGCCCACTACCCACCACCTGGTGCTTCATTTTGGACGAAGGCTACATTTTCTTTCCATTCCCTCCACACATCGTTGCCCTTCCACCAACAGGTTAAGGACATGGAGAGTGTACAGCTCCTCCCTGTGATCTGCTTCAGCCTCATTCCCTGTCAGCCACACGCGGTGAGAGTGAGAGATCAGTCCCAACCAAACACACCAATCACTCACCCATTTGATGTGGAAAGGAAACCACTTTTGATTTGACTGTGGCCTAAGAAAGCTTTGCCATTTGTTATTTTTTGCTAAGATTATATTCAAATTTTAATGGACTGGTAAGTGATGAGTGACCCATTTACTATTCATTCATCATGAAATTTTAATAAAAAGTCCTTCATGAGAGAGATTCATTCATTCAGTACTAACACAATTTTTTTTTATCTTCCATTCATATTGTATATTTTAATCAGATCTTATTCATATATTGCAAAAGTTATTCACAGTAATAGTTTGTTTATAATAAACCATTACATTTTATGTTCTTTGGCTTTGGCTAGAAACATACAGTATTTCATTATTATCTGATCATCAGATCTGCTCTGCTATCTCTCTCTCTCTCTCTCTCTCTCTTTCTCTCTCTCCCCTGTTCCCTGTTGGTCAAGTAACAAATGGCAGGGCTATGGAACACACAATTTATCTCCATGAGAGCTGTTGGACAATTAGCTCCAAGAATACGTGCTAATCAAACGAGGTTTTTGAATCTGTCTATTAAGCCCAGCCATTTTTTCCACATCCAATACATTAGCAGATCGCAGTATGTCCGCTACTCTTGTGAAAAGGGATGAGAAGGAGATAGAGGGAGAGGAAATAAAGGTCTGAGGAGTTTGGCAAAGAAAGGATGGAGGCTGAGACAGATGGCATGAAGTCTGCAGCACTCTGGCGTGGCTCGCCTGGTGCTAAAATCCTCCTCTCTCACATTCCAACAAATCCTACCAGGAGGCTGGGGAGTCTGTCACACCACTCCAAGGATCCACATGGCTCCCTTCACCCCCACCCCCCACCACCACCACCACCACCGCTCCCTCCCCTTCCACTTCTCTGTGTCCCCACCACAACGGGGCCTCTGACCATTCTGTAACGCTTTCCTGCTATTTTATCCTCACATACAGTATGTACACATTCACCCGTTAACATGTAAAGAGGTGGGTCATTTCTGACCTTTACACCTTTATAGGCCTGCTAAGCTAAGAAGCACCAGGGGGTGCAGATATGAAGAGATCCTGTGTGTAGGCTCTTATAGAAAGGGAACCTAGGAGGCCTAATTGAGAGAGGTAGCCTTTACAGACACTCAAGTATATATACATATATATATATATATATATGTATATATATATGTATAATATATAGTATATCTTTACAGTCTTATTCAGTAAACACTGGAACAAATAATGAGGGAAACACTGTACAATCCATTTATATCAGAGGAACAAGACATAAGAAGCTTTTTGATTAGTTTCACCACAGCCAACATCAGGCCAAGCTCTTGAACACCAACAGTGTAGCTCAAACTCATTTGAAACATGCTCGCCTCAGACCCCATATTTTTAGACTCCCTCTTGCAATCCAAAGTGGACAACAAATATAACTGTGATTACACACACAACCCAAGACCAACAACTGGATCATGAGCTTTGCGCGAGACCTTCATTTCCCTATACCGTAGTATTGATGTGCTTTAAATCTCTGGAACTTGCTTTATTTTATTTTGCATTCTCAAAGTGGTTCATGTAATAAGAAGAATCTAATTTATTTTACACGGTGCTCTCTCTCCCCATGTTGCTTCCTCACTGTCTTTCTGCCTGCCTTCTGTTTGTTCTAATGAATGACTTCTGAGATGAGGTGCTGCTGTGAGGAGGTCACAGGGGGCTTCAGAATCACATTACTGTTAATGATAATAAAAAGAACAATCTGTGCTAAACCTCTCGGATGTTTTCTCCTCTCTTCGCATATGGAATGAATATTTTATCTACTACTGTTGTGAGTGTCCTCACATGTTTGAATTGAAGCCCATGCAATTAAAATGCACAATAAATATTGTTTTACATATTAATGCAAGCATCGCTTATTGCCTTTTTTTTTGAAAAGGCTGCTCTGATGAAAGGAATACAGTTGTGTGCCATCTGTGTTACAAAGTACACCACCAAACACAACATCAGGCTTGGTTTGGCTACTGTACATGGAGCTGCATGTGAAGTTTATTCCCCATGGTAACATCTCAAGTGCACAAAAGAATGCCAAGAAGACTTAAAATGCTGATTCTTCATTCAGTTCTTTTCAGTACAAATTAAAACATTTAAATGGAAACATGCATTTGATGAATCACAATTTTCTTTATGCTAACATGATATGTAGGTTCAACATTAGTACAGCATTTATACAACTCAGTATGAGGCCCGGGTCATGCAGGAGTCCACCAGGTTCCACGTGATCATCATTTCAACATGTGTGCAGTGGTCTGAGTGGACACTATGTGGACAGATGCGAGCAAGACACTTACCACAGATGATTGCTTGAGATTATGTGAGGAGGTCCACTAGTTATACACATGTATATTAGGATAAACGTGGCCGAACTCCTGGTGAGAAACCACCACCACTGGAACGGAATGAATGACTGAGTATTCATATGCAGAGAGCTAAAATGATGTGGACCCTGTTTGAACTCTTTATGAATGCCCATGCAGAAATGCGAAGTGGCTCTCCACTGATAGGAAACACGTAATGACAACCCATAATGAAATGGTTTTGAGCAGTTAAAACAGTTAGGCTTTAGATGACTATACAGGTATTGCTCACTGGTGCAGGCTGTCATATCTAAAGTATTTGGTGACTGTTGTTTACATGGATCTGACATTGACAAGCAGATGATCATTAACTTTCCCTCCTGCCACCACAGAGTTAGACTAGCTGGCTGCCCTTCCTACATGGCAGGGCAGCGTGGCGCTCCCAAGCTGACTGTCACTGCAGCTGTCACCCACAGGCTGGGAAAGTGGAAGGGTCGATGGCTCCACGGCATGACTTCTGGCAGCATCCGTACCTTCCTGACCCTGTGAAAGGGCAGTGATGAGGAGCCCTGCCTCTCAGTGCACTGATCAAGGGCCAGCCCTCCATTAGCCATCGTCAGAGCTTAAGGTCAACTAAGGCCACTGGATGGGTCCTATGTACGCATCCTATCGGAGTGACTCGATCTCACACCCAGAGAGTACTTGTCACTTTGGTCTGTGTTGCTCCATAATCTGGTGGCCACATGAGGATGTGCATACCTCTCAGAATAGTTGCCCCGTCCCTGATGGATTGATGCATCCTGGAGGCTGAACTCAAAAAACTACTCTTTTTGTTTGCTCTCTGAACCACATTGTGTGTTATTGTTGCTTTTAGGAATATTACTATCGCCTGCCAAATTAACAAGAGCGTTCCTTCTAATTTTCTCTCACAGAAAAGGCTTAATAAATGAGCAGGCCCTGATTTGCACCATTGATCACACAACAACACAATTGCATCAAATTGCTCAGCCAGAGATGGTGCACCACATCGTGCTCATCACTAAGTGACAAATGCTGCCTGGTGTGGTTTACATTAATGCAATGAGGCTGTGAAAGGGGATAATTGTGGTGCTAAATGCTGTAGCGGCTGACAGAATCCATTTCTTGACTTGTCAAGGGCAGCGGTAATGGAGAAGGTTGTGTCAGGGGTCCACGCATACTCACACACACACACACACACACAAGCAGACGAGCTTATTTGTACCAACAAGCATACACATAATGAATACACACATAGGCAGACAAAATCAGCCACACTCCACATAGGGATGATTATATCTTCCCACTGTCAGGTTGTGTTTTTTTTCTCCAGCCATGGAGACCTCATCCTGGGAAATTGAGCAATTTCTGATTGAAAACAATGCCTGTAATTAGAGCACTCACTATTTGTAACCACTTGGCATTGCATTAGCATGCAAAGCTGGCAGCTAGCTTATCTTGGGGAAAACGTTTGTTTCCTTAATTGCCCTCTTAGGACAAATGTGAGGGGGTGGGGGGGGGGGGGGGGGGGGAAGAGGGGGGGGGGGAAGAGAGTAAAATGTTAACGTGCTGCAGTAAGAATGGCTCCTAGTGTGTGGAGGGGATGTGACTCCACGAACACGGGGGTTAAACTTCACTAATAGGCTGCACACAACACACAACACACAACACACACACACAGTAACAGTGGCACACTCATACACCCACATATGGGCACACACTCACATTGGCACATGGACACATGGAGGCACAGACAAAAAGGCAACTATGATGGGCACACACATTCCAGGACACACACAATTAGGCACAATTAACTCCGTCCACACTGTGTCTACTGTAAAATTAGACATGTAAAAAGAACTATTCACCATGGTAATGAATTAAACAGCCCTCTCTTTAAATAAAGTATCCATTAAGATGAACCAGGGACTGAGCTATCCATCATGCACTTATTGACAAATGCAGAGACATATAACATTTATCCGTGCACTGTGTATGCTTTTAAGACAAAATGATTCCCCATCCCTTTGTCATCCACCGAAGAGAGAATGTCTCTCACTTTCTACAGAGCGTCCACTTTTATCTCTGTTGTTTAAAAAGTTAACTCTGTAAATAGCTCTTTCCTACATGACATCTGTCATCCTTCTGTCCTTCTCTTGGACGGGAGGCAGAGATCATGTCTATCATGTCCTATCCCATAACGATGGTCATCTGTTCCTCATCACAGAGTGATGGACATGCAAAGCTACACTTAAGAATGGGCTGAGATGAGAAGCCAAATATTTTCTACATTTGGAAACAAGGAAAATATGTTTTTGTTTTGTTGTTTTTTGTTTTTTTTTGTGATAAGGCATTGAATTATGAAATAGTTGCTGAAATATGTCCCTTGATTGTTTGGGAGTGAGACATTTTCCCCTTAGCAAAAACAAAAAAAGAAAAACTGTATTTCAAATCTAATGTTGTCCACTTTTATTTTAAAAATGCTTTTATATTTACCTAGAAAATGACTATATTATTTTTGTTTTCATAATATAAAAGGATTTCTTGGATGATGGACCTTCCATGAAAAAGAGTTAAATAGTCTGAAAAAACTAATAAAACAAACAATTAAAAGGGTAATTAGCATGTTGTTCTTATTTTTATTAGAAAAAAAGACGCTTTTGTTTTATCACGAATAAATGCATGGCTTGCAAAATGTCCATTTTGGAGACGGTGTTTTATATATATATATACATATATATCAAGATTTTGAGTTTGAAATTAGATAGTTCACATGAATTCGTTAATCACCGGACAAACGGAAACAGCACAACAGTGCAATAAGTATTTTTGATTTGTCAAAACTGCATCTAAAGCCGTGCCTTGCAGACTATTAATAACTTTTTTTTAATTACAATTTCGAAAGGTCCTTGTTAAATATTGCCATGTCTTAAAAAAGAGCAGCCGAGACAAGTGAAAGGGAGCAGAAATAAAGTTTACATTAAACTGCAGCGAGTGAGAAATGAACAGAATCCACAGGTGAAAACATCAGTCCGTGGGCCTGCGGGCCTTTTAAATGAGCAGCAAACCCGCCAGAGCAGCTTTAATAATAATATTCAATAAAATAATGAAGGCTCTAGATGTTAAGATAAAGGCCACAAATATTAATAGGTGTCCGATTAAAAAACATGTCTTTTTTTTCTCTGCAAAAAAAAAAAAAAAGTGAAGAAAGGAAGTTTTAAAGTGATGAAAATAAAGACATGGTCTGCGTGTGCGCGTGTGCGCCCTCATCCGCAAATTTATGCGAAATTAAAGGCGGCGAATTAAAATAAAATCACCTGTCAGGCATGAAAGACAAGTGGCCGCGAGCCGCGTCCTCCCATTCCTCTGATATTAGGATGAAATGGGTTTTAATTAGCCACAGCCGCTAGATTTATTTGGCTTAATTGGTGCAAATGCTGGAGTGTACAGAAATATGAGCAAACGTTTATTTTTACACCTTAAAATGCAGCAGGCGGGCACTCACGTGCACACGCGGCGGGTGGGCTGAGGCTGTGCACGAGTGAGTGAGTGAGTGAGTGAGTGAGTGAGTGAGTGAGTGAGTGTGCTGATTATTTTCACAACACTCCCGTCAGTCAGTCAATCAGTCCTCCTGCAGCCTATTTTTGATTCGGTAATTAAAGGTTTGCATCTCTGTGGTTCTATTCTATAAAATGCAGTGGCATGAGCCGGACACTGAAAACTGCACTGCAAATGAAATCACTTTGCTTTTGTGTTTGTTGTTTTGTTTTGTTTTTTGTTTTGCGTTGCGCACAATAAGACCTGGACTAACACCGACACAGAGATGAATGCCTCAGAAAGCAAGTCGCCCTTCAGATCATCCCCGGCTCAAGGTTTGGGAATGTAAAGACTTCCTTAAAGTTGTGAGGAGCAGAATGGCTTTAGGAGATCTGAATCAGTGTTCGTGTGTGTACACACCATGTCCAACAAAAGCGGAGGCTAATCCACCTAATTTACACAATGCACCAGGCCCTGTTTACATGGGATATACCCTCAGAGGGCCTCTGCCTCGTCTTCTCTGCATTTTAGACCGGGTTGTGGTTTAGAGCCTTTTTCTCCCTTAGTCATATTGGTAAAAATAAAATCTGCAACAAAACCAAAGCAGAATAAATATGCCAGTGTGGCGAAAGCCCTATCTGTAATTTTAAATGAGCATTTTTCATTTCTTATTTTCACCGTTTAGACTTTATTGGTCCCTTCTCTCTGAGAAATGGAAAGAAACGTGAAAGGTCTGAGCCAAACAGATCAACGCACCTGCTAATCACTGCTTTATGATTTCCCGTGAAGACGATCACGACTAAAGGAATGTTTTGTTTTTGTTTTTTTACTTTAGTCATTAACTTTTTCTTCACTAAAGCAACAGTTGACACAGATCTCACAGCTCAACACACAGTAGACGAAGAATGAGCCTAAATGATATACAGCAAATAGTACAAGCACAGTATAAAGGCATTTAAATTAATATAAAAAAATAAATAAATCTTAAACAACAACATTTCCTTCCATTTTATTAATGCTTGTTGCAGGGTTGTCACTCGGTTGCGTTTCCCCCCCATTTTTTTCTTAAGAATAAAGGCTAATGTAAAATGTACACGTGTGTGAATGTATATCACTTGTTGTTTTACAGTGTCAATGTGCGCGAGCCTTTATTTTTTTACAACAGAGCGAACGTAATCTTTACGGCATTTATTCAATTACTACATATTATTCCTACAGAATAAACACTGGACTGCAGTTCACTGTCATTAAACGAACACGAATTCTCATTAAACAGTATGGATAAGTGAGTCAGAAATAGAGCAAATGTTTTATTATTATTATTATTATTATTATTATTATTATTATTATTATTATTATTATTGTTACAAACATTTGCTCTATTTCTTCCGTTTTAGATTTCGAACAGGTTGTATTTTTCATTGTTTGCCCCTGTAACCTCAGAATAATGGAAGCGGGACCAATGGAGCTAAAAGGTCAGTCGAATATTTAATGAATGTTGAAACAGTGGGAAGAGCATTGTCCCGTTTTACGTGTTTGTTTGTTTGTTTGTTTTTTTCATTCGTTTCCTGACTGTTCAGGCAGTAAATGACAACCTGTGGCAGCTGCGATGATTAATCAGTTTCATTAGAGTCGTTTGCGTCCCCTTCTTCGACTTACATCCCTTTAAGTCCTTTGTCGCGTGTAGGTGTGCTTCACTCTCTCCATAATTGCGTTTCTCCAGAAGGAGGGGAGTCGCGTGTAGGTGTGCTTCACTCTCTCCATAATTGCGTTTCTCCAGAAGGAGGGGAGGGGGGGGGGGGGTAGGTAATTACTTTGGCACAGCCAGGTAAATTCCGCCGCTTAATTGAAATATTCCGCTTTAATCCTCCCTAAATCTGAGTTCTCAGGACACGGAGATGTGAGTCGTGCGGAGCTGCTTCTTCAGGTGAGCGTCTCTTCTCCTCACAGGGGGGCGGAGAGTCTCCTCGCGCCGTCATAAGCATAAAACAAGATTACTAGATCTTTACCCATCACCCCCCGCCCCCCAAAAACAAAACCACCACCACCAGGAGCAGCAGCAGCAGCAGCAGCAGCAGCAGCAGCAGCAGCAGCAGCAGCAGCCCATAAATGCAACTTCGCTCCCTTATATTCACAGAGTTTGTGTTGCATAATAAACTGTTTGTTTGTTAAAGGGGTGGATATTTTTGAACTTAAACGAATGAGTCATAAACTATCCTTTTTTGGTTTTTTTTGCAAAAGTTTTTTACGGTTTGAATTCTTCACGCGAAGAGAAAGTGAGCTTGTTTATGTTGTAAACCAATCAGGGGCTGCATTAATAACGTTGTGCTTGATATCTGGGGTCTACATGAAGCAGAAAGGGCCTTTGACGTTTTTGCCAGATATAAATGAATACATTCAGAACAACTAAAAACCTAGATCCCAGGTTCCCAGTAACAGATATCTGGATATGTATTAAAAAAAAAACTGTGATTCAGTTCCTCCCAGTCAAAATGACAATTTCAGATATCCTCAACCAAACTTTTCACTTTTGCCCTTCATGTGTATGGGGTTCTTCCTATTACAGATGTCTTTAGTTCAGATTTCACTCTAAACCAGTTATAATTCCACTTCAAGATATCTTAAATTCCCCTCAACTAAAGATATCTATATTGTACTTTTTAGAAATCCTAAACGAAAATTATAACCAGTCTGGAACTGGAATTGTGACAGTTTAAGATATCTAACATTGGAGATATGAAAAGTCATATTTGTATCTGTTATCAACTTGTAGATCTCTTCAAATGAATTTTAATTTGTTATGTTTCTTTAACTTGGTTAAAATTGAATTACAGATATCCTAACTGACATTGTGACTAGTCAAAATGACAAGAAAAAGTGAAATAATTTCTGTAATGCTTATTCCAGATAGTCAGAGTTGGCCATTCGATGTTAAAACAGCTTGCCATAAAATGGATCTACCCTGTATCTGTAATTTGTAGTTACCAGGAATGAAAGAGTCTCAGTTCTGGCAGCTACAGTGTCAGTCTTTGCAGGAGTGGGTGACAGAGAACAGCAGAGGCAGATAGCATGCTAAAATCACATCACTGGAGACCTCACATCAAAGTCCACCAAACCTCATATTGAGTGAACTTTTAAGCCATGAAAACTGGGTGACATCAGAGCACGTAAAATGTGACTGTCATGTTTTTCAAACTTAACTGAACACAAGCTCAAAGACTTGCGCAGTAGTCAGTGGCAAGCTCTGTTCAAACACACACACTAAGATTAGCAATCTTTGTCTTACAGGAACCTCAAAGACCAAATTAGACTGAGGGATCGGTGTGAGGGGTTTGTCAAAAATAAGATGACAGATATCAGTTTGGCAGTGAGCGAACATAGCTGGGGATTTCACTCAAGCACAGTCATTGACAAGGCACTGTCAGGAAACGTGTCATCTTCAGCAGGCCTGCCAGTTGACAAGATGCAGCATGGGATTGAGACTGATCAATTCCCAAACTGCCAGCAAGATGTGGCTCTGATAGTAACTGCACTTTATTTTGTGCAGTTAAAAAAGTCCTGTTTTGTGGGTATATTGTCAGTTTTTTTTGTATTGTTTTTTTTTGTTTTGTTTTTGTTTTCTTGCATTACAATCATTTTTGGCGTTACAATCCCGCACCATCCCAAGACACAGACATAAGAGAATCTCTGCACCAGATTGTTTTAAAAAAACTAAATGTAATATTTTTTCAGTTTCGAAAGTTTAACGTTGACACAGTTATGGAAGTGGTGTACAGTGCACGTGTCTGGCTTTGTAATTTAATGGACACCAATTCAACACTTGTAATACTTAATGCTCGTCTTAGGCCACTAAGAAATCTGATACTCAAAGCACTTTCCTCTTCAAAGTAATCTCCTGTTGTGCTTTGTGACCACAATAGTGTCAATCTCATACTTCCAAACCCTCGTCTTTGTCAGCCTTGAGTAGCTGTCTCTATATGTCTACAAATAGAGTAGCAGCTTTGATGGCTGGTCTGAAAGCAGTTGGGATCATGATGACAAAATCAGTATATGAAAGTTGACCTACGATTAGTCAAATTGCTGTCATAAGCAAAAATTGTGTTTGTGACCTCAGCTGCAGCTGTAGGAAGGAAAATGTGTAGCGTCAAGTGATTACTATAAAGATAATGTCCAAATCCAACAAAAGCAGCACAACATTCTGCATGACTCAAACTGCACACTGAGCTGCTCGAGAGGCGCAACACGTTGTGTCATGTTTGCAATCAGCATATTGATTTGCCTCAGTTAGCTCTGAAAAGAGAACTTGTTTGATCAGCCAGTCAAATGACAGAAAATGAATTAATTGTTTAAATTGGCAAAATACAGAACATGTTGTTGCAAGATGTTCATGTCTGAATGTTTCCTGCTTTTCTTTGTTCTTATAATTTAAAATCAAATGCTGTTAAGTGTTGGGCTGGTTGGACAAAACAAGCAATTTGAAGATGTGGTATATTACAACTGGCAAAGGCAACATTATATAAGCAATCAATTAAAGGACACAAATCAACAGAATTAAAAGAAGGCAATGGCTGCAGCCCATTATATACTGCCTTTTTGTTTGAGATAATTGTTTTTTTTTTTTTCTTCTACCATCGTGCATCCTTGTTTTTCCTGCTACAATATGAGAATTGAGGACTTGCCTGGAAAGAAAAACTCTTAGTGTTGTTCCTAAACAATGGCCATTTGAAAAGATGCATTTGAAGCCATGCCAAGTGATTGAGAATAATCGAATGACAAATAATCAGATGAAAAGAGGCAATCTCAATAAACTTTGTCATTCAACCATTCAAGGCTCAATCATATCAGAGGTGTTTTGCATGACTATGAGACCCTGGTTCTAATCCTCAAAGGGTTTTGGTGCTACTTGGCTCTGCACTGTAGTCATTCAAGGTCGCAACCCGGTAGGAAATATGGGCTGCCATGGCAACACAAAGATGGCCTCTAAAGGCTTAGCATAATTCTTCCCTAATAGAAAAATAACAGCAGCAAATCCTGTCCTTAGTGAACTGGCTTATTTGACAGAGGCAGACTCCCACCTGTGAAGCACATAGTCACCACACCAATACGTAGAGACTACGATAAGATGAAAAAAGAGCCCATCACTGGAAGGGGATGGGCGGCCTACGCTCAAGCCAAATTCTTTCTCTTCTCTGAAGCTGAAAACAGCCCACAGTGTGTCTCTGACTAGCTTTAGGTTTTTTTGAAGCCGGACAATATGAGCTGCCAAATGCATCATACTCTCTACATAGTACTTAACTTTGAACTGCTTAAGCCACACTCTGAGAAAAAAACCTTTGGCATGAGGAGAAATGGCCTCCATGGGGATCAAATTGCAGCCAGTCTTTTTCGCAGTCTCTCATGAAATTACTGAATCCAAAGAGGGCGTGCTGAATAACTTGCTCTATCCGTGCAAATATCTGATAAAATCTCATTTCATCATATTTACAAACGTTCTAGTAATGTGGCATGAGAACGATCCAAACCCTGCCTAGTAACTGTGCTCTCCTCCCTCTGATTGTTATCACAAAATATGTGATTCCACCTCCCCGTACCCCTCCTCCCACTTTGTTGCCAGGTACCACAGAGATGGAGTCTTGTCACTGTGTGAGTAGCATCAGGATGATGAGCACTGGGGAGCGAATAAATTACTGCCACACTTTAGAGTGGGAGGCATGTAAGTATCAGGCGCTACAGCGGTGCGTTGCTCTCTGCTTATTGAATCAGTAATGAGGAGCGATTCCCGGCTATGTTGCAGCCATGCTGATCAAGTTAAAATCAAAGGCTTTATGAAGTCATTACTGTCAGAGGTAGCCATGAAAGTCAAAAGAGTGCCCAACATGGATTTCTGTAAAACATATAAGGTGTTGTTTTGTTACATGTGGTGGCTATTGAGAGAAAGACAGAATAAGAGCTGTAGCTGAATTCATATGAGATGTTTCCTCTGCTGCACCTGAGTCAGCCAATTTTTAGCTTGACTGGATTTCTGTTTATTCACAACATTCGGCAGCCACAGCCTGATTGTCTGCCTCAGATGCCGCAGCTTCCTGTCAGTATCCTTCTATAGATGCCAGCTGGTTGTCTCATTTTCCGGCTTCGTTTAAAGCACATCTCAGTTTACCAGGATCGGATGTGCCACCCCATCTTAACTGCGTATAATCTCATCATTGTCAGCGATATGTTTTTCTTTTTTTTTCACTTTCATGGCATTCAGGATCTCATAAGATGACAGAGCAGAACTGAAAAGGAGATTATAATTGTATCATAATGTCCTCGTAGCTCAATGCGGCAAATGCTGCGTGTTTTTGTCTTGCTGTTAATTGTTTTATTATATACTGTAAGAATCACTTACGGGTTAAAATGATTCTCAGGTTAATAGCTTAATGTCAATGAGGATAAATTCTTCCTATCTTAACATCTGGTACTTATGGCTGTGATAACCATAAGAGTGATGTCTAAGTACATTAAAGGGATATTTTTTGTCACGCAAATGAGAGATCCCTTCTTTTTTTCTTATCAGTTCATCTTTTTTGCTTTTAGGCAAATATGCAAAATCCATGAATCCAAATATTCTATCCCTCCTATTATATCAAGATTTATTCATTCTAATAGATTGTCATTGAAATAATATCTTTTTTTTATTTGGCCTTTACACCTTAAAATTTCCTTTGGCAATGAAAAACTCCTCTCTGGATTGTGTAGATTCCTGCGGCTTGCCTATAACAAGGACTGACTCAAAGCGGCGTCTTCACATTAAAGGGACAGTGACGTTCAGAATGGTCATACGTGGGACTGAATCTATAGTGTTTGGTGAGGAGCAGAACAGAGTAATTAAATCAACCATGTGGATGACTGTCCAAGGGAAGGCCTGATCCTCCTTCCGTAGGGGAATCCCACTGAATGTCTGCCTGAAAGCCTCCCGTTTCAGTCTTTTGCAGTGCACCTTTCTACATCAAAGCTTGCTCAATTCCATGTCTCAAAGTACCACATCTCCAGGAAAGAATGGCCTCTGCTGAGATATGGACACCTCTGGCCTCATTTAGCGTGAACGGCCCCCTCCCCCTCCCAAGGCCTGAATCCGAGGATAGAGTGGCTATCTGAAGAGATCACACAGAGAGGTGCGGGAACTTAAAGGCGAAGAGTTACCATGCATCCTACTAGGAGTCTCAAAAGGGTTCTATTAAAACACGTTCAATATGCCGGTCAGGGCTTTCAAAGTGCTGCACACCCTCCGGCCCTGAAGAACTCAAAGGGCATCAGTGCACATTCAGTAAGGGGAATCTGGCCCCCATTATTTTAATGAGTCCAGGGTATTAGTATGCGATAGCCAGTTGTGAAGTCTCCTTTTTTTTCATCTCTGGTGGAGTTTTAAGGAAAGATGCGCCAACTTGGGAGTGACAAAGGAAAGCAGGGAACGAAGTGCGCACATCTAATCTGAGATCAATTTCCAGCCGTCAGTCCTCAGAGGGCAATTTCCAGTGGTTAAGGTGTCTTTGTGCAAGCTGGAAATCCCGATAAAGAATGCAGAGTGGCATATTTACTGTCATCAGGAGAACTTTGCTGTCTCCTTATCGTGATTGCATCCTCAGGAAACACACACACGAAACTACAGGCAGGGGATTGGTGCTTAGATACATATTTGCATAACATATTTGGAAACATGCTGTGGTCATTATAGCACTGTGAGCTCAGTTTTTCCCCCCCATTCCCATCTTGCCTGCACTCACTTCGCAGTTAATTAGCTTAGTAAACAGCAGTGCTGCTTTGTAAAACCGAAGCACCTGACTTAAAGAAGAAGGCCCGGCCTGCCTCTGAGCAGTGAGCTGACATGCAACTGACAGTCACCTGTAAGAGATTACAAAGACAGTGGAGATTGCCAGGCCCTGTCAACCAGGAAGTAGCAGCTGCTGGAGCTAATTAAAGGCATAGTAACATGGTAACATAGCCCAGCTCAGGACCACATCAAACGCTCTTCTTCATGCCAGTCTGGAGTCTCATCTCTTGGATGTCGAAGCCCTCTGTGACCTGTGCTGGGAGCCTGCTGAGGGCCAGGTCTGACCTGAGAACTGAAGAGTGAACCCGAGTGGGTAAGGATCACTGTGGGGTGCACCTGGACCAGTCTTACCTGTGTCTGTGTATCTGCATACCAAAATGTGACCATGCGGCTGTGTGGGTGTGAGTATGTGGACTCTGACCTGCACAACAAAGACAAAAAAGAGAGAGCCTGGGTGAGAGGTCATGAGGAGAGAGGAGGCCTAGGGAAAACACACGTAGCACACATTGGCTAAACATGATCAGAGGGACGTACGAGGGCTGAGGGAAAACCAGATGCCGTCAAATGAAACATAAGCCTAATGTAAACATGTCGCCTCGGAAAGAATTGTACTTAAATTCAGCATAATTTAGTGATAAGCTTCAATTAAGCCTCGATAAAAACATTATTTATCTAGTTATCCTCAGATGAAAAAAAAAAAGTGACGTTTGCCCAGTTACAAATTAAAAAGCTGTTCTAGATTACCATCTCTCAAAATAACAGTGAGCTCAAGCATAATGAGCACTCTCACTGAACAAAGGTATTTGAAGCCCACTGAGGAAAGATTGTTCCAGCCAATATTTATTGACATGTGGTAAAAGAAAAAAGATAAAAGAACAGATAGTTGACTCTCTTCAGTTGGTCTGTTTCTTCTCAGAATCTGTATGTCAGTCATAGAGCTTGTGTGTATCCAAGCAAAAAAAAAACATGTCCAACAAATCTCATATGAAATGGATACTCAGATGCAGTTGAAGCAGGTAATAAACAAGATAAAATGTAAATAAAATATAACAGTTGGGTCCATCCCTTAGTTATGAGTCTATCCTTGATGCTTCTACGTAAATAAGCAGCAAATTTATGTTTGAGAATGGCACCAGTCCGACCATCGCTTTGCGCTTGAATCGCTCTTTGAACCAAATGTTTTCCTATTTATTAACTTGAAATGAACGTTGAAGTTATATAACACCGTAGCAGGGTTGATGAGCACAGTCGCATAGGTAACAGTTGCGGCACTGATTCAGCATTGAATCTAAAAGGAGTGCAGCAGAAGGGTGTGGGCGTTGTCTACGTGCAGTGATCTGGCCCTGTTAGGTGGAAGGCTCTCTGCGTTGTGGCTCTCGGGGCCAGTCCTGCTGCCACATCGAGGAAGAAATGTGTAGCGCGGCACCATGGTGCGTCTCCCCAGGGACCCACATGGCAGCAGCACATGGACCATGCACCTGAAGCAGGTCTCTGACCTCACCTGCTACGTAGGGCGCTGACACAACATCATGCAGAGATGCATATACTGGAGGCTGACTTGTCTACAGCCATTTACTCTAGTTTTGAGGATGTGACCACAACACACGCATGCAGAAAGCATGGTCAAAATTGCTCTATGATGATTTTTTTATTATTATTATTATTATTGTGCAATGGTAGTGAAATTATTCTGTCTGCTTACGTTGGATATTTTCTGAGCCTGCAGTTGGTCTGAACAAAATGAGAAACCCCTTGACTGGGTTTTGAGGGCCTAATATTATTCTGCCACCGTGGGCAGCCCAGTTTCTCTTGTTGTGTAAAATAGAGCGAAGACAACTGTCCGCTGCATGTCGTTATGGCTTCATGCTCTGAGTGACTGGCTGTGAGGGTCTGACTGCTGCGTCCTTTCAGCAGCCATCATGTGGTCTCAATCTCTTTACACGTTTCACTGCCAGGCTCCTCTCAACTAGGCCTCCGCAAACTGTGTAATCAGCAGATGTCTTTATAGAGCAGCCCACGGCCACGCCCTGCATTCTTTGCCAATCTCATTTTGCCAATATACATAGTTTTTTTCTTTTTCGATTTTTATTATTCCTTCGAGCTCAGCAGCCATGTTGATTTGAAACTTAATGTGGCCTGAGGTTACAAATACCGCTCCGTTCGGCAGTTTTAATTCACACGCCTTTATGAAATACTTAGAATGTACTTAAGTAAGCCATTCTATACAGCACAGACCTGCTGATTCAAACAAACTCATGTAAAGCAATTCAACAGAATCCTTTGTCCTGAATAAAGACAAAGTCAGGCCAGTTGAGCTTTTTTTAGGAGTGACCATCCCAAAGCAATGCTGAAAGGACAAAACAAGATTCCTGGCTTTATTTTACACTTAAATCAGAAAACAGGTATTTCAGAATAAGTCTGTGAACACCCTTATTATATCACATCCTCAATATTCCTGGCACAAAATGTACAATGGTGTGATTTTGTTTTTTTTAGACTGTGATATTGTGCTATTTTTTTTTTTTTTCCAAAAAACATACATGTTACCACAATGCCTAAGTTCTTCCATATTCCACTTTTACATATTACATGACATTTTAGTGGAAAATATATATCAGTACATTTATTTGATAGCTTTAGCTTCAGGTAAGTGGGTTCTAAAATGATATTGTGAACATAAATTCAAAAGAAACACATCGTAAATGATTGAGCCGCTAGTACAGTGTAAGCAAAATTACATCCATCCATCGTTAACTGTTTATCAAAGATCGGGTCAGAGAACGTAAAATTACCTGCACCTCAAACAATGTTAAATGCTCCTAGTGTGTGTAGTTATAATAAATATAATTGTCAATGAAAATTTTGTAGATTCCCAAAAATCTGCTGCCTAACAATTTTTTTTTGCCACTACTAATTCTATGCCCTTTTGCTTAAGTAAAGTTGTGTAAAACTTTAGTTTACCAGTGTTGTATCGCTACTTTTACTTCAGTAAAGGATATTAATAATTTTGTCTACACAAAAGTCAAAAGATGTTTGCAGAACTAACTTTACCAAAATGCTCCTACACGGCAACATCACTATACATTCATGATGGGCATGTGGCAACACGTATTTTTGCAACTGTGTGCCAGACAGACCAGGACACAGTCAGGGCACCAACAGTCCACCCGTCTTTGTCTGTCACCATTTTTCAATATTGCTGCAGAGGGTGGCAGACTTGTTAAGGATTGGGTGCTCGTGAATTGAGCTGTCAAAATTAGCAACACTTCTGGTTTGAAAAAAAAAAAAAAGGCAAAATGGGTCACGCACTGAGGCAACAACTAAGACCCAAGAGGGATGCCATGTTATTTGGCTCAGAGAAATTATTCAATACTCTGTGTTATCACATATTGCAAAATATTTTCAACTCTTTCCTCACATCTGAATCAACCTGACAGTTATGAGAACTAATTGTTTCACATAATTGAGTTATATTATGTGTAAAATAATAGTGTTGATGCTTCTGTCACTTGCTCCTTAATGCCTAACCTGACCTTTGATAGCGATCGTGTTAATGACAACTCCATGAAGTCAGTTCTTATTAATTGGGACTTTGCAAGTGTAATGACACAGAGCCGGAGGTGTGTGTGTGTTTGTGGTGTTTGTGTGATAGAAAGTGTATATACCATGTGTGTGTGTGTGTGTGTGTGTGTGTGTGTGGGTGTGGTGCAAGTATTACCCATGCTATGGGGATGTATGGGAATTAAAGGTAATCAGTTAGAGTTGATTTAAGCAACAAATCAAATAGTACTTTTGTTGAACATTAGAATCAGTCCACAGGAAAATGTGTAAGTCAGTGAAATGGAGTCAGGGAGACAAGTCTGTGTGTGTAAATGATCGACTTGTGCACTTGGCAAGCTTGTTTTTTTTTGCTCCGCTTGGTGACAGATTGGGTTTAAATAACATTATATTTTCACAGTTGTGACTCACAAGGCTCAGCGGTCAGGGTGAGGTTTAGCACCTCAGATGAGGATGAAGGAGGACCATGTCGTCCCACTTCATCTCTTAGTTTTACCACTTTCTGCTCGTACTGATCGAGAATCATTTATTTTCCATGGTTTTAAGGTTGTCGGTCAGCCCAACAAAACCCACGCCATAGTAGAATCTGGGAATGAAAGGCTTGCGCTTGATTTTGTTAAAATATTCACAAGATAAACAAACGGCTAAGATAATATTTGAATTATAAAACCTTGCAAAATAATGTAAACAATTGTATCGTCGGATGCTGGGCATTGCTAGATGCAAACCGTTCCTAAATGCTTCTTAGCTGCACTGCTAACTACAGCGCTAGAGAATTCAAAATGGCTTTGAATTTTTCAGCCAATGTCATAGCAGGGTGCATCTCCTCACTGAGCCCCAGGTAGGAGGGCGTGCAGGTGGAGCTTTTCTCAATTTAACGCTCCAGGCGCCAAAAGCTACTTCGATCTAAAAGTTGCACTAACTCTCTAAACCAGGACGTGTTAATGTCAGCACAGCCTCTCTCGTCAGCCATGTTTGTTTGTTTGTTTGTTTTGCTGCATTGTGCTAAAGGCTAACTGCTGTACAGCCTCTCCTGAAGTTTCCTTTTGGAATGAAGCATGCACAAATTTAAAGGTAATATTTTCACTCTGTGTACATTTTCTTTTTCTTTTTTTAATCGAATTGTGCTTTTATTTATTCAACAAAATGGGTGAGTCGTAGCGCTATTGCTGAAGGCATCCAGTATGTGTCAGTGTATGAGGGTTTTGGAGTCATTTGTTTATGTTTATGTCCAAATATCGACTTCACAAACTCCACATGTAACTTTCTGCTCTCTCTACTGTTGCGCATAAACTTTTTTTTTTTTTTTTGCCACAACCTGACTACATGGCAGATAACACATGGACTCTGTCAGGAAGTATGAAGTAGTTTTTGTTGAGAATCGATACACTGGAGTGTGACCGCATTCGAAAGCTTTGCTTGCGCTCTGCTTTGGCCCACTTGTTCTGTCCTGAGCTGCCTCTCCTACAAATCCAAGGCTTAGTATGAGTTAGGGCACAGAGGAAGGATAAGGGCTGTCACTGCTGCTGCTGGGGTGCCCACACCAGCAGTGCATAGAAAAAAATAATAAAGACACACACTGGCAGGACCCTGCCGAACAAGCAGTGTGATGTCACCATAGAAAAGCTGCAGGAAGTTGGCAGTCGAGTTCCTGGTTATGCAATTTTGACCCATTTTACTGAAAGGAAGATTGCAGGTCCCTCTCGAGTGTACTGGGCAAATCTAAATATCATGTCATAGTAGGATTCTTCATAGTTTCTAAACATAAGCCATGCTAAAGGTTACCAAGTCTCCCTACTGTGTCAGTTGCGCCTGTTCGTTTCACTCTTGCATGTCAGAGTCCTACAGATACTGTATGCTGCAACTCCAGGACTAAAATGTGCACACATCATTCATGTCATTTTGGCAAATATTTGGTGTCAAGCAGTAGATATTTCCAACTCAGAAAGTGATACATGGCAGCGCTCAGCTCAGACAAGTGTTGAGATGTGATGTTTCGCCATGGCAGGGCAGGTACTTCTATAAATAACAGATTTTCATCTAAAATATACATCAAGAGTCAAAAATACAGTGTAGATAAATAACAAGCAGACAGCCAAGATATGACTGCATGTTTTCAGTGTGAATGTTATAAGGCTGCATAGTGACAAAAGTGTCAATCCATATTCAAAACAAAGGACAAAACAGTATCTATATTTGTAGCAGTCAGCATCATGAACACTTTATTAAAATATACATAGCATTTTGACTAATTTAGCCATAATCTACAGATCCATTGTCTAAATTGTGACCCTATAAAAAAGTAAAAGAAAACTAAAGGCCAAAAGCATAAAAATCACTCATGGGCCTTAGACATTAGAGGGCTTTAATTCGTGTGTGAAATTGGAACGTCTTTCGAAGAACATCACAAAACCCTGTTTTCTATTTTTTCTTCTCAGCAGTGGTGTGACTCTGGCACATCTCTGTTGTACAAAAGAACTGTGGTCAAGCTCATTCAGGACACCTTTAAAGAAATATGTGAGTTGGAGGTGATTCAGGCGATTCAATTTAATTACAAATTACAACAGTGATTGACTGCACACAGGCATTCACCCTACTTAATGTTTTCTCTCATAGATACTGACACTGGCTTCACATTACTCTCCATCATCTCATCCAATCTATTTCTTTTTTTTTTAATTTTCTCTTAATTGTGATTAATGTCAAAACATTCAGAATGTATACCGCAAAAATAACACAAAACAAAAACATATTTTTATATTTGAAAATATTGGTGTTAAAAAGACTGATTGCTCACATAAACTTATTTATATGCTGAATGGTATCTGCATTTTTAATTCATATTAATTCCAGTGCATTTTCCCGAAGCAACTGCATTAAAATATTTATTTCTAAACTTTAAAGTTCATGAAATTTATTTAAAAATTAGAAAGTGAAATAAACGTACATCATATTAAAATAAATAGTTAAGCTTAAAATGCTATCACCGCTGATTTTATATCTAGCAAAAATAACTAATATAGTTATTGTACTCTAATTTAAGGCGGTAAGGTTTTGTTTTCCGTTTTTAGTTAATTTCTAATATTTGCAAAAAAATGCGAAATGTTATGATGTCATGATTTTTATTCAAGCGACATAAATTAAAAAATATAAGGCAATTAATAAAACCCAACAATAAAGTCTGTGTTTTGAATGACATATTTTTAAGTTTGCATTCTCATTAAAAGACCAATAAAAATAATAACAATAAATTGAGTAACAGCCGTTAGAAATAATAATATGCTATGTCATTGTTAAGAATAAAACCTCAATCTCAGTATATTCAGTGTACATACATACATTCAGCAATTATATTTTTGAACTTTTCTAATGAACATTGTATTTTTTTAATTTTTTTTTTTAACGTATTGTTTTCAGACTGAGAAAAGAACGTTTTTGAAAATTGTGGAAAAAGTTTTCCAGCTCAAGTCAGGAAAAATGGGATGTGTTCAAAAACAATCGCATTGCAGTTATGAGTTGTTTTTTGTTATTAAGCTGTTTGTTGACAAAGCCATCTGTTTATACGTTTCTTTGTAATTCTTTTCAATTGTTTTTACATTTGTGAAACCTATTGTGCTTCATCAAATTCATTAGCTGTCTTTTTCAAGGTGGCATTTAATTGGCAAAAGATTCTTTTATTTCGAGTCTTCAAGGGACATTGTGTAGAATGCGAGGCTCTCATCATGATCTAATAATATGCGATGATAAATAAGAACCAGGGTTTTTGATCAAAAACGGAGTCAAATCAGATGTTTCTCCCAGACTGAAATGTGGAACTTCTCTCAGTTTACAGAATGAAAGGCCACCATCTGTTTTTCACATGTTCATCTTTAGAGAGGACATTGAACTGTCAGCAGTGTCCCTCCTACTTGTCAGAACACTTACACATCCACACAACACAGGGCTTCAGTTCTTTACTTGTCTTTTGTAGTGTATTTACATCACTACTTCAACAGAACTTGAAGTGCGAACAATTTGCTTGTTGATGGGGGGAAAAAAATGTCAATATAATGAATTTCATATAAGCAAACTGCCATAATGTCAGCAAAATTGTATTTTACTTGCAGCAAACATTTAAACAATATAGGCCATACAGTAAACCCTCCCCAAACACCTCTGTAATCTAAACTTTAAAATCAAAGATCAGTGGCAAAGTACACTAAGAGAGAAAGTTACCAATCTTTTCCTTTAAATCTCAGTTACAAAGAAAACTATCTCTCACATGATTTTCCAAAGTTAACCTAACACATAAGAAGGCAAAAAAAAAAGGGATGAAAATTTGAAGGCTTTCCTTGTGTCATAGTATGAAGGCTTTCAACTGCAGTGACTCAAACAGACTTTCATATGAAGCTGTCACATTTTCACTCATCTCATAACACACAATACTGGCTGAAAATATTTACGTAGTCACTTACTCGAACGCCAAAGTCTGCTGAAGTATGCAAAGTTGTTTTGGTTAATTTCTCTCTAAATTGTGTCAATTGTAAACAGTTGTAAACAAGAACATTTTAAAAGCCGAGCTAAAGTTTTAATCAGGGTTTAAGAGAATGAATCGCTGATATAACTTGGAGCATGTAGCTGCTCAAACAAACTGGACAGAATGAGAAACTCATTCATCATTCAGCATGCTGCGGAGCCTTAATGTAAAGCCAACCATGAACATGTTGTTTTCATGCAAACACCAAAGAGCATCAGCTCCATCTTCTTCTTTCCCAGTTAGCTTAGCAACAGCGGCCATTTTGTCTGCTTTATATAGGTCCAAATGTCTTTCTCAGTTCACTCCACATTTCATTGAAATTCTGGTCAGGAAACAGTAACACCAATTCCTTTTGAAATTTTGCAGGAACGAGATCTCTTAATTTGTGCCTTTAACTACATATACAGTGGGAAATGTGGATGATATCATGCATGTGCCGTGCATGTCCCAAGCAGTATTGCTTTCATTTCCTGCTCCGAGTGTAGCAGACGGTGTTTCGTATTAACCACACGGCTGTCAGACAAATGCACATGCATACGAGACACACACATGTGCACACACCGTGGCAGCGCACACACATGTATATACACACACGCGCGCGCGCGCACGCACACATTAAAATAGGATGAGCTGATCCCTTACTTAGAGCCTGCATCAACCACCCACTGCTCTCACTGCCACACTATGTAGAGAGCCAGCCACAGGATGTACGTATAAACCCAGCTGTCCAGAGGTCACCTTGGCTTGTTTACTTAACTGGAGCGAATGCACAGTGGCAGAGTGGACCATTCACCTTCCACAGCGGCTCACGTGTTCAGCTCTCCACTCATACTGGACCTTATATTGTGCTGTATGGGTAAGAAACACAATCTGTACCTTTCTACCAAAGTCGACTGCACCGTGGAGATAAACCGTGATGGACAGACCAAGTAAAGACGACGATCTCTTCTGCCGACCTTTTGAAAATCTGTGAATTACATATATTTCATCACTTAGCTGTAGTTTTACTAATCGGTGTCTTCCTTTTCACCTTTGCCAGAATAATTCACTGGAAATCAGTACATTTTCAATGTAGTATTTCACAGTAGCTTGTGAGTTCAGCTACCAGGAGACTCCAGAAAAATATTTTCCTCCAACACTGTGCTGAGCCTGGACTAGAAGTGACCATACTTTATGTGTCGGAAGGAGCAACAAGAAATAAAATAATAACTAAAGACTAATGTTTCCTGATATGTTTATCATTTTTGCATTTCAGAGGTTTGTGGGCCCGTTGTAACCTCACTGGCCAAGCTGCCAATCCTCAGCTCTTCCCAGGTACTGTATGTTGTCCCACAAAGCTCTACACACAAACAAAACAAGCAGGCTAGCCCACACAAACACTCACCTCTGCACTGCTGAAACACAGCACTATGGAAACACTGGAGCGCCGTCTGAGTCTGGTACGGTCCATAATGTCCACATAATGGGCACAGAGGGGCAAAAAGACAAGGGAGTTAGGCCCAAAGACCGGGCTTTCTGTGTTTCCTGAGAGCTGCCCTGACCACCCTGGTAAATATAGGAGAGCAAATCCTTTTCAGGTTGAGAGTATGACACAGGACTGCCACATAAATCAGTGCAGGCCCAGCCCGGCACAGACTGGGAGCGCCATGGGAGTGGTAGGCGGCTCTACGGTGAGGTTTTTGGTGAAGGATTATGGATTGAGACATACAGCTGGGAGGCTAAAGTTACACTTTTCATTACCACTTCGAGGGGGTCTTGGCTGTCTGGAAGCCAGTCAGATTTGTGAAAACCTCTTTCTCCCCTTGGAATGGTTGTTATTGGGTAGGCACATTCTTCACCTGAGGATAACTGTTTTTGATATGGCAAAAACAATTTGGCAAAATGCAGTGGGAAATGTTTTTTGTTTTTGTTTTTTTTTAACAGAAAAATGAAAAAAATATAGAGAAAGGAGAGGGCATTGTGAAAAGTCCTCATTCACCAAAAGACTAGGGTAAAGAGAGAGCAGTATGCCCCCTTCTGGCTCTTTTCTTCTCTCCTTCTTTTCTTCTTCTCTTTTTTTCCCTGGCGTCTGGAGATGTGAAGAAATGTCTTTTGATCAGCTCTGAGAGCCTGGGCCATGTGAAGAGGGTGGTTAGCAGGATTCTGCCAATCCATGCAAGGCAAAAATGTTCCTAATAAGAGAGTAATAAGCTAACGAGTGGTGGGTGTCTGTCTGCTCCACATTCTGGGTATTGTTTGTGCCAGCATACCCACTTTCTTCTGACATGTACCCAGTTCTCTTCAGTCTTTGGACTCTTTGCCAGGTCACTGCATTTCACCTGGCCAGATCCGTAAGCTTTCACCAACGGCGCAATAGTCTGAACATCTAAGTTCCTCATGGATACAGCAAAACACAACATGAGAGCATCTGTACTTCTGATTTAACACACATTGCAGGAACTCAGAATTCACAATATGTTTGTATTTGCTTTGCTGTAAATACTGTATATAGGGGAGGAAAAAACAAAGTGCAGGGTTGGCTTTGAGCAAATAACATTTGTCTCACCTAGCCCACACAACATCAACTTGGGCTATTTCCACAACTGACTGCTTCCATTGTATGTGTGGGTTTGAAGTGGTCACATATCAAAGGGCTCTGTCTCTGCAGGGTGGATTCTCTGCTACTCTGTACAGCACAACAACGAGATGGTTACCTCTCACAGCTTCTCACTGCAGCATCCCAGCCCAAATAAACACATCACCTCCACTGCATGGGGAGAAGGACAACACCACAGCTCTCACCCCCTCTCTCTCCTTTTACTCCCCAGCAGCACCAGCAGCCAAGTCCACAGTGCTGCAGGGCATCATAGGCATGAACAGGTGCTCTCTTGGTAGAGCTGGGCCTGGTCTGAGGCCTGTATCTGGGCCTGTGCTAAGTGCAGGATGTGTGAGGGCTGGTGAGCACAGACTGGCCAGACTTTAATGGTGTGTGTTTGTGAGTCCTGGGCTCAGCGCTGGTAATTATGGTGGAGAGAAGGCGATTAGGCAGTGCTAAGCAGCCCAGCGAGGGGGACAGGCCCACACCCAGCAGGGAGGGGAGTCCTGCCATGGGAGGGACCAATCAAGTGTAAAACGCAGACCCTGGGCCTTGGTTCAGTGGGAAAAGGCTTGGCCACTGGTTCAGAGCACCGCAACTTTCACGGATTAGTAGAGACACTATTCTGAAGACTGAAAGGGGGGAGCACAGCACGGAGGCCGCCTCAATGCATGTGTGCACGCACACAAACACACAGCCACACAACCACACACTCACTCTCTTTCTTTTTCTCTTTCTCTCTTATACACAAAATCCGCCAACAGCTGGGAGGAGGTCCACAGCCAGTGCCACATTACCATAGCAACGGCATATCTCACATTTGATCCCAAATGAAGACACTTTAGGCTGCAACCAAGATATTTATTCTTCCAGTTAATGGCAGTATTTTAATAGTTTCTCTCCGTGCTTGTAGAATGCTTCCCCCTGACTGAGTTAATGAGCTGCAATTGGAGGTGCTTGGTGCATCATTTGTCATTTAGTGAATTACAGGATTTCTGCGCTGTGAATTTAACTTGAACATTTATGCAGCAAAGGGGTTCCAATATCTGTTGTGAAGACTTTCTAAATTTCCGTTAATCGTTCGTACTTCTTTTGGTCCCTGGTAGAATTTTAGTCCAAACAAATGGATCGCATTAGAGGGGAAACAGCACTTTCAAGTAAAGTGATTGCAGTTTGTCCAAATTAAAACACTTCAAGTATTCACATGCTCAAATGGCCCATCCAAAAAAAACAAAAAACTATGAAGAATGAGCTTGTGTTGTGCTCCATGTTGCATTGCATCCTTTTATCCATTTGGTTTTGAATGTAATTCTTGAAAAGCTGATAAGAAACTAGAGTGCTGTTAAACAGTCAGGCATTGAAATTGGACCCTTGTGACTAAATGACTACAACTGACAAATTACTTTTGTAACATACCATTTGGTGAAAAGAAAAAGTTCAAATGTGATACAAATAAAGTGGCTGACAACCTTTCCTGAAGAACATTTCACTTGTAGTGGTGCCTCTTATGACAAAGTTTACCAAACAAATACATTATAAATACCTTTTCAAATCATGATGTTTTAATCTAAAATCACTCTGTATGCTGTGTTTGTTAAATCAGGGTTGTTTTGGTGGATACAAAAAAGTGAAAGTACCAGAGTAAACATTTTGCTGGCGCTACTGTTGTTGGAGGATGAATTGGATGCTTTCATCATGAGTGACAATTTTCAGTTTCTTCAGCAAGCTTGTTTTGGGTGACTGTTTTGGTTCAGTTTTGTCCTCATTTTGGGAAGAGAGTAAACACGTAAATGGTGACTCTAATTCTAGATAGAGTTGAGAGTATGAGAGCTTGAGTCCTATTCCTTTTAATGGCGTCTCTTCCCCAGACAGCATGTGTGTGTGGGTGTGTGTGTGTGTACATGTGATTTAGCATTCTCTGAGATGAGGAGAGTACGCCTGTATCCTGGGGCCTCCCTCCACCCCCTTTTCCCATCCTATGCATGCTTTTGGTAGTATCATCCTGCAAAGCTTTCTCTCTCTTTCTCTCGCTGACACACATACACACACCCTCTGTTGCTCTCTCTCTCTCTGTTTCTCTCGCTCTCTCTCTGAGCATTGCTCATCATGCTTCATCTTTGAAGTCACAGCTTTCTCTTTCCCTTTTTTGTCTCTGTGTGGCTTTGATGCACTAATATTCTGTGACTATAGTTCCTCTAATGCCTGGATCCTCGTGCCTTATTCTTCCTTCTCTGCCAGTGTAGAAACTGTGAGTTTCTTGCCTCTAAAACGACGTCCATAAATTACAACTTGTCAAGTGTCATTTTTCTTGTTTACAGCCATTTTGGGCTCCCACTCCCTTATGTTCCTCTCTTGTGTTTCACATTTAATTGCACCAATAATGTTGGTGGTGTTCACCAGCTCGGCACATGCAGCTTGTTGCCTCTAAGGGGGTGCGGAAACTATTAAAATATTTTCCAGGCTTTGCGAGTTTTATGTGTGTAATTTGTGTGGATATATCCCACTGTGTTACCACCAACTAGGAGAACAGAATGAGATTGTGCTGTGGCCTGTGTTACAATAGTGAGAGGGAGTCTGGAAGAGACAGGGAATGGGCTGAAGGGTAAGAGGAGGAGTTAGAAAGGTAGGGAGGAAGAAAGAGAGTCAAGTCTGTACAGGAAATCTGTACCAAGTGTTCCTAAAGAGCTTGTGTTTTTCCTCCCCTGCACAAACAGCTTAATTTATTGCATGTCTGCTGAAGTCAACAGCCCTTTATAACCCCACAATAATTTCCCATATGTTCCATATATCACCACAGAGCCAGGGCAGAGGAGAGAGTGGAGCGAAAAAAAAAAAGACTGAGGCAGCAAATGTGTTCAAGCGCCTAAACACACACACACACATCAGATCTGGCCAATTGCAGCAGGGACGTACTGTCAGCGCCCTTGTCTTCATCAGGCACGCATTGGTATGTGCAGATGTATGTGTTATTCCCTGCTCACCACTACACCTGTGGGTGGGCTATGAAATATTAAACACTCTTGTTCTGGTTGTTTACTTTCATCATTAAGGGAGAGTCCTTGATAATGGAAAGTTTCTCTCCTCTGGATGTACAGCAGGGAGCACCTTGTGAGGGTCCCACACAACCTCCACATCTCCAGCAGGACCAGTTTGTTCTGGTAAAAAAATGTGATTATTTTTTTCTTCTTGAATTACTATGTGTTTTCTTTTATTCACTGAAACCCCTCTCATTAAGCATTTATAAGAAAGCCATCATTTGATGAATAGTTTATGTCACTATAATATAGTTGTAAGCATTTTACAGTATTTATTAATGCATATATATATGCAATATATATATATATATGCAATATATATATATATATATTGAATTTATTAACAATAACAACCTCTATGATATATGTCTGTGGTATATTTTATAATATATGTATGGCTATATTATCATCCATTATCTATCATGTATTAGAGGTAACTTAACTGTTGGCTTTAATAAACATTATATGCTCACAGCCACATTGTACAATAAATCTTAATTTCCCTCTTATAAGTGGGGTGGTTAAATAAAATGTTCCAAATAAATCCACAATAAAGATTGAAAGACATACCAAAACATAATTATGTGATAAATGACAAATACAGACATTAAACATAGCACATCTATAAACATTAAACATAGCACATCTATAAATACCACACTTTTATACGATATAAGTGTTTTATGATGATTTGTTAATTAGACAAATTATCATATGTAATTGCCACTCTACTAACTTATATTGGTATGAGTATAATTTATCATGAAATCCTCTCAATAAAAACTTGACTTACACCAGAGAAAGGAAGAAGCAGGCAGCTCCCTTTTGGTCCAGTGATGGGATGGGATTCTGCTGGTGGGAGCCAGCTGAGGAGCGTGTTGGGTTAGGGTGTCAGAAAGCTGATTGATCCTCAGCTGCAGGTGGCTGAGCTGGAGAACAGTGCTGAGCATCCTGAAACCTGTTCTGACTACTAAGGAAACTGCATGCAAAGACACACACACAAACTTAACAGCACATATAGAGAAACGACACGCTCCAGCAATCATCAGACAGATGTACTGAGTGGAGAAAATGCTTTGGAGTATAAGACCTGTTTGATTCAGTCATTAATTATGACGTGCCTACAGCTACAGCTACAGCTCTGATGCCCTGTTCAAAAAAATTGTTGTTTAGTTGTTATATTGCCCATAAGCTGGCTCAAAAAAATATAACAATCACAAACAATTTTAAAAGAAATTGTGATTTCTGCTTGAAAGTGGATTAAAAGTTGATCTGTCTGTAAGTCAGGTTATTAAATGTCCAGTCAATTCATCATTATATGACTTAAAGGATAGAAAATGTATCATCGCGTAATGAATGATCAATGCTGGGGGACTGAGTTTACCATTTAAATGACCTTGCGACAACATCATAAATAAGACACTGTAATTGATCATAAAAATCAGATCAGACAAAAAGGGAACTTGTATTTATGATCATAGCTTGTGGCGGCAGTAGCTATAGTTTAATTCATTCTGTGATACAGTGGTGTAAGAGGCAGATGCAAGCTAAAGACAGAGACAGACAAGACAAATGAGAGCATTTAACCATAAAGTTCTTATATCCTCAAAGCTCTTTGGACATGCAAGTTTGTTTAAAATGAGAGAATAATTCAGTGTTTGGGTCTCTTAGGATAGAAACTGTCTGGACACAGTTTGCATATATAGCAATAGCAGATCAATATTTCTACAGTACCAACTCAGCCTGAGCCAGACTCCCTCCTCCCACTATCCAAAGCCCAAACAACATGAGATTCAATTTTATTTGATGCTGCTCTGCTGGCAAATGACTGAATAATGCCTTAGGCTAAGGAAGATTTGGTAGGAAGAGACAAATTAAATACATCACTGGTGCTGAATGACTTATTATTTACAGGTCCTGTAGTCAAGAACACAGATGTGTGCATCACAGGTATTGCTGTATATTAATTATAGTTTATTGCTGTTAAGTCCTGATGTAATATATTACCTTGTTATTAGGCCTGTGCGCTGTGGACCAAAGGGCAAAGGGGAGTTTTACTGCTTCTCCAGAATCGAACAAACAGGCTTTATTTGCCCTTTCCTACTGACACACAGGGAAACTATTGACCCTGACGCGCAGCAGTAAAGAACTGATATTTAAACGGTGATGAATCCAGCATGTTAAAGCTGGGGCTACCAGTCTGGCACATGGCTGCTCACAGAAGTTGTTGGAGAATTGGATACCACTTGAAATTGCAACCACTAAATGGAACATTGATGAAAGCCATACTCTCTATGAAGATCAGGGGATATGAAGTAGTAGGGGCTTAAAATGATTTGCATGCTGCAACTGCCACTCACCAGATAAGAGGTTCCTTGTGTCATTGCTATAGATTCCTCTAACGGATAGATTCCTCTAACATATAGCAAACAAAGACGGAGAAAGAGAAAGGAATCGTAATGCTGATGATCAGAAGACAAGAGTGAAATGTCAAGGACTTCTTGTTATTCCCAGGAAGACCTTCTCACAAGTCTTCCTGCTGAATGAGCTCTTGTGAATGGCTTCAACATTCACCCACTATCCTCTGCAAACAAGTTGTCCAAGTACCACATTGTTTCAAAGGACCTTGTGACATACAAAAAAAAGTGGGCAGTGTCTTGAACACACATACTATCCCAGACTCTTTCACACGCAGGCTAAACGTTTAGCCACCCAGGCTAATTAACTGCTGTGAAAGGGCGTGCATCAAAGGAGGGACGAATTTGAAGTCTTTCAGACCAACCCTTGGGTCCAGAGGTCAGTCTTCTCTAAGACAGAAGTTAGGACGTCCTGGCCCTGGACCTCTGGACGCTAACCCTTAACCCCTGCTAGAGCATATCAAAGCTCCAGCAGCAGAGAATTGCACAGACATCCCCCAACAATAACAGGAGAACATCAAAGAGCTGCTTGGAAAAAGACTAGAGAAAAAAATAAAAGCAAGCCAATATCAAATTCCCTCTTATTCTGCCGATTTTCCAAAAGATGAATATAATTAATCTCTCCAAGTTGTCATGGGTCTAAAGGGCCCTTGCTGTGCTGCAGCCTCCTTGGGGCACTTGAGGAGAATTATGTGATTAAACAGACCTGTGAATTCTGGACACAGGCGGGGAGAAGAAAGCTTCAGTCCTCTTCATAATGCTCCTAATGAAGTGGCTGGTGGCTCCGTCATCCCTGGCTGGGCCTTGTGCAGCCTGTTCACAATCTGTCTAATGACAGAGAGGGGGCTGCCGAGCGCACCAGTGCTTCCCAATGAGCCACAAAGGAAGATCACAGGCTCCATTGTGGCCAGGCACAGGAGCTTAGCACTCATCAGGCCCAATAAACCTGTCTCTAGTCAGGGTAGGACACACCCCTCTGCCGCCAGCCAAGATCCCCATACAGCCCACTCCTTCAGTCACTCACTCAGTCATTATGACATCAGAGTGACATGGCCTTATCACCTGCTGAAATACAACTCACACGCTCGCCACTGTTTATATTTACATGTCTAATCTGGAGCCCCTTTTTTCCCTCTTGGCGACTGCTGATTTGTGTACTTCAGTGCAGATAATGTATGGGTATGTATCTACATACACTGGGTGTTAACTTGCCCGCCCTTTTGCCTCCATTTTAAACAGGGCTGCTCCTCTTGGCCTGTGCTGCCTCCCAGAGCTCCTGCCAAATGTATGCAAATGAGCACATCCACAATGGTGCCCACAGCTGCACCCAGTCGGCCAAAGACAGAGGACAAGGCAGACGTCCCTTTCATCCATAACCCCTGATCCCCTCTTGGTGACACGTAATGTTCACCCCAACACTTGTCCCCGCCAAAGAACCATGTCCCCTCCCAACCCAAATACCCACTCCCTACAGCTTTTCTCTATACACACAGATGAGACTTTGGCCTGGCTCTTAGGAGTGTTGGACAGAGAGTCCACAATGTGCTCAGACATTCTGCATCATGCTTCACATACCTCCGCCCTGTCGATAGCCCTTGAACCTTTGTTAGACCAAAGTGAAAAAGGAAATGTGGAGCTAAGTAAACAAATAGTGCCTTTTTCCCACCACACATTTGATCGGCCTTTCCTCTGTGGTCATTATTTGGGATAAAATTATTGAGCGGACGAGGACAGAGGGAGGGAGGAGGTGGGCAGAGGGTTATCCAAAAAGAGTGGGGGTAAAAAAAAAAAAAAAACTGATTGCTTTAATCTCACTGCTTGCGGCAAACCCCTTTTCATAAACCTCTTTGGCCGTGTGATTCAGACCCAGGCCCCAGTGTTCTGCGCCTCACTATTGTTCTCACATGAAAATCAATTCCCTTGAAGACTCTCCTTAATCCCATTTTTGGCGTCAACAATGGTCACTTGTGCACGGCCCTGATAGACTAAGAGCCGGGATGATGCGGCTGTCTGCTCTGATTCCAGCCCATTCAGGTAATGGCGGCCTGCTTCACTTTGTAGTGCCAAGTGCAGGACTCGACAGGAAGACGTTTGCGATCATAATTTCCTGCAGAGTAGAGGCCCAGGCGCCCTACACACCCACAAGACTTTTAATTAGGGCAGACAACCACAGAGATTAGAGATCAGTCTGTAACAATGACTGTCCCTTTGAACGGGCTTCAGCCTCTGTCCCCACTGAGCACATATGGAGAGCATAGTGCCATGATCACGCTAATAACAATCATCTTAGCAATGGCACACACGCCACACCGGACCACATGTTCTGTAAATCTGCACAGCTGTCTGTGTGCAAATGTGAATACTTATAGTTATATTGACAGTCAAATAAACTTAAATCAACATTAAAATATTTATTTGAAACACCACATGTCTGTAAGACAACCCATATTGGCTTCCTCCATGAGTATGTTCTGTTTTCTTCATTTCAGGTAGATTTACAGATTGTGAGCAGCCTGTTTGTGTTTTAAGGACAAAAACAGTCATGTCTTGGCCTGACAGGTGCTGGTTTTCATGCATCAAAACAGACCAGTTTCCGTGATAGCTGGACTCCAGATATGAGCTTTGATGCAGCTTTCTTGTATCTCTCTGAAGACCAACAGGAAAGGCAGCAGAGAGCAGCATCACAGCAACAATCCCCCTTAATTACAGTCAGAGCTATATTGAAAAATCCTGATGAGGGATACAAAGGCCTAAGTCTATAGAAGAGATTTCATTACTCGTTCCTCTCCTTACCTTTCCTGTGTTTGGCAAAGAAAAGGAACAAAGGAGGAACCCTACTGATCGAAAACTAGCAGAACAGTGAAACAACAGGACACAACTGATCGCTCATGCATGGCTGGGATTAGGATAAAAGTAGAAAGAGTATGAAGAAGAAAGCACACAACAAAAGAAACAGGGGACTGACAAAACTTTTTTCTTTTTCTTTTATGGTAAAAAAAGATGGAATGAAAGGTCTGGTCATATGAAAAGAAAGAAAGAAAGAAAGAAAGAAAGAAAGAAAGAAAGAAAGAAAGAAAGAAAGAAAGAAAGAAAGAAAGAAAGATAGATAGATAGATAGATAGATAGATAGATAGATAGATAGATAGATAGATAGATAGATAGATAGATAGATAGATAGATAGATAGATAGATAGAGTGGTTACCAAACACAAACAGTCCTTTTCAGTTTCTGCATTTCTGTATGCCTCCACTCTTGCTTCTTTAAACCGCAGACATGAAAGATGAAGAGGAGGTCTCTTGTGACCAACAGGGGATAAACACAGCAGATGAAAATGAATTGTATTTTGTGATATTCGTATTAATTCATTTGTTTTAAGGCAAGGCAGTTGTGTGCCAGCCATCTTCAATGTGCATTTCTAAAAGCACAAGAATGGAACATTGTGATTCCCATTGACTAACTGGCTTGTGAAAGTTGTTCATTACACACCAACTAACAAGACAGCAGTCTTTTCAGCCCCTGCCTCCACTAAGTGGAGATCATCCAACAATACTTAGAGTGCCTCCGCTGCCTTTGGCCTTAGTTCAAATTGTATTCTATTCTTTATTTATCTCCCTCAACCAAAAAGGAGGGGAAGGCAAGTGATTAAAATCTCTGTCTTTGACTTCTCCTCATTTAAGGGGCTATTTGTGAATGTGGGGAGGTGATGGCTACGCCTCTATTGCGGTCGGCTTGTTTTAAGTGGTGCACATCTCATCCTCCCTCAGTTTGGACCGAGGGTTGGCGTGGGTGGGTGGGGTTGAGGATGGGGCATAGTTAACTTGTCTGGAGGTGAAAGAGGTCAGGGCATGAGTGTGAAGTGGAGCACAGGCTTCCTTGATAGGGTTTGAAGAATTTACAGCTTTTGTGGGGACAAAAGGAAAGACTTAACTCTCAACTGAACACCTCAAAGTGTTCCATTCAGTGAAGGACTTGTGTCCAAAATAATTATGTTAAAACACACTATACCATACAAAACTACATCAGACACCACACTGTTAATGTAGTGGACAAACTGGTTAACCAGAAATGTTTTATTTTAAAAGTGGTGACATCTGTAGATCTGTTAATTAAAAAAAACACCAGATAAAAGCTAATTTTATGTTTATTGGTTTAGTCATAAACTGACCCATACTTAGTGAGCAGTGGTCATGCTAAGCTGGTGTTCTTCATGAATTTATTTTCAAATGATCTGTAATCATCTTCACCAATCACAGTTAAGGCAAACACTTGGAAACAATGCATAAAGGCTGAAAAAAAACAGAACCATCCTTTAGTTTTAAACATACAGTATCTCCTGTGAGCATTGATCGATGGGGAGTGAACCAGCTACAGCGCATAATTAAACTCAGTTTGATTGATATTGTGTCCAGCACGACACCACTCTAGAGCACATGCTGTAGAGATCACAAAAATACAGATCAACATGAAAGAGCGCAATGAATTTTGTTAGTGTTTGCTGGGAGAAAATGGCTTGTCGGTTATGGATGCACTGGGAAAAAAGTACATCCAGTCACACAAGAGTGATGAGTGGGTTTTCACTGACAGACAGTAAATGCAGTCTCAAACTTAAAGGCATTTATGGAGATGGAAAATGAATAATACTTTTGCTTTTGCAACAGCATTATTTTCTGGACACTTACATTTCTATTTTTATTGTGTAAAATCAAACCCATGAATGACACAAAAATCATTTCTCACATGCAACAGATTCATGTACATGCAGTAGATTTACAGGCAACTTAAAAAAAAGCCCTGTTGATTATTTATGAATATAACGCCCAAGCTATGGGAAATATCCTCTTTGTTTACTTGAAATAAATCAACCTTTTTTTTTAACTAAATTGAACTTTTGATGGTTACAATATAGAAAACTGTGTCAACAGAGCAAACTGGCTCTGCCAATCAAAATGCTCTTGACATTCAGTCTACCTAAGGGACATCACGCATGTTATTCATATGTTTGTTTAGGTGCTCCTTTCTCTATTGAGGAAGTTCACTCTATTATCCTGAAATATAAACCAAGCAGTGTCGGAAAACAATTGCGTCTGTCCTCGAATGCAGGGATTCATAGTGGATTTTTCTGTGCCACCCCCGATTCTCTCGCATTTTGTAGATGGCTCCTCTAATCACCATGACTGGCTGACCTTTAGGCCGGTCCCCCTTTGGGATTTATAGCTTTCACTGGCTTGACCCTTGACACCCAACACTCCTACCGACACTCCCTTCACGTGAATTCAGCCCCGAAGCTGGACAAGAGCCACTGTCGGCCGATGTGTAGGCAGCCACTGCTACCTCAGCATGTCAAAATCTCTCTAGGTGGTACGATTCAGTTGGTGGTTCATTAACCCCCACCTCCAACTACCCCCTCCACCCCCACCTCCATAAAGAAAGTTTCCCCTTTGGCCTGGAGCAAGGTAGACCTGCTTGAAGCTCGGCCTAATGACGTGTGCCATGGTAGAGGAGGCTAAATGCCACCACCACATGTGGGGATGATTACAGGGAGTGGTGCAGAGTTGCAGGGGACCTAAGGACTTTGGGGGTGGTGGGTGGGTGGATGGGGCACTCAGTTGGGGCACAGAGGCAGTGAATTCCCAGAGGGCATTGTATGGGACAACTCAGCAACAGCCCCATCCTTGCCAGGTCACGCAAATTTAGGACCCAATAAGTGTGATGATGGTGGGGGGGGGGGTCATGCTCTAATCTTTAATTAAACAGCCTTCACATTTTGTCTCAGCAGATTTTTAAAAAGAAATAATTTGTCTCCTTTTAGAGTTAGTATATACGTGAGTGGAGTGAAGATTGGTGTGTGTCTGGTCGAATTTCTTTATTATAAACCCCTACTTAATATAACACTCTACCACTGTGCTACTCACAATCACACAGTGGCTAAAGTAATATAGCATTTCCTCTTCAGGGGTCAGTTAATCACCCCTGAGCAAATGTGTGAACTGGAGCGTGAAGGCACCATTTCTCAAACACTTCATAATGAACCTTTTACTTAGCCACGTTAACCCACTGCACTGGCCAACACGGATTGTTTCCTTGCAGTCACAGAAGGCTGTTGAGGTTATGATAAAATGATAATATAACAGGTTCATATGTCTCAAAAGGCACATTTGTCAGGTTTTAGTTAGACATGCTAAAGTGAGGCTTGCACTTCCAACGTATTGGTCTGTACGACTTAAGAGGTCACAAGTTATTATTTATTACCTTGTTTGACTCCGGCTACTGAAATCTGCAGTGCCTTAATACAGCAAGTTGGTAACCTCCTACCCAATGAAGTGGTCTTTTCTCTCTTTTCTCACAGACAAACAAAAACAAAACAACAAAGAGAGGCGGTACATAAAGGAGCTTTGGTCAGATGGGTCACATGCTGTCCATTGAGTCTCCGGTCCATCAAGACCATTCAGTAGACTCTATAAAACCGGCAGGCTGCTTAAATACCTGACAGTAAGAAAAGAAACAAAAACAAAGAGAAAGAGGGGTAACAACAGATAAAATAAATAAGACAGCCCCTGTGACTGATGTGTATAGATGGTGCCAGAGAGTCACTGACAATTCAAGAAATGTGGCTGTGGCCACAAAAGGCGGCTGGAAAATACTGAAGGAGCTTGCTGGGCACATTTTTTAGGCCTTTTCCCACTTGGACCCCCTTTTGAGTCTTTGTCTGTGGTGTGCTCCATGAGAAAAGTCAATCAGAGACACTTGGCTATACATTCTTGGTTTTTATTTCCTTCCAGCAGTTAGTTCCCCAGTATTAGGCAAAACCCACAATACTCTATGTTCACGTAAGTAATTAAAGATGGGGATCTTTAATAAGGCCAATCACCAAATAATGGAATGGGTGCATTTCCTGTCATACCCTGATTAAGATGTTACTTACATTTTAACCTGAAAACATGGCCACTTCAAAATTGGGAGTGGAGAAGAAATATACACACTGCCCAGTGATTAAAATCCACATTTTGCTTGCAAGAGAATTCAATGTGTGGATTAGCAGACTTCATTTGATCTGTGCAGAGAGAAGAGATGTCTGAACCTTGGGGGCCAGTGATCCGAGGATAATGTGTTTGTAAAAACAGTTAACTGTATTGTAAATAAGAGGGATCTCTAAATCTTTGAACATCCCCATTTTTAATGGTTTAAAATGTCTGCAAAACAAAAAAAGGGAAAAGAAAAATAAAGAGATTAAATCAGTGAGCTTTTGCTGAAAGCCTGATACAGTAACTACAGAGATTGAAACAATGCATTCAAGCAGAAAAACAAGAAACAAAAATGACATGACCTGAAAATACCTCTCAAACCTCACGCAGCACACAAAGACTGTAGTCTTTTTAACCACAACGTTTACTTAATTGTGTCCACAACCTACTTTATTGTCTCTGTCCTCTCTTTTTGTCATGAAGAATAAGCTAAGCAATGAGGTGCTTTCATTTCTCAATACCAGTCAAGTAATCCAAACCCAAGAGGAAAGCAAGCTCCTCCACAACTCTGTGGAAAGATTTCACAGGCAGCAAAATAATAGTTGTGGCAAAGTTTACTTTATTTGAATGTAAGGTTTTTAACGTTCAAGCCAAGAGATAAGTGCATAATTCCCCAGATCCCTGTGTTTTTGCAATGTTTGCAATCGGTCAGAGTATATGTGCCCTTAGGCTGTGTTGAGAGAATATAGACTGTGTGTCAGAAGAAAAATCAGCAGGATCCATTTCAGCAACCTCAAGTTCATTCTGACTGTGGATCTCTAACGCTGTGCTGGTCTCTGCACAGTTTTATTCAGTCTGAGGTAGCTTTTAAACTGAAGATCCATTTCTCTTAATAAACCATGATACTTCAGCAACAGTGAGACTGGGAGTTTATCTTATTGTCTCCTAAATAAAACTGTGTATTCCTGTGATCTCTAAATACTGTGTTCACTGTCAGTAATGTTATGTCCAATATGTGTAATGAGATCAAAAACTTGGCTGGGAATGCCATATTTTCATCAGTCAAGAAAAAGAACTGCCCTGTTTTCTGAATTGTGGCCATACGTTGCTCGGAAAAGTATTTGTTTTGCATTAGCCATTAACCCATTAAAATTTCAAATTCAGAACACAAGATGTGAAGATACAAGGCTTCCCCTGGACAATGATGGTATGCTTTCATCACATCATCTCACACCAAGATTTAAAAAATTCATGCCAACACAGATGATATTTGAAAGTAAACAGAAACAATCAAATAAAGTTATTTATTTGTTCAATCAAATAAAGTTAGGTTCAAGACAGAGAACAGCATGATGAGAAGATTTTCTGCCTCCTGTCTCCTAATGCGAGATGCAGGGAACCCAACCAGTGGTCTGATAATATCTTTATTTCGAAATGTGAAGAAGTGGAAGAAAAAGTAGATATTTGTTCATTCTCTGCATGAAATAGCATATACATGAGTAATCATCTGTTATAATATTGTCAATGTTTTTCAGTAATGGAACAGATGATATGCTATTTCTTGCATGATGAGTGAGTGAGGGTGAGTTGTGGCCGGCTCTTTCTTTGATCTTGTGCACTCACCAGGAAGAAGATTAAAAAGGTTCAGGAAAATCAAAATAAATCTCGAATTGGTTTTTAGTGGGGGTGCTTAAATAAGAAAAAAAAAAAGGCTTTATGCAAAATATCAGCAGCATGTGCTCATCGTAGCAATACAACAACTGCCTCATGCTCATGTACCCTAATATATTTATCACATTCTCATTTGAAATACAGTGCCTGCCAGTGAGGTACAGTTTTTTGTTTTTTTTTTAAAGGAGCACGTGTAACCTGAAAATCCATACTTTAAGGTTGTGCTTTTACATGTGCTCAGAGATCACAGTCTATAAAATAATAAGCATGTCTTTGGTCATATTGCTGTGTGGACAGAGGAAAGATGAGGGCTCCTTTTAGTACGGGGTGGGGGGGGGGGGGGTGTTGTGTGGGGGTGGCTATTTGAAGTTAGCACAGACAGTCGGGCTGGATTGGATAAATCTAGGGCTTCACAGAAGAGGTGCCGCTGCTACAGGAGGGAGAGAGTAGAGGTTTTTCCACTGGCATTTTTAACCATACCAAAGAAGAAGAAGAAAAAAAAAGATGGGCAGTGGAGCTAGACTGGAACATGATCATAGACCAGCATCAGACCATAGAGCTCCCCAATAAGGTTTTGGGTTATAAACAGCATCTGTTTCAAATGGGGCTATAAGACTAGAAGAGCACTCACTCCCTCTTTCCCTCCGCCTGTACCACAGATCTGGCACAAACCATCACGTCTCCTCTCTTCTCCCCCTTTGCTTTACTCATCTCATCTCATTGCGTCTCTATTCTCCCTCCTCTTTAGAGTTTTACGCCTCCTGCTCAGTATGGCCCAAAAAGAAAAGGATTTATTTAGTAAAAAAAAAAAATGCTCAGCAGAGCAAAGGCGTATATACTGGTTCTTGTTTTGTGCCATACCTTTGACGTGTGGTGCAAAGCTGATTTTGGCCTACAGTTTTCTTAACTGGTTTCAGCAACACTGTCCTTACTATCTCTTTAAACACAAAATAAGAGGGACAAGGACATTTTGAGGAAAAATGCAAACAACATGTGGTCTGCAGTGGAGATGGACCTCGTCTGGTCTTGGGTAAATGGGCTGATATTACAGTATAAGCAGCTTTTCAACTGTTTTCAACTGCAATGAGTCTGCCAGCTGAGGCCGCCTCTCTTAAGAGGATTTAGAAAGAGGCTCTTTGTCACCCTCTGCTGGATGAGATGTGCAATTGTGTCTCTCTCTGTTGTGAAATTTCAGTTCATTGGCAGATAACTTCAGTTCAGTGACTCTAATTTGGGACAATACAGTATACAATATACAACTTCAATTCAATAATGTATGTTTCTTTTAGTTCTCAAAGTATGTTTCATGAAAGAAGAACCATTACAGGTCAACGTGTCACTTAGTTCCAAATAAAAGAACTGCCAATTTTGTTGCTCAGAACAAACAGAAAGTGTTTTATATTTCAACCAAAATTCCACTTCCTCTGTAAACTGGTATCATCAGTAAGCAAGTGTTTTTGGCAACTTGCCTACTCAAACAACAGCTATTATGGGGCTGCAGTCTTTTGCTTTTTAAACCTAATGGATTTGACACCAAATTTGGTGGTAGGTCTTCTTACATAAAATATAATCATTATTTGGGCGTTTGCATATAACAGAGTATAAAGTTTATAGTAGCTTGAAGCCCCTGGAGTGAAAGAGAGAGTTTCTACAAAAAAGTTGCTGCTTTGTCTTCTCATAAATGACGTGACGTGATAAATCTGTGTGATGGAGTGTGTGTGTCTTTTTCTGACATCCATGTCAAAACAAACTCTTGCAAAACACATTTCCTCTAGCAGTTTCTTTCAAATCAGGCAAATGAGAAAAAAATTGCAAGTACATAAAATGGCCCTCTTAATGATTTAAAGAAGTGCTTGGCACAATAAGCAGGGGGAGGACTGGCTTACATGGTCACCAGACGCTGTCTGGACTAAAACTGGCAAACAGATGGTCACCTGGATTAATAGAGTCAATTAATTCATCCCATTATGTAATTAACAATGGAGTCTAATATTCAGAGTGGACCAAACTTGGCCTCCTGCGACGTAAGCACCTGATTTATTGCCTAAAAAAAAGCAAACCAGTGTGGGTTATTCATCAAACAGCATCACAATGTGGAAAACATTTATTTGAAAACATGAGCAAAAGCACTGCACACATAGGGGAGGCCACATAGGCCATAGGATAGACCAGTCAGTAATGGTGACAGAGATGCTTCTGAATCTGTTGTTATAAATTGCTTTGATTGTTAAGAATGACAAAGCAAAAAGGAAGCTTGGTCTGACTATATCTGAGCATTGTGTAGGTACACAATGCTCAGAGTATTATTTTTTTGCTCCCAAAGAGTAAAATTAGATGATTAAATGATGATTAATCACAAGCCACACTTTTCTCTTTGCTGTAATTTATCCACTAGAGGGAGCTCCATTGTCACAGCAACATCTCTACATTGAACAGATGAAAGGTGCAGAGTGGATCTGAGGTGAAAACGGTGTTTTGAGGCCACAGCTGGTGAAATGATGTATCACAGTGAGAAAGTGGAGACATGAAAGCCTTGATGTCGCTTTCTTCACCCCATCCCTCTGCCTTCCATCCCTGAGAACTGTGAGTACTTCCATTACATCTGGATGCACATAGAATTTTGTAATATTCATTATGTGGCTTCCTGTGCTGTTGCAATTGCTTTGCAAGCCTGCCTGTTTGTGTTTCCATTCACATTATTGTATAATAAATGCTGTATTTACTCATCAAGTCTGGAGTATCACTGCTGAAAAAGTCAGAGAGAATGATTTCCTGTCAGGATCGATACAGTTCTCACTGGCTGTCTCCTGTTTCAAAGATAAACCTTATTCGGACGAAAGCTTCCTTCCGTGTGTTCTGCATTGCTCGTGAGCAGAACAACTCTTCACTTACGTGCTTTTATCACTTGTAACTGTTCATAAAAATGCTGCACAGTGTGGCACGTGTCATGTGCTCAGAGTATCCCTACAATTTATCTCTAAATTGTGTCATTGTGTTCATTTGTCTGAAGGGCCGAGATACAGGAATAGCAGGAAACCAATCAAATAGTGACTTTGGCCAGACATTTCCCAGCAGGAGGGGCAGTCAGTGGGGGTGTATGTACGGCTGGCACACACACATATATGTAGGCAAGCTTTTTGTAATCTCAGCTACTCCTATTAATTACCACTGTGTAGTCTCCCGGGTTTTCACACATCACAATATTGCCCCTTGCTCATTTCATTTAAGACACAAGCCACCACCACCATCTTTCCTCCACGTCCTACTGAATACCTAAGCCAGCCAGAAAGGAGGATGCTGTCTAAACTCAGTGCAAACTGTCACAGTAAATGTCTAAATACAATGATGTGTCTGAATCCGATGACCTGAGGTTGTTTTCGCCTTAAAAGTTGGGACCATTTGGGACTTTGTGGATTCGATTGCTGTTTATGTCTCTGTGGAGCCATCAGGTCTGTATGATGCAAGGCCCTCAGTGTGGCTAGTAGGGTGTGTCTCGCTGCCCTTTGCTGGATTACATTTGCTACATCAAAGAGTCTTACATTCCCTGTGCTTATCCCAGAGCAAAGCTTTCCAGTATGGAGTTTAGTTGTCACTGGGGAGCATGGGAAATAAGGTTAGTGCAGCACACTTTATGGGTTATAGTTTGGGAGAGAGGAGAGGAGAGGAGAGGAGAGGAGAGGAGAGGAGAGGAGAGGAGAGGAGAGGAGAGGAGAGGAGAGGAGAGGTACTTTTATGTACTGGTGTTCAAAGTTAGTCTATGAGTTGCTGTATCTAACAATATCGATTAACTTTACTTGCTTTTAACATTTCTAACTTTATATGAGTAAACACCGAAAGACAAACCATCCATTCATTCATTCTACAGTCTGATTTTTAACAGATATTTGCTTTGTTTGCATGTCAGATTTCCAGCCATTTGGACCAAACAATATGAACATAGCTAAACTTATAACTAACAAGAGCAAGAATGAGATTCTCATGAGAACATGAACAGAGCATTATACACAACATTCACTTATTACTCAATATCTCATAATTACTTGTTTCACATTTCACAGATAAACAGGCATCATATTAACTATATTGTTTGCTTATGTAATAAATATGTATTCCAACTGGATGGAAATCTAACATGCGGTTAAAATATATACTTAGTCCTAATTTTTTGTGCTAGATATTCTTCTTATTTGTCTTCCTGTTTGTATGTTAGAGTTTGAGCCATTTGATAGCAGGGTAGCGTAGAGATTGGTCTTTTAAATGCCAATTAGTTGTTAATCTGAATTCTTATAATTATTTAGTGCATTAGGAAATATACACCTCACATTTTTTTTCCCAGTAACAGTAAAATCATGGATTCAAACTTTCTCCCATGCTTGCCAAATATGTTTTCAGTTCTTCATCTATTTCAGAAGATGGCGGTATTGCACATGAAATGCAATCATCAACAAAAGAAGCAAAAATCAGTGTGATGTCACAGAGGTCAGAATGAATTCCATCTGTCTTCTTGATGTATTTATATCCACTGTAATCTTGTTGTTCTCAGGCAACACAGACTGGCTCTTTTGTAGCAGCCAGATCATTTTACTGCTCGCGTAACAGTGACGGAACCTGAGAGAACCTGTTCTGACATGAGTCTCATGGGACTGTTACAATGCACCTCTGTCCCCTTATCATCTCCCTGCGATAATACCTTTCTCAGCAGTGACTGCAAATAGACAAGCTAATGGAAAATATACAAATATGAAATATAGTTAATTAAGGGAGGTGCTCAACTGCGGAGAAAACAACAGCAAAACATCTGTAGGCCTGTATTAGTCTGTTGATCTGAGTTTTATAGTTGCACCACCCTAACAGAAAAAGGTAGATGAAGAATAGAAATAAGGAAGAGAGGAAATGTATCCAGAAAAAAAAATGAATAACCAAAACCTAGCAGGTATAAAAGAAAATGAATACATAAATAATAGCACATTAAATACATTAAATAAATGATTTTAAAATATTAGTAATTCTGTAAAGGAAGTTTATCTAATAAAGCTAAAAAACCAAAACAAAATATAAGCGCCTTCTTGTATCTTATCACACAGACCTTGTTACCGTCCCTTCGGTGTGAATGGATCAGCCTAATAGGCTGTAACTCTGCAGGGAATATTTCTGCTTGTGAGGGTTAACCTCTGAGAGCACTAATACAGGCTGTGGTTGACTGCATGTGGACGCCTGTAATGTACCTAAAAGGAAATGGGGGGTTTCGAGCAAAATGCGAAATGAGATGATGATGTGCTGTGGCTGAGGACGTTGAGAAGGGAGAGTAGGAGGAATTGGCACACAGAGCCACAAGGAGGTAGTGTGGAGCTATTAAGAGAAACATGACCTCAAGGCATTTTCCCACTGCAAAGCCCAGTGTAAAGTGAGATGAGCTGAGGCACATGGGCCATTAACACTCTGGCAAAAGTGGACCAGCATATATACCCCAAGATGAGCTATCACAAGGTGAGTATCCACATTCCGATTTACAAGATATGGATGAACAGTTTGGCTCTTCTGTTGTCCTGAGCCCCCGCTTTTACAAAATGTACAAAAAGTATTCAAAATATGGATACATTTTGATTAACTACGCAGTATGTAATTTCTTTTGTTAGGTGTTTCTCAGTCACGACAATAAGAAAAGACCTATTTGATCACTAATCATTGTGTTGTCTCATTTGGTTTCGCTGTGTATTTGCTCTTTATGGGAAAAGCCTCAGCAGCAGAAGGAACAAATGGCAATGACCAGTCATGATCCATTTGTGGAAAAAATACACACATTAGAAATAAAGAAGGAAAGGAGACACTCTGACTTTTAGTAGTACTGAATAATTCCATCCTCATGATAGGAATAGTGAAACATTTTAATTAATGTGAGTACACCACTCAACAAAATATATAAAGTTAATTTATAAGATTTTTAAAGATAATAATTTTAAGATATTTAGAAAGCAGATATTTTACATGTATTTGTTAATCTGTTATAACAATGCCATCTCTCAAGTAAGAAATGGGTGATTAATGTTTCCCCTGGAAAAACTTTGCAAACCAAAAATTGTGTTAACCTTTTCCATTCAGGCACAAAATAAGAGAAAGTTTCTTTGCATATATTTTATGACCCAGCACTAAAATGTATCTGAAGATGTACCTGCACATAAGATTTTAGTGTCCACACTGTCTTAATTTGTCCTGTCACTGATAATTGTGCCCCAGGAAAACGATGAAAGGCCCGGAACCATCAAACACAGCTCCATCTACAGTCCACCGAATGAGCAGAATTGAACTTTTGCACACAAACCTCTGAATTTCTGTCACTTCGGATGAAATCAGAACAGGAAGACTGCACTCTTTTACACACTGTCAACAAATGCTGTCTTGACCTTCTGCACTGGCCTTGGTTATCTTCCTTTATTATCCTCCTTGTTTAAACATGCGTGTTGTTCAACTCAACTTGAGTTTTAAAAAAAATTAAAGCGACTGATCACTCCCTCTAATATACCTTGCCCTTTTTGCACTCAGAATTATCCCTGATTGATCCAGGTGACCTTCTGTAATTTAGAAGGTGGAGGCTTTCAGGTTTAAAAAATAGTTCTATATCTACAGCCCAACACCCAACAATGTCAGCTTCCACAGACCTGCCATGCTGTGATTACATAATCAGGATGTGAGTATGAGCAAGAAGACAGGAAGGACCAGACATACTGTACTGGAGATAATTGTCTAGAACTCCTTCCCAGCACTGTAACTACTCTGATAATTCTGGCCAAATAATAGATCAGAGGCACAAACTTCAAATTCAGATAATTGTTCTTGGAAAGGTGAACAGATTAACAGATGACAGATCAACCAACTTTAATTCTACATTAGTCTTGTTATTTCTTTTGAAATAATCTCATGCTGCTCATTCTGCACTTTGCAGTTATTAATGAATGTTGCAGCTAAGTTAAAATCCACACAGTTGCACTTAATAAAGCAATGACAACTGGGATGTGACTTTAGAATCTACGTAAAAATACTTAGCTGTACATATTTTATCCAGCTCTGGTGTGTGCATAGAAAACCCCCAGAAAACAAGAAGCTTCACTGATTTCCTGGCCTTGATTTTCTCATTTCTTCGAGGAGCAATGGTGCATTTCTGTTTAGTCCCTATTGACTGTTTAGCCACTTGCCATCTGGCTAAAGTAAAAAAAATAGCCTGTGATGCTGTTATGCCAGAGGATTCCTTTTGAAAATTTGATAAAATGCCAAAGGTTTTACATTGTTTGAAAGTGCTCTCTGTGCTGTACAGCTGAAATAAGATCATCTTTATGTCCTAAGACTCTTTTCAGTAGTCATGTTTATTGGCCTTTCAGTGTCTGACCATGATGTTGCATCCTCTTGGGAGTGGTGAGGATGGGGCTAAGTGCTGTCAAAGGTCACGCTTGGGTTAAGGCCATGGGTGACATGACTGAGCTTGTAAATCTCAAGAAGGAAGCAGCGAGACAGAAAGCAACAGAATACCAGTCTGTGTCAAAGGAAGTCAAGCATTTTATGCCCCCTCTGTTAACTGTAAAACTCTGCGAACAAAGGCTTATCGGTGCTACATCAGCTTTGTGGGCCATATGGAGGGAGGAAAGAGAGTGACTGCCCTCTAATGTGTCACTAAGGTGCAGACAACTCTGACACAGACCCCAGGTACATCCCCTGTGGAACTTAAAATTGCTCCGCAACAGAGCCATTAATTTTCAGCCATAAAGCTGTAACAACGATAGGCTTCTTGAACGGAGGGTGGCTCACTATTAAAACCTGACAAGAGGGTGAGTAAATCAAAGCCCTTTTTGAACATGTTAATTTGCACACACAGTGTCATGTATGTGCAGATCAGAAATGTAATAAAGTCAAAGGTATTAAGTTTCCAAAGCTGTATGTGTTTATGTCTTGCATTTGCAGTAGCAGGGAGCCACTGACACAGGATGTTTGTGAATAGCTGCTTCTGCCAGCATGGTAACCCGTAACCACTGGCAACCTTGTCCTAAATAAGATTCCTACTTGAACATTCAGTAATAACACATTAATTTGTTCATTTGCTCATTACAGCAATGTAATATTTCACTTGTAACTCTACTCCCCTCTAGTTTTTCCATGTCTGCCAAAAAACACAATACACAATATGTAAAATATTTCACCTTGTTACATCATTGATTTGGTTCACTACAGAAAACAGAGAGACAGTGCTTCCACAACTTGTCACAGAAGGTTAGACAGACAATTTAGAGATTTAGCACACTGCAGAGGAGAATAGCAACAGGTTTCAGAATATCCTTATCATGTCATGTTTTTCCTGTCTCACAAACTGGTTTTATTAATATAGTGTAAATGGTAGAGGTTAAATCTTAGCTTAATATTTGCATGAAGTGAAAAAAAATCATTCAATTTGCCACAGACAAGTGCTATAATTTTCAAAATGACACTTTGTGGCCACAGCTCTATAAATAACATCTCTGTGTGTGTCTTTATGTCCGACCACACCCAAGCCTCAGTTTCCCCTCCATCCCTTCTTCCGATCCTCTCACAGGATCAGCCTCTTTCTCAGTGTCTCTTAGTGTGGCTCCTCAGTTCCTGTGCATGTTGTCCTGGGTGACATGAATTAATGATAACAGCAGAGACTTCATAGGACAGGATCATCCATTACATAACCCAGGAAGGTCTGCTGCAGATCTGTACAGTTTTTGACACTTAATGCACTGTAGCCACAGCTGACCCTTTATCCTCCTTTCTCATCCTTTGCCTTTACCATATGGTAGCCATATGGAAAGTGTCACAAATACATTTTCAGTCAAATGTTTTGGAACAGTTAATTTGATGTGAATAATCTTATAGTGTATAAATGAAAGAGGCACGCTGCCCAAAAAACTAAAAAATGTAAAAGTCATGGGGGGGGGGGGGGAAGGGGGGGGGGGGGGGGGGGGGGGGGGGGGGGGACAGAACAAGACAATAGTTTCAAGTGATGTGATGTAGGAGCAGGAGAGTTGCCAAACTTGAACAAGCTGGTTTGGGATGCACCGGACAGAAAGCCAACTGTGAGTGCAACACAAGATTATAATCAATATTTCATTTCCACTGCAGAAAGATTGCCATGAATGAGCTCAGCTGCTGAAACTTTAAATTAAAGTCTGAAGTTGCCACAGTTCTCTTTTTAAATTATTATCTATTTGTTCTATCCTTCAGTTTCAGACAAACACAGAGCTTTATGTAAACTTTGACCTGAAATTTGGCTGCTACGGCACCTATTGACAAACACACTCTTGTTCTGGTTTTTGAACAGTTTATGCATGCTTTCCCGTCTTCCTGATAATAATAATAAGTTCGAATTGAACAAGGAAGGAGAAATTCAATTTTGCTGCCAATTAAAGGGGTGGAACTCTGCAAGTCATCTCTCCAGTGCCATTAGGCAGCAAACGGCTGTTATGTGTGATCATTAATAGATTTTTTTTTTCTATCTCAATACCCTAGGGAACCCTGGATACCATGGGTGCTCCCTGCACCTGGGTGCAGCTCATTATGTATACTCTATAACAAAACACAGATGACACTGAGCTCTTATGTTAGAAAGCCTTCCAAAACACCAAGCATGATAGTACATTCTTATAAGATATATTTTTTCCCCTCACAGTGCTTTAATAGCAGCCTATGCTGAGGGTAATTTAGGCCGATAGTTCAAATTAAGGCAGTTAGTTACGCACCACTAGAATTTTCCCCATCAGGACTGTTTCTGTTTATCCCACTTGTGCATTCTGCACAAAAGCCTGATAAAATATTGAGCAACTTCTTGAAGAACAACAAACCTACACATGTTGCCTTGGTTTTTTTTGTTGCAGTATTTCTTTGTTTGCTACAAGCAGGGCTAAGTAAGAAAACTGATACAGAACAAAATCAGTCCACTCCAATACTGTTAATGAAAACTAGAAAAAATATTCTCTACTCTTTAGAATTGTATCATGAGTAGACAGATCAGACTGGAACTTGTGCAGTTTGTCCAACAAAAGTGGGCCAGTATTTACTCTTCATTCTTAGTTTTGCCCTCAGAGTTTGTAGACTTCAGTCGGTCCAACATTGAACTTAATTTTTTTTATATTGTGCTTGTCCAAATATGGCTATATATAGTTAATATACCTCACAAATAACTGAGGAAGCAGTGTTGCTGCTATGGTGCTATTCCAACTTTTTGTGGAATAGTGTGGGACTGGATTTGTGTACTCTGAGTGAGCATTTTGTGGTTAAAACTGCTCATTGTATAAAATAAAATATACAGTATATTCGTCTAAAAATGGTTCACACAATGAGAAAGAAAATGACATTAAATTTGTATGGTCAGGAGAAAGTGTTTCTTTTTGTACAACAAAGTATATTTTATGCCGTCTTCCTGCTCTTTCTGTCTCGCGTCTTTTTGACTCAGTCTTCCTGTTTTTTACTTTTTGCTTTATCTCTCCCAGTCTCTGCCCCTCTCCTCCTCAGTCTCCTCTTTATCCAGCTTCATAGTAAAAGACTGCCATTAAAGCTGTGGAAAAGCTGTGATAGGCCATTAACAATGGATTAGCCATAACAATTCAATTTCCTCTCTGGTTGTGTGTAGATATCACAGACTCAAATTCTCCAAACCTCTAATTATAGGCTCTGCAGGACCAAGGGATGGGCTGAAACAATAAAGATGATTTATACAATATAAAGATGTGTGTCAGTTGTAGTTTAATATTCAGGTTACTGTGAAATACCCGGGTATAATGCCAAAATAGTAATAGTGTAACATTTTACTTTGCACTGTTGCCTTGGTGATTTGAATCCACACGACTTACAAGGCACATGCTGATACAAACACACATGCACGCACACACATGCATTACTGCCAAAAAATGATTTTAATCACTACTGACTATTCCCAAGTTTTTAAACAAACAAGTAGGAAAAGCATGAAGAAACTCTGACTGTAATGGAAGTGTCATAAATAGTGCAGCAGCACCTTACAGCCTCCAAACTGCTGCTTGGCTTTACAGTGGGAACTCCTCCAGAATTACATAATGCATCAGAAGTGTGTCTTCTTTGCCAATATGCTGGCGCACAATGTGAGTGCCCCCCCTCACACACACACTCACTCACACACACACCCACTCAAACATGTCTTCTGGTGGTCAGTCAAACCTCTAAGGTCCGTGAACTTGTTAAAAGCACAAACTCATGTGTGTCTCTATACGTTTACGTGACAGTGAGAGTCATCCATCAACTGCTAATTTGTGTCTTGCATCTGAACATAACCGCCTTCTCAAACAGCACATATGCACACTATTTCCTATAGTGTATCACAAACATCTACACAAAATATCATATTTGTGGGACCATTTAGTATTGAAGCAGATCAGTAGGATAAGATGAGATGTACCTTTATTCACCCCGACCTCCCCCCCATATGGGAAATTCAGAAGAGTACACTATTGCAACCAATTTGAGAGAATGACACTCTCCTTTATTGTTGTGTGATTGTGCCATGTTTCTACAGTACAGGTCATAAGTGTGTACTGCTGGTGCAAGTCAAAGATACAACACTCACACATGCATATGAGCAAAGAACTGCATGGATTCTGATACAACTCACACTCACATCACATGGCAACATATTGAATTTATATCGGATCTAAGCCAACATACTGAAATGACACAAACCTGATCTGAAAATCAAAACTGACAATCAGATTTCTGTTTCCACTCAGCCCTGAAGAAAACTGGATATGAGTCACTCCAGTCTCGTAATCAGAACACAGCCTATGTGATTCAGGCTGAAGTGCCCACTTCAGCGTAAATTCCATTTCTTTCTATGCTTAGAAGATGTTACAAAAGCCAACGGCAGACTACAGCCTGCAAATGAGGCAGAGCAGAAAACACCTAGTGAACAGTAAACCTGAATCTCCTGTTTAAATGTTTCCATGATATGAGTCCTTACTCAGACATCAGTGGAGTGAGGTGCCTTTGAATGTTTGCCTGAATGCCTATAGCAAAGCTGAATCACAGCTGAGTGTGAGAGAAGTTAATTGAAAATAAGAGGGTTGTTGGGAAATGAACTATGTTACCTCAAACATGACTCACTGCTTCCCCCTTTCTATTGTTGCTGCAGACACTGACTGGCCAAAACAGAAGAGAGAGCAGAAATACGAAACCAGTTCAGATAAATAAATCACATTTTAATCAAAGTGACCACTTTGTACCTTTACAGTCTTTCTGACCCACCTGTGCACATGCAACGACAATCAGATCATATAATGCCTACAGCAATGATTCTCTAGATCTTGTTTGTGTTTATGCCTGCAGATCCTATAGACATTTTGTTTCACTTAACCAGGTGGCAGGAAAAACAGAGGTAGAAAGTAAATGGATTCATTGTTAAATACTGCAGTGCTGGGTTCTATCGCAGCAACAAATTTTGTCCCTATAAGTGTGATCAGCATAATTAGACCCATGTTTCAAGAGCCAGCCACAGTAAAACATTTTGCACAGTGACGTGATGATAAAAAACAAAACAAACAAAAAATCAATCACTACATCAGTTAAGATTTAGTGCTGATTTGAAAGAGTGTTAGCTGTCACGCCAAAAATGGAAGATGCTGCTGCCTGACAAATTAATGAAAAAATAAGTTAAGAAAATAATTGAATCTTTTCATGTCAGCATTTCCCACTGAAATGCTCCCATTATTGATTTCCACAGAGCTTTACACTAATGTTGTTCCCAGACGCTGCTCAGAGAGCTTATTGATTGTGGTGGACAGCCAGACACCACAGATGTATCTTTAATCATCAATAGCAAAATTAAACATGTCCTTACGATAGCTGGGTATCGAATTATAGTTAGAGTTTGGAGGGAGTATTAGATTTAGTGTGTAGAGAGACAGGTGAGACAGATAGAAATAGATCCTCTGGCCTCACGTTTCAAGATAATGAGTTGAGGTGAATCACTTGTAAGTGCAACACCAACAATTTGTGTTTAAAAGTGTGGTTGGTCATGCATGGTTTGAGTAATCTAAAGTTACAATGGTAAAAAAAAGATTATCGATAGGACTTATTGGATTTCCAAATTTTTCTTCCCTGAAAGTCCAGCACCACTTCTGCTGCTGATGTCAACTCATAACACATAAGTATAGTTTATATCCAATAAAAACACTCTTGGAAACCACTAATGGCTATCAGTGGATCACGTGGTGTTTTGCAGTGAATCTCTCCATTTCCTCCATGGTTGATTTGCTGATTATTGGATTCTTGTTTGCCTTTCAGAGAGGCTTGTCACCGGTAAGCTAATTACAAGAACGTGCTTGCTTAGCTTTGGTCAGTATGACAGTTTTAGCTTCATTTCAAGAGCTGTACTGTGTCTTGCAGACTCATATGATTGTATTCACATCACTAGGCTTCTGTTTCCTTTCAGGCCACAGGCAAGAACTATGATGGAGATGTCACATGTACTGGTTAAATGACCTGGCAGCCCTCCATATATCTTGGACACAACCCACATGATCTGGTTATGCTCCTGCAATGTAGACAAGCATATTAGATGAGAGCTTTATTCACTTAACACTGTCTGTCATGCTGTACATCAAAGCTTCTCCATCAAGGATTATTGAATTTGTTTCAAAGGTGCCTATGTTTACTCTATCCCACAATATTAATATTGTGTATCTCGTATGCTAAGTACTTTAGAGTCACAGGATGGCTGACACTGTGTTTTTTTGTAAACTGAGCGTATTAAGAAGGTTCAACTACTCTGAGCAGAAAAAAACAAAACGAACATAAAAAAAACATGTACAACTATATAGTGTAATAATACAAATGCATCCACCAGACATATACACCATTCTCAGAATCTAGTACATTAAGACTGAAAAATGAAATGTGAGGAGTCCACTGCAGTCTCCATGACAGCAAGATCCGATAGTGGGCGTCCAACTAATCACCAGGGATTGGCCTCCACAGTGTAACCCTGATCCATGCAATCAGAGGAACTAAGCTGCTCGCCTCCGTTGGCCTGGACCTGGAGCCAGGCTCTGAGAAACCCGCTCCTCTGCTCCAGGCTACAGCCTTCTCAACGGCATATGAAGTCTTGGGTTGAATTACTAAGAAACACAGTCAACACAAAATGTAAGCTTCTTGCATGGAGTTTGGTGTGGAATACAGAAGCCAGTGAGCAAACTGTGTGGGACTGGATTTGCTTACTAATTACTGTACTTGGATTTGTGTCACGATTTAGTTAAAACTGCTTGATGTATAAAATAAAATATACATTATATTATTCTATAAGTGGGTCATACAATAAGAAAGAAAATTACAGGCCTGCAGATGTGTTTATTGTATGCATATAAAATAGGGGTGTATGCATGTACTGTAGATACATTATCTATCACAAGTTGTATGTAACTTTTTAATGTGGCACTGTCTGTTGCTGGACATAACACTGACTCTAGTATAAGTGTTGCTGTTCCTCATGTTTATATGTATCAGTGCATGCATATATGTTGTTTATTATCAGCATGTTGTTTTTTCCTACAGGAAGATGTTTAATTGGCCTGCACTGCATTTATATTTACATTAGATTGCATTATTCTAAATGTGTATAGTCACCAGACTTTTTAGGTACACTTCCTCAAGTGTTACTAGTGTTAATTACTATATCTAATCAGCCAATAACATGTTAGCAACACTATATAGATGTTGGCATGGACATGGTAAAGACAATCTGCTCAAGTTCAAACAACAGAATGGGGAAGAAAGGGGATTTAAGCAACTTTGAATGTGGCATGGATATTGGTGCCAGATGGGCTAGTCTGAGTTTTTCAGAGACCCACTGGGATTTTTATGCACAACCATCGCCAGTGTTACCAGAGAATTGTTTTGACAAAGAGAAAATATCCAGTGAGCAGCAGTTCTTTGGGAGAAAATGCCTTGTTAATGCCAGAGATCAGAGGAAAATGGGCAGACTGGTTCAAGATGAAATGTAATTCATATAGCCATGCATTACAACCAAGGTAAACAGAAGACCATCTCTAAACTCAAAACATATCAAACCTCAGATGGGCAACAGAAGACAACACTGGACACTTTATCAGGTGCACATATTTGAATTGCATAAGTGAATTAGAATTAGTTTTTAGTTGCACACACACAATCAGTCATAGGGAATTTGCACTCTCCATTTAACCCACCAGGAGTGAACATTCACAAACTGGATACAGGAGCAGTGGGTACCACTTATCTGCACCTGGGGAGCAATGGTGATTGGGTACCTTGCTCAGAGGCACCCCAGCCCTTGACCTGTCTTGGGTTTTGTACCGACAACCTTTCCTTTAAAAGCCCAGTTTCTGGTGTGGCCGGTGAGTATATATCCATGACGGGTTTGCTGATGCCAGTGAACGTACATTTAATTTGTAATTAATATTTTATTTGCCTTGTATGTGTACTATGGCTTCCTCTGGAAGAGTGATGGAGGCATACTCAATGGACTCTTAGCAAGTGGGGTTGTTCCACTGAATTGGGTGATCGACAGGGGTGCATTTCAACCCCCTGTTGAGGCACAGTAGGAGGGTATGTAAAGGTGACGTTCTGGGTCTTGGGGCCCACAATACAGACCCCCTGGGGAGGGTAATCACCATGAGGCCAGCGGCAGTCAGCACAGCAGTGGCCCCTCGTCACAAAGACACTCCTCTCCAGAGACATGGCTGTGCCTTTGTGCTCTCATACACTCTGAGTGTGCCCCACTCCAGGGGGCTTGAGAGGCACCACAGGGTTCTCATTAAGCCCTTAGGAGTGGAGGACAGCCCTGACAACTTGATAAACAAGTACACAAACACACAAAGACACACATGCACACACACTCAAGTCCTCAAAGCCTACACAAAACCTACCTGTACAGTATGTACACAAATGCTCTGAGATGACAAAACAGGAGGACTGTTTACCTGACATCACTGTCTGCCATTTTTGTTAATCACTCACTTACTCACTCACCATGCTTTGTCTTTTCAATGTTTATTGAATAGTTCCTCCACCAACTGCCAGCATTTTAATTATCTGTGGTCAGTGACAGATGACCAGTAGTTATGGTCATGGCTTTGGCAAACACAGATTGGATGTTGTTTTGCATAAAAATGTTTTGTATTTTTTAAAATCAGTGTGATAATATTATATTATTGGCACAATGACAACTAATTCTGCATATCTGCATATAACTTTGACAATGACCCGTTACCTAGATGAGCAATTAACCACTGAACTTTATGTAAAAAAAAAAAAGATGGTGCATATTAGTTTGGGGCAGAGCCAGCTCACTCACTATCATCATTACTGACACTTAGGCCTATACAATAACATGTAGGTACAGAATAAGATAAGCTGGAGTTGATAAATACATAGCAATACTTTCCAAGTGCTTAATGGACTAATCTAATGGTGAGAGTAAAGACTGCAACAAATGAAGGACTTATCTACTCACTCCTGAATTCCTCTGGCACTCCCTTTGGACTGCACACCGTGGCTGGGTTGTCCATTTGAGGTGCTGGAGAAACATAGTGGTGCAAGTGCTCATTCTAAGGCAGTGTTTGTCAACCCCAGTCCTGGGGACCCACCGCTTTGCATGTTTTAGATGTTTCCTTGCTCCAACACACCTGATTCAAATAGTCAGCTCGTCATCAAGCTCTGCAGAAGCCTGATAATGACCCATGTATTTGAATCAGGTGTGTTGAAGCAAGGAAACATTGGATTGAGAAACACTTGCATAACAAGTTAAAATAACTATTTTATTTTAACTGTACAATTCAAGAAAAATAATCATGGGTGGTATATTGCTATAAAAAAGTTAAATGTTACACACTGGACTTTTAAGGCTGGTATATTGTCTCAGCAAGTTTATAAACAGCTGATAATTCAGCTGAGAATTCTTTAAGTGGAAGGGAAACAAAAATTTATTTTTTTTAATCCAAACTTCAGCACTGGAGCAATGAAGTAACAACCAACAAAAGAAAGAAAATTACAAAAAAACTGAAACAAAAGAAAGGAAACAAGATTCAGAGCAAATGCAAAAACAGAGGTTCAATCTTTTGAAAAATATCAACGGTTTATAGTTTATAAATAAATAAATAAATAAATAAATAAAGCTCACCAGCAACTTAATAGGAAACGTCGGCAAGTACTTCCGGTTTTCCTGTTTAAATGTCCACAGCAATTAAGATGAACCTGGTCAGAGGAGAATACACACCGTCCCTCCCTAAAACAAAACTAACGTTTTAATCTTTGTCCAAAATGCTAAAGCAGCTAACGGGTTATGGAAGTTTTAAAACCGAAACTAATGGGTGTTCAAGTTGTCGGAGTTACTTACTAGTTAGCATTTGACTGAAGTAGCTGTGCGCGCACCTCACCTCAGCCAACAGCAGTGGAAGCAAAGGGACAACGTTTCAGCAGCTGGACTGATCTTCAACACCTGTGAGCTGAGGTCACTGCAACCGCAGGGCAGCTGCTGGGACACGTGGACTTAAGAATTCTGCAGATCTACAAATAGTAAGTGCAAGAGTTTTTAAACTTTGCGTTTCCTGTTGTGTTTTGTTGGCTGCCGTGCCAGATAATTAGCTACAGTGTTTCTTGTGAGGCTGTTGACGTGTGTGGTCAGTGTTCTTGTTAGCTGAGTCTGTTTTAAAGCACAGCCTGTTATTGTTTTTATTAGTTCTATGTTTTTCTTTGCCTGAGCCACTCATGATGCACGGTGTGTCTCTCTCATGTTTTCAATGGATTTGTTGGATAAGAAGTCTTGTGGCATCAGTAATCCTGTCTTTATTTTACTCACAAGGTATTATCACGTGTACCTAAAAAAGTGTGTTTTCTGATGTTGTCCATCTGCTGTAGAGTTTGCTGTGTTGTGTGTTCAGAGATGGCCTTCTGCTTGCTTTGGTTGTTACCGGCATTTGCTGTAGTTACTGTCGCCTTTCTGTTATCGCCAACTAGTCTAAAAAATTCTGATAAAATTCTTCTCTCGCCTCTGGCATCAACAAGGTATTTTCACTCAGAGAGCCGCTGCTCACTGGATTTCTCTTTTTCTTTTTAAATCCCAGACATGGTTGTGCTTAAAAATCCCCAAAAGATCAGCAGCTTTGGATAAACTCAAACCAGCCCTTCTGGCAGCAAACACTTTTCTTCCTCATTCTGATGCAGATTAATCTTCAGTAGGTCTTCTACAATCATCTACATGCCTACAAGCATTGACTTACTGCCATGTGATTAGATATTTGTGTCAACGCGCAGTTGAACTGATGCACCTAATAAAGTGGCTGATCAGTGTATTTACTGTTACTTCCAAGGGAAATAGCATATTCTATCTGTAGTGTGTACATTTTTTATTTATTGTTATGACTGTTACAATTATTTGAGGCACACTGCCATTTTCTACTGATCTTGTATTCCACAATATTCCATTCCCTTCAGTCGTGTTTGCGAGGCCTGTCAAGAGTTAAAGTAGACACAACCAGAGTGATGAAAGTGCCTTTTAATTTAAATTGAATGGTTTTAAGTTTCAGGAGCCTTTTGCATGTATTTCCAGTGTCTCTCACTCAGGTTATAGGGCTGCACTTTTAAACACATACTCATAAATAACTTATTTTAGTCTCTCTGTTTTCCTTTTGACTCAACAAAGTACATCACATAAGGTGATTCATAAATGTTTATATTATTTATACACGTGTTGGCCCCAAACACAGTTTAAACAGGGTTAATAGTTTCTTTGAGAGGCAAACTACCAAAGGATGTCTTCTTTTTTTCAGTTTTAAGCAAATGCTGTTTACTGATTTCCACCTTGAAGTATGTTGTCTGTGTGAACATACATACATGACTGTGCCCATAGTAATATTTAGTAAGTCAGTCTATTTGATATTATAATATACTGTGAAATACTCTCATTATTATATCAAACATTGTCCTATGTTAACAGTGGTAGCTTTCACGTTAATTTGCTGGTGTAACAGCAGACCATTTTTTTAACATAATATTTGCGTAAATGTATTTAAACACACTTGGATATTCATTTAGGGACATTTGTGAGTGAGAAATATTTTATACTCTGTGTTGTACATAACATTCATGATTTGCACCATTTACAGAATTTGATCATTCAGAGTGACCCTTTTAAATAGGTGGATGTGATTGATGTGTTCTGTCACATTGGGCATCATCGGAACTGCATCGGACTGTTTTCAGCTGCCTTAGTAGTTCATTACTTTAGTACATTTTTTTCCACAATGTGGGGAAATTCAACTACTCCAATTGTATTAAATAATATTTTGTATTGTACGCTGAAAAGATCCCACTGGAAATACTGTATATTAAATACAGTATTTACAAAATAGTGCATTGTTCTTCCACGTCATTTTAGAATAGATAACACAGCAAAGGCAGTGCTCTAGTAATTGCACACCTGTTGTAAAAAAAAAAAAAAAAAGTCAAGGGAATTTCTCTGACACTAACAGAAAAACACAAGTATGAATCAGTATTCAACTATAAATTAGTACTATTCTATCAGACAGTATTTTTGCTGTGGGCAGTTATAGAACATGATTTATAGCTGTGTTGGAAATGCATCACACTCTATAGAAATGATGAATTGCATGCGATATTCTTGGCAGTGAATTAATACACTTGGGAATGAGTTCATACAGTACGTCTAGTGCTCTACATGTGTTCGGTACAAGTCAATAAGTTATTTAATTAACCAACTTTCCCATGCTAAATTCATTCAGAACAACAACATGCAAAGCCACTCATTGTGCCATCTAATGGCAACGGGAAGAACGGCTTCAGTGACAAACGTCAGTTCGTTTACATAAAGCTTTCAGTCGTGTTTATCGCATTATAAACGCATTTTTTTCGTTATTTTTTTTTTTTTACTTACGTGCACCTATCAATATATGAAGAAGTTTTAAATGAATAAGATAAAGCGTGTTTTAAAACCCAGTTGCGGACCCCACCTTTGGAAAAACACATCGACTTTGCAGCCTTACTCTCTATAAGGTATTTGGGATTTGTTCATTGGTGAAATGCAGTTCAGCAGCAGCCTGAGGACTGTGGTGAGTTTTTCAGCTTAATTTAACTGGCCTCCTCCATCTCTGTCATCACAGGGCTGTTTTTGGACCTGGCTACCATAATATTAATAACACTGATACTTTCTCATTTTGCCTGCCTGGGGACATGAATTATTCTAATGGGCTTAATCCCATTGTCACTCCAATTTACCCTATTTAACATGTGGGGCAAGATTGATGAGATGGGTGACTGAGTAGGACAGAGACATGGATGCAGTGATTAAATGTTCATAAGTTGAAATAAACAAACTTGAATGAACAGTCTCTATGTACTGCACAGTTGCACATAAACAACATTTTCATTAGGTTTATATAAGCAAGTTCAACAAGAGAGATTCTGTTGGGGGTGGGGAGGTATCCAATGAGTAATCAAGTCATAATGTAATGGATGAATTAGCTGTTATGAATGAGTGTCCCTCAGGCTGAACAATCTTTTAACTATTTACTCATCTGTGGGAGGTCAGCCAAGTCACTGCTGTCCAAAGACAAAGAAAAGCTGTTTGTTATTGAGAAGACAGCTATTATTTTCACTGCCAGTGTATCTCTCTCTCTCTCTCTTTTCTCACCCCTACTGTAGTTTCCAGAATCGTTTTGGTTGGGGTTAACGTTCAGCGACAAATGTGCTATCTGTGTTATATATTATACAACTCGGCAATCAGTTGGCAAAGCTTGGCTTGGTCCAGAGCCACACTCTAATTCATAAAAGGTAATTACACAAAAAGGATTTCTACAACAGACTCATGATACATTTGAAATAAAGTCTTTTAGTGTTGGCAAAATGTTGTTGCTTTCCGTTTTATAGTTTTTGTGGTGAATGCCTGTGACCAACCCAGTGTCATTTTATGTTCCGCCTTTTTATTGTCAAAAAAGTTTTTGACAGTTTGCACACATTATTTTTAGTCACAAATGTATGTGAAACACTGTCAAGCTCTGATGCAATAATGATGACCAGAGTGATATGACACATGTAGGCGAGGGACAGTGGCTGTGTGTTCTTGGAAACCTGCATTACTCCATCTGCTGCTGACAGTCTGCCTCCCATTGGCCCAGCAACACTCCAAACCATAAAAACTGTCTGTGTTTACATGCAGATACGAGATTTTATTTTCATAAGAGAAATGGTTTTGCTTTAAGAAACCAATCATCTGTTTCTGTGAAAAGACAAACAACATCCACAAGTATACATTAGAATATACAGACTAAACACTGAGTTAAACCAAAACTTTAGTAATATTTCTTATGTTAAAAGGTGTCTGAATCATTAACAATACTTTCAACAACAATAATACAGAATCATGTCATCATGATATGTCATAGCATTGTTATCTAGACATATTTGCAAGCTATATTGTACATTTCATTCTACAGCTACACTGAAATAATGCTGCAGCATTTAAGGAACAAAGGTAGAGTCTTGTAAAAGACAGTGTCCAGTACATGCCTAGTTCTACCTATTCTTTGCTGCCATACAGTAGTAGAATCAGTGTGGCTTGGCAAGGTTGTTTTTAAGCAGAGAGATATGAGTCCATGGAAAAACCCAACCGTTCATATAGTGCAGAAATGTTTGATAACAGTTAATCAGTGGTCAGTGGCTAAGGGGCATTTTGTTTGCCAAACTGCCATCGAAAGGCAAGACATCTGCTGTGCCGTTTAGGGTGCTCCCAGAACTGCTATATGCTTGAATTTGAAACCCACAGCGTGCAATGTAGCTGTTTTCTGCCATGTGATTGAATACTGAGTTTACTTTACATACTTTTACATTATTAGCAAACAAAAAAGTTATTAACTGGACAAAGCAGATCAAGACAAGGATGTCCTGTTCTGCTAGTGAATTCTTAAACTCCCTTTTAAATTAGTACATTGTAAATCTGTATCTTCTTATTTATACTTAAGTTTAGACTTACCAAATTTACCCCTAGATCAATAAAGTGTTTCTGATTCTGGGTCTTGAAATGTTCTCTGGCAATGTTCTATAGTCCTGTTGTTCTGTGTAGGCCTGTATTTTCAAATCTTTGTGCTCAAGCATACATATGTGTTGCTGGTTAACAGTGGGTGGTAGAGAGATGTCATGAGAAGCCAGCTCACCCTGCAAGGCTGGCAGACGGTACGGACTCTTGGTGAAATTGGTAAATATTTTAACAGAGAATCAGATAATTCACTAATAATTACATGTTCAACTGTAAGTGACCCCCCACCTCATCTCCCACCTCATCTCACAGTATAATTTTACAGTTAAGGTACATGTGTCTGTATTATTAGAGTTTGAGTATAGCTTTGAAAACTGAGGATGAAGACACTTTTAAAATCATGACCTCACAAAGTCGATGAGATGCAGAAACTTTATAGACATTGCATACATTAGCTGCTCAGTCATGCATTTTCATACTCATACCTTTTTAATTTAATGTTAAAAGTCTGAAGACTGCCTGTGTATTCAACTTGTGTCTTAACAGTTATGCTCAATTTAAACTCCACTTTTGTCACTACTCTTGATTGTATTTGCTTGAGTTTTCCAATTTATGCTTTGGTGAAAGGTTTCCGTTGTCTCTATGGTAACTACACACAATCAGCTCCTTTATATTGTATTATCCTGATTGGTAAATCCCTCTGTCAGCTTGTTTATTTTTATCTTTCCACTGTTACTCTTTATCTACTGTTGTGCATGTTTTGATATTGGATACGTTTGTCAAAATTACTGATTTAATGGATGAGGAAGAGAGTTCTACTAAGAGGAAATAGGCGTGCAAGGTGGTCGGTATATCCATTCAACCAAACTAGAATAATGTGTTTGTTCAACAATGAGGAGATTCACTTGTGATATATCAAATGTCTGCCACTTTCATGATCTGCTCAGCTGGCTCCAACCATATATTGCTTATGTTTTCTCATACTGGACACTTAAATGTGTCGAGCAACATCCTGGTGTTCATCTTTAATAAATCACACTTGGCTAAGTCATAGAAATAACACTTGACTTGAGCTATGATGATGGGAGCAATTATCAGTGACAGTCAGTGTTACTGTGATCCTGGTAATGGACTAGAGATTCTTTGAGTTTCACTGAATACTGGTACTTTATCCCCTGAAGGTTGCTGTCTCCAGCTCGACTTAAAAAAGCCGATAGAAGATTGGCCATGTTATTGACATCCTGCTTCCTGGCTCAGATACTAAGCTGTTTGGGCATTTAAGCCACAGCTATCTAAGTGTGCAGTATTCTCCCTAACCACAAGTCCCTCTATTGACAAGTAAAATCAACACCAAATTAACAAAAGACAACGGGGAATTTGGACTGGATCAAAGCACTGTCCACAACAATTAGCCACTGCTGTGGCGCATAGAAACAATGATCACCTAAAGATAGAGACTTAAGATATGATACAGTGGTATAAATCAAAAGAAGGCTTCAACTGAAGGAGAGAGAATGTGATTGTTGCCAAGAGATGAGACCATGCAATAGAAAAACAGATGCACAAAGTGAATTGAGAATAGTTTGGTGATGTGAGGAAGAGTAGGGAGGACGGTGTAGTTGTGTGATAGAAGAGGAGAGAAATATCAAAATGAGAGGAAAGAGATCTGAAGGGGAGCTTGATGCTTGGCGTGTTAGTAAAAGAAACCATTCATTGGGAAAGTTAAACCAATCCTCTTTAGTCTGGACATTCTGTAAGATAAGCATTTCTGTCCACAACATTACTGCTTACTGGATGTCTTTTTTTTTTTTAAACACCATTCTGAATAAACTTATGTCCATAAAAGTCCAAGGAGGGTAAAGCAGCCATATGGCACAAATATTCATGTCATGGTCGTCAAGGTCACATTTTTCTGCCTTTCTGATGTTTAACATTGTAGCTCCTGTCTTGGATTGTATCTGCATTCACTGCTACTGACTGAGTTCCCAACAAAGCTCTTGGTACTGTAGATTTTATGTTGTATCAAACCACATAACTACAACCTACATGCTTCTCTCACAAAATGTTCAGTTATATTGCAAGTAGAGAACCTAAGAGTATTCCCTCCAGGGAGCTTTGCTCCATTTTTCTGTTGTGTTCATATTATAATCTGTCTTCTCACTTAACTTTTTTTCCCTTTGGCTCATTCAAGTCTCAAGTACCTTTCTCTATCTTCTCTACATTCACTTAATTCTGCCTTCATGTATTGAGGCCATTTGTTTATGTTGGGTTGCCTTCACAAATTGTCATGTTTTCTCTGCACATATATCAGAAAAGGCAATCTTGCTGTAATATTGGTTCATCCCTGGGCACTTGCTTGTGGAATCCAGCAGGATATTAACAATGCTCTTTTTGTTATGACGGCAACAGACATCACAAACCATATCTTTTACACAAGCAATATTAGTCTGTAGCTCTTTACCAGCAATGCTTATTTAGGTTAATATAAAGGAATTGTGATGTATTTCATTTTATTCATTTGATTTTTATCAGTTATTTTGAAAATGCATGTATTCTAGTTAGACCGGCGGTGATCCATGTCCTCATTAATGTTACCTCAGGCTCTTTTGTTTAATCTATCCCTGTTTAGGTAAACTGTACTGTATGCTCCATCTCATTATTTGGTGCTGGGGAGTTGGTGCAGTGCGTGGATGATGGAGGACTGGAGGCAAAAATGTTTTTCTCCTGCACAGCTGTTTACCAAGTGTTGTCTGTTGGGCAGAGGAAGAATGCATTTATGCTGCAGAGGCTTTATAAATATTGGATGTAGCCCCTGCCAGGCTCTCACTGCCTGCTTGATTACTTGACTGCATGTTAACGGAGGTGAGTGCTGGTTGTCTGGCTCATTTGCTCCCTGTTACATAATCTGCGACTTCATCCTCTGCAGTGGATCAAGAGTTGGGATTCCCTCCTGCACATGATGACCAGTGGATGGAAATGGGGAGGGAGAAGAAGATGCAACACAAAGAGAAAAATGTGTTGTTTTAAAAATTGTGGTGTCATTTCTGTTGTTCACTATTTGAGTGACTGATAATTATGTTGAATAGGATTAGGTGATTCTTTGTGCTGGAGATGCTATATCGAGTATATTAGTCAGGCACGAGGAAATGAGTTGGACACCAAGTGTTTCTTTAATCCTGAGGGAATGACTGATTTGCAGGAATGAGATTTGAGTAAATTGAGTTAAAAGTACTGAAGCAAATCCAGTTGGAACAGATAAGGAAGGCTAGAGCTTTTTTAAAATGCACTGCAGTTGCATAACACCCCGTGATGTTTTGTTTGGGTATCTTTAATTAATCTAATTTTAAATACATGTTTAGATAGCAAATGCAATTGCTGATGTCAGAAAGATTTGACTTGTTGAGTGTTGAATGCACAAAAAGAAAGAAAAATCAGGTTGACACAAACACTTCTCATATTTTGACACAGTCTATGTATAAAATTGGGTTTCAGAGAGTGTTGGATTGACAAGATTACACAAAATAAAACACGATATAAAAGACTTCATACAGAAAACGAAACAAATTTTCACAGATTACAGATAGGGTAACGAACAAAGAACCAAACCCATGTGTCTGATTAAACAGAACCAAAGTCCTTGATGTCATTTCCTGTTTATACTTATCAGTTGCATTTGATGTTGGGCTACTTTGCACGATTTGTTTTTTGTTTGTTTTTTTTAATAAATCATTGTGTGGCTGTGAATTATTGTACAGAATCTGGTTAGATTTTAATCACAAACCTTAAAAAGCTTAATCCACCCTGTAGTAACACAACCAGTCTTACTGGGTAAATTTAGTGAGGTAACAGCAGGTTGTGCTTCATTACCTTTACTGGCGTCAGAGGATGATGGTGGGGATTAGAAAACCAGCCTTCATGGTTCTCTGCGCCACGTCACTGCTGTCATGGACAGTGGTAAATGTCCAAGTCTCTCTCCCAAAAAAAATAAATTAAAATATGCAATTAACAGCTGATGAGTGATTTATATGAGTGACATGATTATAATCTCTTGTGTAAAAGAATACTCTCCATTGCTGAGATCTGCTGAGACCATATTATAAAGTTGAAAATAATCCTCCTTTATGTCCCACCCACAATTTCATTTTTATTACAAGCTATTAGTACCGATTACAGTGGAAATAAGATGGTATTAACATACCATAATATTACTTGCATATCGTCTCTGTACTATAATGTAAAGTGTAAAGTGTAGTATGGGGTATATTTTCCCCCTGAAAAAATAGCCTATCACAGATGATGTCAAATATTTTAGAATATAACTAATGGCTATTTGGCACAAATAAGGTAACCTAACATTTCTGCAGTAAACATCGGGCTCCTGTGTCAGTCTCTTTGATTTGAAGAGGCACAGACTTTGCCAGATAACATCTTTCACTGACATTTAATAATCCTTCAGGGAGAACTGCATCATTAATGAACCACAGATTTCACTCTCTTCAGACTTCAATGGCAAAAGACTAGGATATGATACAGGCACAAGAAAGTACTGTTATCTAGTGTTGTCTGTTAGTTTCATACAACATAACTCCTGTATTTAAAATTCACCCACAAAGCAGTTATTTTTCTATATTTGTCCAGAGTTTACATGGAGTGATTTGACTAAATCTGGGGGCTTTTTTGTTCATTTTTACGATGGGGACAGTAAAATGTAATCCATCCATCTTCTACCACTAATCCAAGGTGGGATCGTGGGGGCAGCAGCTTGAGCCAGTGAAATACTTCCTCTTCTGTAGGAATTCTGATGTGTTCCTAGTCCAGTTGAGAGACATAAGTATTATATTGTTAAAACTACATTTTTTAGTAGCTGTGTGCGGAGGGAATGAAGGCTATAACTACAGGAAAACAGCCAGTGTGAACAGCCTCACATCAGCTTGACACGGAAGTCTCTGAACACTGACACAATGCATGCAGTGTGAACCTTGAGTCCATCTTCATACGTGACATTATCATGTGTCTTGTGTGGTCAGATCGCCCAAGATGAATAACTATGTGTGTAAATGATCTGGGCATAAGTAGATAACTGTATGTCGGGTTAACATATGGTGTTAAAATGTGTTTTCATTTGCATGGCCATTGCCACTTACCAGATCTCAACTCCATTTGTGCAGTTAAAGAAGTACGTCATTTTTGTTTTCAAAGACCAAATGTGTTGTTTACCCAGTGTGACTATGACAGATGACTCTCAGATGACTCTCTTGGCAACAGTGCTATATAGTCACTATGGCAAATGTAAACATTTTTCCTTCACTGTTACACTGTTAAACTTCACTGTTGATGCATTTGGGTTCACACACTCACAAAAGTATGTGGGTCATATGTCTTATGTCATGTCCAATAGTCTTAAGGATCAGATCTCAATTGAATGAGATGTTTACACTTGCAGTCTCGTTTACCACTTGTGAGATTTGTTAATGGTGGTTTCTAAGCAGGACCTAAAGGTTAAGCCTCAGTAAATAATTAACCATCATTATGCACTGAAACATTATGTATTGTTTCCTTCCAAATTAATTGTGATGTACTGCAGGACAAAATAAACACAAGAGGAAAAAGGCAGGTTTTTTTTTTCAACAGTAATTACAAGTAGGGCAAGCTCTCTTCTCTGATAAACAATCCACAAACAATCTATCTATATTCTGAACAGTAAGCAGGTGCCAGCACCCAAGCTATCCTGCACCTCTAATGGGGAAGCAGTAATGTGTGATGCTATTTGTGGTGGATGTTATCAAAGTGCTTTCTCTGAGCGTGTGTCTGTGCCATCTTTACTGCCTGTCCCTGGCGCTCTGATGTGCTGGTAGAGCAGATAAGCAGAGGTGTGAGACGCTCTCTGCTCACGGTAATCTGTTGAGAATGAAGCTACAGCTTTCTGTGCCAACCAGAGGCACAGAGGGAGGGTGATGGAACAGAGCCTGTTACAGCAACAAACAGCAGTAAACTGTATTTGAATTCTCAACTTATAGAGAGCACTTGGATGTACGACAGGGTTAGCAGGAGCATTTTTAATTCAGTTTCATCTGTTTCTTGTCTTGGTATGTTTTGTTCTTTGAGCTGACAACATGCAGGATGTTTTTCAGCTTATGTCTTTGAGTGGTGTCACCTGATAAAGTAAATTATTTTTAAATTGTCTATACAACAAACAGACTGAGCGCAGTACTGGAATAGTAGAAAATAAGAGCTGCAGCTGCAGAAGCCCTTTGTGGGAGGCTGCATCAGCCATTAAATTAAATTCAGTTGTGTTTCCTGGAAAGTGCATTGAACTTGGTTTGCTCCACAATAAAGATTATGCAAAATGCAGGAAGAATATCATGCAGCTTCAACTTCTTGACTGACAGTTTTTACATAAGACAACTTGTGACACTGCACTTTAATGAAGGAATAAACTTACATTGTTTCCAAATGAATGTAATATGGAATACCACACAAAGATGTAGTGAATTGTTCATGACTCTCCTCATCATTAATAACAAACAAAATGTCAGTTTTTTTTTTTCTGTCAAATGTCACATTGGTGGTAAGTGTTAGTGCTGTGTCTAATTTAGCACATGATGTAGTTAAGTAATGGTGCATCTTAATGGATTTGTTAAAAAAGACATGATGCTATGAGCCTTGCCATTCAGTTTATTTCTGCACATGACAAAAAAGTCACACTGAAAATAGAAATTGTGCAGGCGATAACAAAGACAAAGGCGGGAAGGAGGACTGGGTAGGAGAGAGCTAAAGCAATTCAGCCTGTGCTGACTGTGATAAAGGGTAATGAGTTATAGCATTCACAGGTACACACAGTGCTCGCATGTATCGCAGCTCCATCAGCTTGGTGTGATGACTGACGGATTATGATCTGACTCAACATCTTAAATCCTTGAAGGACAATAGCTTTACTTGACATGTGAGTATGTGAGGCACCACTCCCTTTGGATTTGAATCTGCTCGATTTGGTGGACTCCAAGCTTATTAGTCTGGCCAAATGATGAGCAGAATAAGTGATTGGTCAAGGAGCAGGCTGAATATTTTTTTGGATAACATCTAATTGCAAATTCTCTGCTAGATATTGACTTGATTTGCATTCTAGTTTTAAAACTATTGATATAATGTCAGATTCCATGCAATATTCACTGTCTAGTCAATTTACAATGCAGTTTTTATTACCACATAACACTGTCACTGACATTAACTACTCTGCTTGCAAGAAGACATTAAAAGACATTGTCTCTGCCTTGTTTTTGTTTTTTTTATTTTGCATTGAAGACTTTAATTGCAGCCTTTGTGATTTAATAGTAGTTTCAAATATTAACTTTTATTTAAAAAAAACACTGAACTGTTCATCCCTATCAGTAAGTGAAAGAATGAGAAGGACAGGGACAGAAAGAAAAAGAGACACCGCAGTGGAAAAGTTGCTTGCCCTCGCATCACCAGCTCCCTTACAGACCAGACACCCTCAGTTAATAAATGGAACCTATCCATGCTAATGAAAGAAGTCCAGAGATGAGCAAAAGGAAATGAGGGGAGTAGAGAGATGTCAAACTACATGAACGATGAAGTAGCTCATATCAGGGCCTATATTACAGAGGCCCATTAGTCCTCCTGTCTCTGCTGGAAGTAGGTGTAATGAGGCAGTTGCCAAAGACAAAATGGAAACCTTAGTCTACCTCACACTTCAAGGAATAAGATTGGGATTATTGTAGAGTTGTACATTGGCTTTAGTAACCAGCAAACATTTCTTTTGCTTCTACGCTATCGTATAATGACTCAGCTAGACTTATCATGACTAATCAACATGTTTTCTCTACATTTCATTTTGTCAAACTGAGATTCATACCCATCTATTACAGTGCGGTGTCTTAGCTTTGACATACTGTAGGTGTTATTGGTGTGCCTGTGGTCACTGTCAACACATCTGCAGTGCTCTGGACAGAAAATCAAAATTTGTCATTGCAATCTTTTCCTCTGTAGATGGGAGAAGTCTCTCAGACTTTGGGCTCATTTTGCTTGGATCAGGAAAAAGATAGATGTGGATTACCGATTAGTAAAAATACTCAAGAAGGACTTGACTACTAAATATCATTTAATCAATTGCACTTAATTTGTACAGCACTAGTGTATATTAAAGATATTAAAGTGTATATTTCTTCTCACATTGCTTATTTTCTGCATCATATTTTACCCTTTTGCCTTATCATCTCTGACATGTATTGTGGGCAACAATCAGAGCAGAGTCATTATTGATAAAACCCCTCTTCTACCTGAAGTGGCGGAGACAGTGAAGGGCTTACCTTATAAACAAATGCTAGTACGTTAACAATGTCATGTCATCCTTCAGCTCATTCTTTCACAGCTCAGATGTGATAGACATCTTTAATATTTAGCTTCCTCTCTGCAGATGTGAAGCACCTATAGTCTTTTAGAACAACCTTTAGTGTTCTTATTTTACCCACCAAATTGGATTATGGTTTGTTGTATTTGCTGACTTATTTGTATGCAAGTTTCCTTACTGAAAAAGATGATGATGATGTGCCTTGGGCCTTACATGATTTCCCCTCTGAGATAAAATATGAAACATCTTTGGTTGCCATTTGCAAGTAAAACTTTGTGTTGCCAAAGCAACAATCACACAGACACTTGGAAGAACCACAACGGTAGAGCAATTTGCTGAATCTACCCAACAACTTTTTAAACTCCAGAAGATTGATTTATTAGATAGAATGAGCCAAGTAGGCTTGTCCACCAGCCACAATAGAGCAGTAATTAAGGTTACATCCTGCCCCAATGTCCACAGTTTGGAAAGGTTCTAGTTATGCAGTCCCTCTAGGGAGGAACATTTTCAATCTGAGCAGCAACATATATATTCTACACCACAAATTATTACATATCCTGCCAATGACAACATACTGTACTTCCCAAAACCCACTCTTGGGTGGCTGATTGGTGAAATAAAAAAGAGACAAAGCTTAATAGGATAAACAAGCAAGGTCTGACACATTTTAAAAGTAAATCTTAATATAAACATTTTATTCAGTGCATTTTTGTGTATACAACAAATAATAAACAACTGGAAGTTACCAGGCAGTCACATTGCCTGCCTGTATATGTTGTTTTATCAGATCTGGTAGTTTGGAACACATGATCCAACATGGGTTAATACACATAGCCTACATCATGCAGCTCTAGACCAAAATGTGCCTGCTTTCTCCCATGCAACAAATAGGTTCACCTTATACAAACCACCTCTGGAGGAAACCAAGAAAAAAAGCCTCCAAGAAGCATGTTCCAGAAAAAAGTTATGTAGCTGAAGGAAGAGTACATAGCCCTCAAAAAGGGTCCTTTTTTGTACATAATAGTGTTTGTACATGCCCTGTGCAAGAAAGGGAAGGTTCATTTTTGTATTTTTTATTTTTTTCACTTTTACAAATATGACGTATCCTATAAAATGTTAAGCCACCTAAAATTCCACAGTATTCTTTTTTAAATATAGAAAATATTTTCACCACAATAAGTTACTCAAACACATAACAAGCATCCTGGGAAGGGGCTTGTTGCACCATAGTCCTATGGTGAACTGTATCAGTCAATAAAAGTGGACAAAAAAGGATGGCAGAGGAGTTGAAGCATGACACAAGCACAGGGGAAAAACAGATCACAAGGACAAAAGACAAAGACTTCGGTTACAAGTAGTAACAGAAGGAAATGGGGACATCATTTCAGTAATCATTTCAGAATGTAGCCACTGAGCACATCAGCAAAAAGCAAAACATTAAGCACATTTCCAACTGTCAAGTGTTTAAAATCACTTCCTTTGTCCATTGTTCCTTTTTGCCGCGCACAATCTTTGCTTTATTTCATCAAAAATGTACAATGCACAACAATTTGCTTTAATTCTGACTTAGTTTTCAGTGGCTTAAAGGGACTCTCTTAGGTTCTGTCTTTGGTTTTCTGAAACTCCTTTCAATGATGAAATGGCCACAAAAATACAAATACTGAACAATGGCAAGGGAAGAGAACAAGAAAAGACAAAAACAAACCAGTTATCAAATCAAAAGCTCTCTGCTAATTCAGTAAATTAGCAAAAAACAAGGTGCAGGTGTGGTATCTTGGGGAAAAAACTGCAGGAGAGCCACACTGTCCCTTTTTTATATATCAGGTCAGCTGAACATAGGCTTCACTTTCCTGTGCTAGAGAGCTCAGTCTCTGAGCGTGTGCACTAGGATGCAGGAGAGCTACCTTCTGGCTGGCCACAGTCCCAGCAACTCTAGGCTGTGCCATACCAGGGAGTTTATAGGCTTTGTTTTCACAGAAGCAGGGTTTGTACTGTATTACTACAGCCTGTAGACCAGCAACATTACTGGCTGCCCTGAACACTTGCATGTCTAACTTCCTGTCACTGTTTGACAGATGCACGAGTGCTTGATGTCTACATGACCTAAGAACAGTTACTGTCCACACGAAATTAGGAAAAATAGGGAAAAGATGAGCTAACTGGTATGCAGTTATCACCAAAAGAAAATAATCAAGTTAATAAATAACTCTCAAGGCCAAAAGAAATTTAGAAATTGCCTTTTTAAGTCTAAAATTGTTTGTGTGCTGTCAAGTTTCTTACTTTCAATACTTCAGTATTTTGAGGTGGAAACAATGATTGACCAAGATGGTGCTTAGCTGTTTTTTTTTTTTTTGTTTTTTTTTTTTTTGTTTGTTTATGTTTTTTTCCTAGTTTTTTTGTTTATAGATGTTGTGTGGGTGTTTGTGTGTTGTTAGTTGTAGCTAGTCCTGAACCGCTGATCAGTGAGAAGTCTGCTTGGATTCACGCTCTGCTGGAGGTAAGGTTTCATGGTTCATCCACAGGCCCAGATTTCAGAAACCGGGCTACGTTGACTCGTTCTGGCTCACGGCTTTGCCTCCATTGAGTACGGCCGAGGCACTCCGACTCTTGGTGGGCGTGCCGCTGCCAGAGCGGGAGAACTCTGTCAGGTCATGGAGGGATGGTTCTCTGTACATTGCCACTGTGAAAACATAAGAAATGTTTGAATCTGATTAGGCAATGTGACTTTTAAATTAAGCAAACCAGACAGAACAAGAACTGTGAATTACAGTTTACAGATGGCCATAAAATACCTTAGAACAGTTTCTTTGACAGTGTGATAAGGTGTTACTTAAAGTTCCATACAAACCACTGAGTTCACAGCATACCTTATTGGATCCGAAGTAAAAAACAAAACTAAAAAAAAGACATGCACACCATGGCATTATAAATTCAGTAGTTGCCAGTGCTTTAGCTTTGCTGTGTATGCAGCACTGGTCCAATCTGCATCTCAGCAGTTGCTTTTCAGAAGAAATATCAGTAATCTGAGGTTCAGAGTCTTTGGTTTCAGGATGTTGTCAACATCTTTCTGCCTAGAATGCTATTTGATGTTCACTCCTAAGGGAATCTGTGGCTAAAACAGCGAACGTAGTGCTTCACACACTTCACTTAGCCCAGCAATTTTAGTTAGAGCATCGTTCCAGAGAGCATCTTAATGTTTTTACAGTCTGTCAATCAGTGGCAGGGTTTTAATGGGGAAACTGCTGATGATTGATTAGTGATTGATTAGTGACAGTATTTTGCAGTTACACTACTGAGTGGCTGATCTCAGGATTATGGTATCATCTCCACAACACAACTACTTTCGTTTCTTTTTTAAACTAAAATCCATTTACCATCAACCTATCTTGTAATTTCTCACATAAGGGAAAATGCCACTAGATGGGCTTCAGTCTTTCCTGACAATTTCAGCTCTTTGTGTCTTGCATCAGGACGTTCTTGAAAAATTCTGAGAGGATTTTCTTGTTTGAGTTTGAATAACATGAGCTGAACTGGCTCCAACTAAAGGACGACAGAGTGAGAGGCTGTGGGCTGAGACTTGCAGACTGGAACCCGAACAGTAGTAATGGCTGCAGGAGATGCCACTGCCAATGCAGAGACAGCTTCCTAATTGGTGCCCTGTACTGTAACACCACTGCCTCTGAATCTTTATGAGCTGCTGGAACAAATTCTCTATTCTACATCCTCTCTCTTTCCCTCACAAAGTACATTCCATAGAAGTAGTTAATATGCCTTTGTTGTTAAATAATGTAAAACATTTAGTAAAGATTTATTATTTTTTCTCATTTTTGGATTTACTGATTTATATTTCTGTTTTTAGATAAAATGTATAAACGGTACACAGGAGCAAGTTTGATTTTTAATCCAGACTATATGTGTCCTAGTTATTTTCTTTATTGGTATTTTGCTCTCAGCAAAAAGCAAGAAATTTATCTTTGGCAATTGCTCTTAAGAGTGTTTGAGACCTCTGGGTGGTTTGTTAAATGGAAGTGAAAAGCTATTGCAGCGACAGACACGGAGGGCAGATGTGGATTCATAATAAGATGTTGGCTGGAGAAGCTCCACCAATGAAGCAAGAAGGAGACAGAATCACACTGACAGAAGAAAATAAGAATTGGGCACACCAGTGAAAACAATGCCAAATATCTATATAACTTTTTTAATTTGTTTGTTGCCTCAATCACCATTTGAAATTAAACACTGCAACGATAAATAATAACTGCCAAAATAATACTCTTTATAATACTGTGCTTATAATTATGTGCATTTTTAAATAGAAATTTTATGATTCATTCAGTCAGAATCCTTTTTAAGGTTTAATAATGCAAAATACCCGTTTTGTATTTCAAATCAAAACTGCAGCAACTTACATGAAGTAAGATTAGTAATCTCTTCTTATTGAAGTGTAACAGTGCTGGAGTTTTACCCTAATGTAAAGCTTTGGAGTCACTGTTAACAGTTAATTGGCTTGTTGCAATGGAGATTGGCGGTGGTCTCCACTCCCCCTACCATCTTTTAATGGAAAACCAGCCTTGCAAGATCAGGGCTGCCAGCTCGAAATCAGAGGTCTGGTGAAGCCTCGGGTCTCATGGAAAACACTAATTGCTTTACTGCAGTACACACACACGTCTCCCAGCCAGGTACAGGTTTTCTCAGCTTCTTTTTTCATCATCATTTGAAGTGAAACTCCAAAATTCAATTCACACGAAAGCGATAGGTGTATTTGTAGCATCAGACCTTATTCGGTGGTGGAAAACCTTGGATTTAAGCATTTACTCGTTATTGTTACATTAATATTGTTAATAAATTATGTAAATTTTACAATAAGGTCTCAGTGTGGTATATTGCAAACAAATCATCGACATTATATCACGCATGATAACATGTAGATGATGGAAATTGGAATAAAAAAAATTAAGTGAGTTATCATGACAATGATCCTAGACTTAACTAGACAAGTCTAAATGGTCGACCGATCTGTGCTAAAAGAGAGGAAAAAAAAGATAGAGAATTGAATCAAATTGTGAATTTAAAATTGAAAATCAAACTGAGTCACGGATTTGGAAAAACTGTGACAGCTCCAGTGTGCACACACAAAAACATTTAGTGAAACTATAAATAGAGCATCGTGTGACAGATCCGAAATGTACTCAGTGATCAACAACAACAAAAAATGTTCCATTTCTGTCATTGTAGTGTCAAGTATTTTGCATTATGGAGAAAATCTTATCCCACTGAAGTAAAAACACAGTAATATTTTTGACAGGTAAAAAGCTGTCTTGTTGAAGATGAAAGCACTGTGGCCTTTTTCAACAGAGAGAAAAAAATAATCATTTCTAAATCTTTCCACCCTGTTCTCTCTACAGTCATAGTACCACACACATCTTTTAGCAGGGGGTGATTCTCCAATGCATTAGATAAATACAGTAAATTGCTGGGAGCTATGATATTGTTTTTGCTGCTTTTGTTCATACATGATGGCTCGGCCAGATTCAGCACTGTATCTGCAGTGTGACTGTGTGACCAGTTAGAAGAAAGTGCAATTTGGGTCTTTGCCAGCATCTCTGAGGAATCTGCTAAATGGAGTCATGTTGACAGCAGTACACTTAGTTTAAGAATACCCACAATGACTAAAAGCATAAAGAAATGTGGGACATTCAAACGTAGAGGATCTAATGAGACTCGCATTGAAACAGTCAATAGATTATGCAGCTGCAGCAGTAATCCCTCAAATCTGCTGGCCAGATTCAGAAAGTACCTCCATCAAAACCTTTCCAATTCAACACTCAGATTACACTTTGCTTGGTCAGCTGTGCAAAGGTGAAAAGAAAGGCAAAACAGTGTGCTATTCAGAAAAGACTGTTTTGATGTTGCATCCAAATGAAGGGTGATTTTTTTTTTTCCTTTTACTTTTGGCTGCATGTAGCACATATAAACACTGAATTTAGAAATTTGTATGAACTAGTTGTGATTCAGTATAGTCTGTGCTATAAGTAGGAAATGGGCAGACTTACCCTTTAGAGGTTTGGGAAGGAAGTGGGCTGCTGGCTTGTTCTTCTTGACATGGTTCCCCTTCATGATTTCTCCTTCCTTGTTCAGACCAAGGTACCAGCCCCTGCCTGACTGCTGCTGCCGGTATATCATGGAGGAGTATGTCACATAATAGTTCTCAAACACTGACTCCTTGAATTTGCACTCTGGCGTAAAGTGTTCCTGGGAGAGAAAGGAGAAGCAGTTACAGTCTTTGACATGTTATGAAGAGAGGCAGCAGTTGTTTACTTCAGAGAGCAACTTAATTATGATACATTGCACTGCCTGTCCACAACACTTGGGCACAAATTCGGCTAAGGTGCTACCCCCACGCTCCATCCACTTCTTTAACATTTTTGTCTCTTGAGAATCTTCCAAATCTATTAATTTACAGCAGTGAATGATGCAGCACTTTATAGCATAGATAAAGGCAATATGACAGACACAGAGGAGCATTAATAAAACATGGCAAGATGAAGATATCCAATTTTGCTCTCAGCTGTTAATTATGTATGAGCAGATCACAATCTTTCACATTCTGCCACTGTGTTTATGATATTGTTAGACATATTGATTTATTACAGTTATTTGTCTTAGAGTGCCACGTATTATAGACACGACCTTTTTAAATTACAAAAATTATTAAAATGCTCTGATTAGGTGTCCTTCATAACATATGTCATCTAGTAGTGTATGCCATCTGTGTTCTTTGCCTTTCTTTAAATGTTATCACAAGTCCTTATCTTTTTCACTGATGAACTGGCAGATGAAAGGCTCATTAGAGACTTAGTTTTGCTCCCAGACTCCATACTATGCCAGAGTTAACTCCCCCTCCTATTTGCTTTACAATCCCATATAGGATTTTGCCCTTAATGCTAACAGAAAGTGGTTTATTTCCCCTGAGGCAAAGCTGTGTGTGATTGCATGGCCAAGAGTATAGATGAGTCTGTGTCAGAGTGTGTGGTTGTCCAATTTGCAGTGCTGCTTGGGCATTGAAAGTGCAAACCAGTCTAATCTGCTAGAATACAATTTTCCTTAAGAGAGAATTAGGGACCGTGCATGAGGGACAGGCAACTAAAGACACAAAGAGAGACGGGTGAAGCTGGTGAACTCTTTTTTTTGCCATGCCAAGTTTCTTCTTGGGACAAGGTCTTCAGATGAAAATTTTTGCAGTAGAGGCAAACATTTTTATCAAACATGGTCTTACTCAGAGTGGGAATTAGTGTGATCTTTCTTAGAAAAAGGAGGATGGATGGAAGCTGTTCACTCAGGATCAGTCCTATTGCAGCTAAAAAAAAAAGCCACATCACTTTGGTGGGTGTCATTGATGAGAGTTATGACGCATCTTCAGGGCCAAAGGCTCCCTGTGAGATGATGACAAACCACATGCCACTAACAGATGGAGAGTAATCAATAACTGCTTCTCTCACATTTTTTTAAACAGTTCAACAGCATCACTCTTAATGTGCACCGGTATGAGGATTTCAAAAGACTGAATGACATATATGTCTTTTGATAATGTGTTTTGCTCTTTGTGGAAGTGCTTGAATAAAAATAAAATGATTTTTGTTGGATTTGTCAAAAAAGCAACTTCCCTCTACAACCATATTGTGCCATATTGTCACATCCAATCACAGAGCCCATTTAAGACGCAGAACCCAGACCTAGCTTTAGTAACAGATGAACTTCATTTTTCTTCCTCTCCCACTGATCTGTCCTTGTCCTAGACCACACCAGGCAAACAAACGTTTTGTCACAAACAAAGCTCAAGTCACAAAATGCTTGTTCCATATCACTTCAGTTTCATACACTCTGTTGGCTTGGTAGTAGTTCTAAGTTAAGTTGCAGTATCAACAGTATCAACAGAGTATAGAACAGTCCATCTGAGTAAATGCTAAGAAAAAGAAATTTGCCTTCCAAAGAGTTCAGATTTTTAATATTGAGTTCTTTTCAAACTATAAAAACAAAAATCAACACTAGTCATTTAAAATTTCCACATGTTGATGCAGACAGGTAAAAGTATTACCTGTCTACATTACTTTTTAGAAGTTACCCAGGAATCACCTGTTCGGACCCCAACAGGACCCCAAGGTTCGGACCCCAACAGACCGCTTGGGCTTCACTCCTAGATAGAAACCTATACAGATTATTGTTTTTTTTGTGTGTGTGTGTGTGTCTTAGCTTAGTTTTACATTTGCTGCTTTTTGCCTGGCATTAAGACATGTTGATGTTATAAGACCACAGTAAAACACTTGTTCAAAACCTGTTGATGTGTTTCAAACTACAGATGGCTAAGCCAAACATTCTGTTCGGGTCAATTTTGTAAATATTTCTGTTGTTTTAATATTAGATCTTGGAGAGGATTCAAGACATTTTTCATGACAAACAGCAGTTTGCACATTCTGTTCTCTAAACTGTTAACAGCACCAGAGTTGTTCCAATGCAGCTTCAGTGCTTTTGATGAGCATAGAGTATGCAGGTTTCTTGAATTGCCAGGTCTCATACTTCTGCCTAGCAGGCTACAAAAATATTGCTTTCACACTAACAGAATGAAAGGGGTTATGCAATTTTTGCAGCACATGTAAAAATAATGAAGTTTCCCAAATAGACTGCCTCTGCCTTTTCCCGTTGGCGTCTTGGCTTTGTCCTTCCAAACCAGTTTGATGTTAACTTTAACTTAGATTTGTCTCTTTCAAAATTATAGCAACCAAAGTCTGTAAGTGGTAAGCTACCAGTATTCTTTAGGTGGTTAGTGCGTATGTAGTATTTTTGTGTATACTGTAAAGTACTGCAACAGCACACATTTTTTTCCTCTCTCCTTAGAATTTGTCTAAACTCTTTGTCTTCTACTGTTTTCTCAAACCATTTCTCACTTGCCTCCAAGACCTCAGTGTCTTTTCTTTTGGCTCACTTATAAGCCTCACCAATAGCAGTCTTTTTAAGGCTGGGCAGCATACATCTTAGTTACTGTATGTATGAGCAGCAGTCAGAAGCGGTACAAATGCTGCTCAGTTGTCGAGTCAGGAGTTCGTTTTTACATCTAATAATTAGTTTATGCTTGGCTGGTTACGCTTAGGAAGAATAGTAGTCTACTGATAAACAGATGTTTACAGATAGATACAGGCACATTTAGAGCCAAGATGTAGGAGAAGCTGCTGGTGACAATTTGGAAAAAAAGGACAATGTGCTCTTAGCAAAATGGCACGGGGTCCCCAGTTCCACACTAACAGGACTATGATAGACAGGAACATTCAGGCTCTGTTGAATAAGCTCAAGTAGACTCTTCTTAAGTCAGTAGTGTAATTATTGTTCTCTGAAATGAATCTCCCCATGAAAAACTTCAATTATGACTCTAGTGCCGGGCGGAGAGAGGGGAGATCACTTCAGAAATAATAATAAAAAAAAGCAAGACACTATCTGCATAAAAATAATATCAGCATTGTCATCATCTTCCTCTCATTTCTCTACAATGGTATGGCCAAATTGACTATTCATGGTCCTATTACAATGCATGTCAACCTCACTTAGCTAATTACATACAACACAGTGTCACTGTATGCAGTACCTAATGCTCAGCTCAAAACAATTAGTTTGAAGGAAACAGATAAAAAACTTCTGTGAGTTTCCCGCAATAATTATTTTTGATGAACTACTTGCATATCCTTGTTGAATTAGTCTTTTGTCAGCTCGGTTTGAAAAATGTGTAGCTCTGCTACTGGAGGGCTCTGTGGTCCAGGTTCTATTTCGAAGGAATAGGCTATATTCACAGTCCAGACTTCTTTTCTAAAGCTTAGAATCTAAAAATTATGAGTAATTAAGATTAACAAATTTGATATCAGGATGTTTTCATTTTAGCCTGCATACAACCAAGAAACAATAACTGCTGACATACACTGTATCAGCTATACAAGTCTACTTATACTAAATGCCAGCCCATATGAAAAATACAGTATGTCTTATAGGTGTGTCGAATTTGAGGGCAACAGTCGGGGATGGGTTGTAAAGCTTTGAGTTTGAGCTAAATTAGAGAGGGAATGGAAGTGAGTGTGTAGCTGGCAGGCTTGCTGCGATGCTGCTATAGCAAAGTGCTGCCTTAAAACCGCACATTACATGAGCCAATAGCAAGTCAGTGTGAAGGAGATTCCCAATCAGCAGTGGGGAGACAACAGATGACGTATGTTGAGTTGGGGGGTGGAGTGCTGCCCCGAGATCTGGATGTCTGTGATTATTCTGCACGTGTCTGCATATGAATGAGCATGAATTAAGAGGTGAGTAAATGGTGAGTGAATGTTTCTACAAAATGACAAAAAAGAGTCATGCAATTCACATGGAAAGTCATTTCTGAGTCAGACACAGACTGAGTTGTATGCGGCGTATATGCATTCGTTTGGACATAACCGTGTTCTTCATATAAGAGCGCTTAACATGTACTGAGAAAAAGAGAGTGAGAGAAATGACGAGTGAGAAAAAGACTGTGCATGTGTGGGTGAGGCAGAATGCAGCAGTGAAAATATATTCATCCATCAGCATCAGTGTGTGGGAGAGGAAGAACCAATTAATATAATATTTTAATTTACTATGCAATTTACTATGCTCTGTTTTCAGTTTGACCCTCTACTTTTGCAAAAAGTTGAGAAGGAACTTCAGAGCATCAGAACAACAGAGGTGTTGCAGACAAAAATGTGTTGTTGGCAAATTCTAAGCAAAAGTATTAACCAATACAACATTTTATACGCAAGCTTCATTGCATCTCTCTCTCAAACACACATACTAAATGTGTTATTATTAATTAGCACATTTTTTAGATCAATTGGTAGTAATTTTGGGAGTTAAGTTGTGTCCACATGTTACATGCTTAGTATTTTTTAAGCTGTGGTATTAATTTCCTGGTTGGTCGTATTTGAGTAACTCCACTCCAAACGGGATAGTTCTTAGAGTGGAAATATTTCTTACACCGCAGCATGGTATAAATTATAGGATATAGGTTTACAAGCTCTGTATGCATCTAAAATACAATGCAAGTTAAAGCATTGCTAATACGTGACCTATACTCTGCATCTGTTTTAAGTACTATCCCAATATTTGAGAATCTGTAAAAATACAGACCAAACAAAAGTCTGTTTAATGTGTAGTTGGCTCACAGCCATACCTTTTCAACCATTTAGGAAGCACAAAGCCTCGGGTAAATAACTACTGCTGTAAGGTTTCACTCCACTGAGCTGTGTCATTAATTTGTGTGTGTGTATGTGTGTTTGTGAGGGACTTTTCCACTAGCTTAAATCTCTCCAATTTATTCCCAAACAAATGAACAATATGAGTGTACTTTATCTTTAGCGAAAGAAAAAGGAGCTTTTTAATCCACTTCCACTCTTCTGAAAAGAATGGGACACCGAAAAGCTGGATTTCGTGAGATTTGTCGTCGCTGCCCAGCCATATATGGCTTTTGTGAGTCTCAAAAGCATTGTTGTGGCTTGAAAAGAAACTAGCACACCACTCATCCCTGATTGTATTGGCATAACTGATGTCATGTTAGTTTCAATAGGGCAGTTTGAATACATGTGGGGCGGTGCACAGCATCTATTTGGCTTGTAATGTGTATTAGCATGTCATAAAAGACTGCAAACAGCTGTTTTAGTACAACAGCCAGAAGCGATAAACTTGCATGTCTTGGCATATACTTTACCTCAAACCAGCAATAATTGGCATTTAAAAAGTACTTCTCCTGCTGCCTCGCTCTCTGCTTGCACAATATTGCTAGCAGGATCCCTCTTTATTAAATTAATCTTACCTACAGTTTGCTGCATGTGCTTAATTACTGGCAGCCAAGCTCATATCAATAAAATCACTCACTGGGAGCTGTGATCTGCTGGGGAGCCATGCCAAATACAGTGTGCGTGTGGTGGAAGGGATTTAAATAGTATGTGTTTTGTAAATTATTCCTGTATATTCCCACTCAGGTGTGCTTAGAGCTACCCACATGCATATGTTGTTAAACAAATTTGCTAATATAAAAAAGTAATTATAGGCAGAACACACAATATTTGTAAATGGCTGCTGTGTTCAATAGATTTGGTATAAAAGTTTAATTTCTGTAGAGTTCCACTTTTAATGTGCGAATATAAATCTGTATTTAAATAGCACTTTTCTAGTCTTGATGACCATTAGGTGTTGCTTTACACTAAAGTTTTGCCATTCACCCATTTCTGTTTCAACAATATGTTGAAACATTAAAACAATCATTATACAACAATTATTAATGAAATGACAGTGATCTCTTGCAGATTTCAGTTAATAACTTGAACAACAAAGCAGTTGTATTAAATCTGGTTCGTTCAGAGAATCATTCTTTCAGCATAATGCTTGTTGTTTCATGGGTTAAAAATAAGAATACCTCTCAGGAGAAGAGCCTCTTTGATCGAATGTAACTGTGACGCAAATATCTCTGAGCGATCTAATGCTTGGTGAGAGCTAGTATGTTTACCCTATTTATTAATCTGTCAGCTTGTGTGTACAAAAGGTTGACCTCAGAGGAGAGAACTGAGGGCCATTTTCCTTCAACAGTCATCACATTACTGCCCAAGTATGCCACAGGTAATTTGTCAGCAGCAAGTGTAGAATAGCTACAAGATCATTTGATTTTCTTGGCTGTTTCTCAGCTTGTTTCCATCAATCACCATTGAGTCTGTCTTCCAAGACCTTTTCCATACAGAACAATCTTTACTAATTCGACTGTGAGGATTGTCTGACAACAGTGAACGTATGTGTCTGCTCGCAGCTAGCCAGCCTGTCGGTCTTCGCAGAGATGCCTGCCTCACAACGAGATGGTGACATTTGGGAAGATGACGAACAGAAACATTGTTCATCCGGCAACTGAATTATTCATGATCTAGCACATTTTGTCAAAGACTCAGAGCCAGCTGCCATGATCCAATATGTCAGTGCTCCACCTGCTTCCACAGTCTGTGAACATTAAATGACACCCGATTATCTCATGATGCTGCTCTGTCATCATTAGAATGATTTTGAGTCTGAATTTGCAATGCAGTTGCACATTAATGCCATTTGTGCCAATATTAAAAAAGAGTATAGTGTATGCAGTAAGAGTATAGTGGATGCAAGTCACACTGAATCACAGAAAAAAAATACATTTAAGCAGTTGTTAAACAGTTTGGCTGTCACAGCTTTAAGTAATTTGGTACTCTCAAATGTATTAGTTTCCTTTGGTCTCTATATGCCAATCAGCTTTTTTTCTGGGTCATTAATGTGAAAGTGAAATAAATTCACATCTTGTTAGCATAGTTGTAACAATGTAATATGATGCACAACTGTCATTAAGATTGAATTTTCACCCTTTAGAATAGCTAATACTAATGGTAATGAATGCGTATTGATTACAATTTTGGATTTTGCATTTTGATGCACACAATAACACCTTTTAAACTTACTGATGTGTATAGGTAGCCTTCACTGTTCATAGCTAGATAGAGTTTTGTCTGCACCCCCTGGATGGCCACCACTCGCAGTCCCACTGGAATAAGGTTGAACATGGCTGAAAGAGATGGTCAGCAGAAAGAAACTATTAACAGGGTATAGTTTCATCCTTATCCAATACAAAACTATATACAGTAAACAAATATAAAGTAACACAGTAGATAACTAAATTAACATATATGGCACAAAAACATTTTGAGTCGGAAACTAAGTTAAACTTAATAGAGGCTAAATTAACTCAAACACTTGACTCTGCAGCTCTGTAGCATTAACCATTTAAAATTCTTCTTACTTCTTACTCTCTGCCAAAAGTGTTTAAAAAAGCAAATAAACCGAAACAGACATGAAAACATAAACTGTGGCAGTGAAGACAGGAGTTGCTTTGAAAGGCTTTATGTGGTGCAAACACAATATACAGTGCATATATTAATATCTTTCAAATGAAATTAAATTGTTTAAACTGTAAGATACAACCCTACTCTCTCAATCATGTCATGATAAACCAGTTATGACGTAGAAAGAGAGAAACTTGCACCTCTGTACACAGACTTCAGACAATATCTTGCTTGCTCATTCACTCTCTTTCTCTCTCACACGCACACACACAGATAAATGAGTGGTGAGTGTGAGTCGTGAGGCTGAGAGAGCCAGAGGGAGCCCAGTTGGTCAGTTAAGTACACCTCTATGTAATTACAGTCTGCCTCAACAGTGTCTGTGAATCTGTCTGTCTGTTTCATAAGAGGCTGGCAGGCTGACTTGCAGAAAGCATGAGTGTCCACCTGAAAGTCTGTCACGGTGTTCCCAAAAAAAGACAACTTCTCGCTGATTCTGACTGCTGTTGGACAGGTCCAAAAACCCTGAGACCATCTGCACTTTGATGGGTTTTTCTTTCACCCTTTTGATCAAAAGCATCACAGTAAATGTCTACGGGACATCACAGGATTCCTCTGAAGCTTTCCTTTTAATTGTTACGACTGTACATTGGGTTTTTTTTTTTTCCCAGTTTAGAGGTAAAGAAATTAAACTAAATTCTCAAATCAGTTTAAACTACTGGTCCTCTTGTCAACCAATTAGTGGATCCCTATCTGCAGACTGACTCCTTTTGAGTGAAGTGCACTATTGAGGGTTTCTGATGGACTAAATCATCTGCCCTCATCACTTTAACTGGCAGCAGACCTGCTTTTCTCTAGGCTTTCATTGTAAACAACATGGGGATGGGAACCATAGGACTGCCTAATATGTACTCTAGACAGTAAATGGACATTGGCAGCAGATTTTTTTGATCAGTGAAATGTCATCAAAGTCCCAGAATTCACTCTGTGGTTCCCACAAAACAGTTACGTCTAGATGTATACTCTTGGTCTCCTCAGAGATGTTAAAATAATGTGATGGCCACTGTATAAACAATAAAACATTTCATTGTGGAGTGGTTAAAAATCCCATGAATGTCTCTGCCAATCCTCTTGGAATAGTGCATGCTATGAATGGTGATTTGGCTGATCTGATGGATATTTCCAAAACAGCTGTGTTGTATAGGAATCAAAAGCTCTCACTCGTTGGTCATGAATTATACCATTAAAATTTGTCTCTTGATGAGATAACTAACTAATAAAATTACAGATGTATAATAGTGCAGCAATCACACACTGCCTTGAAGCTTTTGTAAATAATGGATTGGAATATCTTTTCTGGGACAATATCTTTGGTGATGCATCCTTTGGCAGCTTTGTACAGTGGATGCTGCCAGTAAAATACATTCATCAAACAGAATTGTAAATGATTAGTGATACTTCACCAGACACAAACATTTTCACCAGAATCAACAAAGTCCTATTAGTAAGTCAGTCCTCTCCATGTCTAGGTTTCCCATGTCATGATGACATGATACTTGACCAGATCACAACAAATGCACTCAAACACTTTCTGATCAAAGGATTGGAGGTTATACTGAGATTGTAGCCAAAAATAAATTAGGTTTATCATGAAAGAAGACTATACCACAAAAAAAACATACATAAACATAAACACATATTACTTTTAACAAATGTCTTCCTAAATATTGCTCCTTTTTGGAACATTCTCCAATGCTGCAGTGCAGAGGCTAATCGATTTCCTGCCAGAAATTCATGCTTCCAGGTTACAGATGGTACTATCAGCAAACATTGTCTGCAACCATTGTTCAGATTGATCCGTCCTTGCTCTGTTGGATACAGAGCTAGAGGGGATCCGGGGTTTTCATGAGAAAACTGTTCACCACTGTGGTAAACAAGCACAATTTACAGCCTGTTCCAAGTTAATGGATCAGTGTAAATACATATAGCATAATTTCTTTTCTTGTATGTAGTAAAGTGTTTAATGATTTAAGCAGTTCTTGTTCTTATAATAGCACCATACACACTGAGCTTTTTCCATTTCATTTTTCTCCACCACGAGGCACACGTACACTTCTGCAGAACACTTCATTTCAGGAGGATTACCAGGCGGTGCACTGATGGAGCTTTTCAAGAGGGGAAACTCAATTACTTCCTGGCTCCTATAAACACCTGAGCACACAGTTGAGCTGCCCACTCACAGACTTTCTGGTTGTAGAAAAGCACATTGGAAAAAAAAATGGTGAGAAGGCTTGGGAGACAGTTTTCTCAAGTGCTCATTGTCTCCATGTCTCAGTTCCAACATTCATTTTTTAGGAACTCCTCACCTGAAGGTTACAAATAACACCTAGTCAAATTTAAAAATACTGTATAATCTATGTGATATCATTATGGAAGCAGCATGTTGAATTAGCCTGAATATGACAATCTGGCAAAGTATTAGACCTCAAAGGAAGCTGCTCAGATGACACTGCACAGCACCTCTGTGGTCTGATGTTTAATTACAGTGAGTCTTTGGAGGAGGAAAACTGGGTTACTTGATTAATGTAAGACTCAATAACTGTTGGTAAATAACGTGACTTTTGTATCCAGCATATAACCATATAATTGAATTATAGTGTAGTATAGCTAACATGTACTATGTTATCTGATGTGAATATATGAAATTTAAAGTACTTCACCTAATATGAACCAAAATTAATAGGCAACAGTTATTATTAAGGAAATGAATGCAGTTAAAAAAAAACTGCATTCATTTCCAGTTAAAAAAAAAAAAATTATAAAGACAAACACCCAGAGAAAGAGTAAAAAGGAAAGCAACTACAATAATGAAACAATGCCCTGCTTTCATAGAAAAAGGATTTGGTGATGTTTTGGACTGTTTTCCTTGGTTGTGATTTAATATAAGAAAATGGTAGAGAGTGTAAAAAATTGGGGGAAATTCATAGGATTTGAGACATTATACTTGTGAACAAGTGAATATTTATAATACAAATTTTCACAAAAATATCAAACTTCTTTATCACAGCCAAAGTTTTCATCAAGAGCAAAGATCACAAAGACGCATGCAGTTATTTGAGTAGGTCCTCTCCCACCATCACAAGACACCAGTAGCTCTAAGAGGACTGTGCTCTCCGTCACCATGGAGACAAGTGCACCCAGCGCCTAACAATGCTATTTTTGGAGCAGTGCAAAGAGCTTCACTCTTTCTCCTTTTCCTTTTCAGCACTACTCTTTAATATTCTCTTCAAAAACTATTTTGGTGTCAGTGCAGGTCAGTTGTTTAAGTCCACAGAGAAAAGAGAGCAGACTCAGTGTGTGAAGTAAAATACTGTTTATGTGTCTAGGATGTCATTGCTTTTGCTCTTGAACTGGGCTATAATTTTATTTAGAAAGAAAATTCTTCACAATTTCCATACATACAAAGCCTTGTTTTTCTTGAACAACCCACTTGCACAGAACTGCTTTTTAGATGACGCACACCATCTCCACTAAGGGACTAATTGAACACCATGGTACTAATTCAGAGCCTCCAAACGTGTTTACATCTGCTTAGCTGTGGGATTACACACTATTGCATCAAAGCTGTTTCAGTGTGCTTCAGAGTTACCATTATTTGTCTCTACATAGTTGTTTGGAATGTCAACGCTGATTTCACATTGCAACTAACCACTCAAGAAAAGCCTAATCTTAAAAAGCTGGAAGTGTCCAGTCGTAAGGCAGTTCATTTCTACTGTTTTGTTGTCTTTACAAGTGGCTGTGCTGTTAATCTTCCACTGATCTCTTCTTTAATTGGTCTATTGGAGAACAAAGTACTGGTGGGTGTAATGTCAATAATAGGGATGCTTCAATATACAGTTAGGTATAAGACTAAACTTTATTGGCTCATGCAAGGAAATGAAAGGCCAATCATCATCATCAGCATCTGTTCTAAGGTTACAATGGAATGCCAATAGAATAGACTTATATATATAGACTTAGACTTAGAATATACAGCTACTTATTGCTGCAATGCTTGTTTTTCTCTGGAAGGAGCGTTACTAATTCAAATCGAAACCCAAGAAACACAGTCTTAATGTGGGCATTCATTTAATGTTGAGAGATTAGCTACAGTGCTACATTGCACCCAACCTGAAAGTCTGAATACAACATACACAATTCAGCAGTAAACACATTAGAACAAGTCAGTTAATGTTCAGAATTTTGTGTTCTTACTCAAAGTCAATAAGCAATAAACAATCTAGTGCAGATTATATGCTGCCAGTTTCAGATAACAATGCCAGTGTCATGCTGTTGAGCTGTAATATGCAAACTCTTGTTTGCAAATTTACATTTTATTTTGAGTTAGTTTTATTGATGCCACACTGACAATGTTTTAACAGTAGTATGAGAATCTGATGATATAACTGTAAGCAAAAATATCATGGTATCACAATATTCCAATTACAGCTCTTATATTTACCCTCATTTGTCCATCATACCATTAAAAAAACACAGCTGACTGCTCATACCTTGGGCACAATAACCTTTAATGGTTCTGATACCTTGACTTTTTCATACTGTGGTAAAACTTGAAACCACTTATCGGCCCATGCCTATTTGACATGTCAGTGTCTCAATTTGTTCATCACTGACCTCACTTTAATGTACACCTGCAAGTGCTGTCAGTCTCCATTAGATTCACAGTTGTCAAAAAAGCTGCATTCTCAGAGGTATTTTCTCTCCCACCACCATAAAAATAATGGATTAATTGTAGAAGGCTGTTGTTTCACATTGGCTGATGGCCAGACAAGAACATAGTGACTATTGAACAACCACTCTGCTGCCATGCTGTGCTATTGGTCCTCATTAAAAATTAGATTAGAATTATTAGATTGAAACTTACTGTAACCATTTTCTTCCTCCTTCGTTCCATCAATGGTTCCATCTGCCTGCAGCTGCAGGTGGAAACCTTGTCGACTGTACAGCTTTGTCACAATCCCCTTCAGCTGGGGCTCTGTGAAGGTAGAAGAGAAACAGAGAAGGGAGATACAAGACTTAAACCATGTACTGTAGAAAAACATGAATGTAGCAATGCATTATCACGTTTGCCTTTTAAAGGGACATTTTGAAGCTTCAGTTTCAGTTTACTGCTTGCCGCCATTTCCTGGAGCCTCCAAATCCAATTTAGCCAAAGATTAGCTGGGCTGAGCAGAACAGAGGCAGGGGAAATGACTACCATTATAAAAGCTGACTGTGATAGGTTGAAACACCTCAACAAAACAAACAATACAAATTCCACACCAAAACAGGTCAGGGCGGATAATATCGGGGATAATATAAGGCCATCTTGGACGAGAGTTACACATTTTTGAATCCTGATGTGCTGTTTAACTGATTTGAAGTGAGAATCTTGTTGCAAGAGCTGAAGACAAGAGAAGACACTTTGACATTATCATGACCACTTTGAAACGGTGATGACTGGTGCTTAATGAAACAGTCTGATAAAGGCTCTAGGTTCAAACTCTTACTGGTCCCCTAACCACTTTACATTGGCATTTCATTCCATTTAATATATTCCCAGCTTATATTAACAAGTAAAGAAACAATATTTGAAGAAACAAAGGCAAAGTAAACACCATTGGTGTTTGATGGAACTGTAAGATCAGACAGTGCCAATGTATTAAATGATTAGAACCAACTCTGAAATCTGCCACTCTTTCCTTTTTCCTTTAGTGGCCCCTTAGCCTGACAACAAATAAAATCACAGATAAGCTGAAGCAACATTTGATTCAAAATAGTTTTAGTGGTGAGTTGTTGGTCTCTACTCTATGGCCGAGGATGTTTCTTGCCACCCTCACTTTCTTCTAATCCTCTGTCACTCTCCTTGTGATCAGTTCTGTGTTGTGTATATATATTTCATATTGAGTAAGTTTTCTTTATTATTTTTTATCCAAAAAATAATAAAAATAAACAATGGCAAGAATATAATGAAGACTGTCATACAGTTAACCAACCTGGCAACTACTAATAATTGTGTTAACATAAAATCAAGCATAAGGAAGTTTAAAAGACAATAATTTTAAGTGGTTGAGCTTTTACTTTTGAAGTGGCTGGACAGCCTGTCTGTGTTACATCTGATAGGAGCTAAGTGCTCTCCATTCCCTGTTAGTATCCCTAGTGGAGTGTCCTTTACTGTGGTTTACCACACCTTTCATCTACCCTTTCATCTCACTGTATGTATTGACATTTACTATCTATGCTAAATTCACTTTGTTAAAGTAATTATTAAAGAAAGCCTTCGATATAAGAGAAGAAGAAGCAAAAGAAATGGAAGAAAGGCCTGAATGCAGCATAACAGGTGCCAACACCTGTAAAACACCAAGAACACGTTTTGCAATAAATATTTTAATTTGTACTTGAAATATTTCCACAATCGGACACAAATAAAAGGACATCTGCTTGTGCTATGAATAGTGTTGTGTCACTAGCACAAATGTCATGTATGCAAGATATGAGTGTTTATCCATACAATTTTTCTGAAATATGCCGGTTCATTGTTTTTGGTGAGGCACCATCTGTAAGCGTCCCTCAGCCAATGCCTTCTACTTGGCACGTATTGCTTCCTACGCAGGATAGAAAAAGAAGTTGGAAGTGAGAGTTGTGCAGGTGTGAGAGTGGATGGTTGTCTGTCTCTTTGTGGCCCTGCGATGAACTGGCAACCTGTCCCGGGTGTATCCTGCCTTTCGCCCTATGTCAGCTAGGATTTGGCACTAGTGTCCCCTGTGACCCTCATACGGAGGATAAAGCAATAGAAAATGAGTGAGTGAGTCGTGCAGGTTTTAGATTCCACACAGCAGAGTTTCCAAACAACGTGGATGAAAATATATAAAGTTTCAGAGAAAACACAAAGCTGAAGACTGAAAGGGCATCACATAAACACAGCAGGAAACTGCCACAACTTATACATAAGCTGACCTTTGGGGGCTGAATGATCAGATCAGATGTGTAAACTGTAGTTACTTCTGCACTGGATTTGCAAGAGTGGCTGCCATATGGCTGCAGTCATACAATTCTGTCACTGTAATAATACCTGTCTTATTGAAGTCATGATCTGAGCTCAATTGTCTGGGGTTTCATGGACCCTTTCACTTATGATACTGTAAGATGTCATTTTACTCTCACATCAAGCATTAGACATTTTGTTATAAGGATTACTTGCATAAAAAATAACTTGGCAAAAATATGCATTATGTTTAAGCTCAACATTGTCTGCTTGAATTTGTGGATACAAGCTTGTGTCAACTTGTGTATCTCTCATTCTCGTATTCAAGATATACTCTCCTGAGTTGATCTTGCATGTTAATCTCCATTTTGGCGATTGATGATGTATACATTTGAATTAACTACTGCTACGCCGATTATCTAGATGGAACAGAGACATGATTGACCATGAAATTATTTCACAGTCTATCATAAACTCTTGTATCGACGTGTTACCCAACAAAATAACCAGTGAGGGATGGAGCATCAGTTCACCAACTTCACTGTGGAAAAACTTCACGCATTATATTCTTCCGCCAACTTTGGCATTTAAAGTGTAAATTGAGCATATCTGCGAATATTCTCCTGCTTGGATACTTTTTTACAATATAACGGCATCCTATTAAAACATGACGAGTTAAAGCCCAATCAAACTGCAGCTCAACAGACCTGGTCGTCTCCTTCGCCTCTTCTTGGAACCAAAGAGTTTGACCCGCGAGAAAACATTCAGTCGACTGGGTTTTTCACAGCTTCCTTTGGATTTACTGGGGCTGCTCACGCAGCGGCAGGCATTTGACTTCTCCCGCTCCCTCGCCTGCCTTTTCTGTCTTATGAGGGAGCTGGCGATCGCTGCAGCCATGGCCAGTTTGGCAGCGTTTTGGTAAAAACGTGCGTGAGAATAATCACTCCCTTTGAATCCAGATGACTGGATTCTTTAGGGAAACGTCCAGACGCAGTGCCAACAATCTGAGGCACCTGCGATTCGTTAAATTAGAGAAGTGTTGTCGGAAGAAGGGACAATAAAATAGTCCCAGCAGCGCGAAGAAGCCTCTTAGATAATGTCCAAGTGGATCATTTTTCGTGGTTTTAGGTGTAACTCATGAAACTGTCCGTTGCATATCCGAGGAAAAATAGTAAAACTTAAAAAAATGAGAAACACACATTCCGCCGTGAGGCTGTGCAGAGACTTTGACCTCAGCGCGCTGCATGTTCCCCCATCTGCATCATTTCCTCAGCATCACAACAAATACGCACAAACCCAGGCTCTGTCAGAGGTTTTGCATCATCTCACTAAACGGCATGTGCGCGCAAATGGGTTGGCAGATAATCGTGGCTGAAGCTCAGTGCGCAGCCACGTAGGATGGAAACACCTGTTTGCAGACGCTGATTGCAAAGCTCGTTGTCAGGTTTCTCTAATCCCTCATTAAAGCTGCTTTTGTGAGGGGAAAAAAAAACTTGTACAGCGCTTAACAAAGGCAACAGAGACGATGCGAACGAATCACTGGAGAAACTCCATCTGTCTGTTGTTGCGAAGCATCGCAAGGGAGAAGCTGGAGGCGCCTAATGCTGGACGCAGCATCTGAGCCCAGCAAGTCACTGGAGCAGACTCTGCTGCTGCTCAGAGCATCACACCTCCAACCTGCAGAGTGAGCATTTATGGGGTGGAGGGTGAGGACTGAAGTGACACACAAACGCAGTCAAAGTGCAGTTAGACAATTAATATCTCTCTGTAAAGGTCTTCATAATTCATATCAATAAAACAGGGGGTGTGGTTGGTGTGGAGACGCTGAAGAGGCAAAGAGGAGAAAAACACGAGAAAAGAGGAGGTAATACTACCAATATAATCCAAATTTCGATTCGATTAGCATCTCGACAGAAAGTCACGAAAAAGAAATGATGCAGCTCAACCGTAAATCCTTTGTTTCACTTGTATGTAGGAGAATATCATGCCCCTCATTTAAAAGGTGATTAAGTAAATAATTATAATAATAAAAACGCTAATGTATTTACTAATGTTATTGCCTGAGGGACAGATAGCCACCATCACATCGCTATCATAAAAATGAATATAGTGGAATAATCAGTGTAAGTAGGGACATTACACATTAAAGAATATCAACATGTAAATATGCCAGATTTTAGCCATTGACATTGTTGTCGTTAGGAAGGTTGATGGAATATGCAAATATATACAAAATAAAAGTAACAACAGCATAGGCTGCGTTCCAGTAACGACTGACGAATAATAATGTAACTTGAACCTCTGGCTCTCCACCTTTGTAAGATATAATTTGCATTATTTTATTTTTTTATTATTATTGATAAATAATGGCTTTGCAAAGAAAATATCAGCTTAAAAAAGCATGGTCGAATGGGTTTAATGATCTTTAATCTTTAACCAGAATGTCTGTTCTGCTTCTCTACTGTACATTGCATTTCCCCCCCAGTCCCGGACAGACCCCAGTTAACAGCCTAACCAATGGTGCCATCTACAGTCTCTGTGCAGAACTGCCTTATATTTTTGTTTGTTTAATCTCATCAATAATATGACCCAATGTCGAATACAAGTGCATGGATTATGCGTTGGTTAAAATGAGGTGTGGCACAGTTACGCTCGAAAACATGGGTGCAGTCAATAAAGGAAACTAATCACTATAGTTCAAAAGCATATTTAAGACATTACACGTGTTCTGAATGTAGAGCGTCAAAACTCTAAAACAAGGTGCTGACATTGCACCAATAAAGCCGCCGTCACTTCAGGACCACGGACAGCACCAAGACAATAATCCACAACTCTGATAACTTCAACTCAAACACCGCTGCACACGAGCCTTACCACTCCCAACCTTACCACACACCACACAAGGTTTTGCTTAAGATAAATTGTAAAGATTTCTTCGATTAAACCTGGGTATTATTTGAAGCAAATACAGCATAAACGTAAAGAGCATAGCATCTTACCTGAAGTAGATTTTCTCAAAGGAAAAGTCATGATTCTTTACTTGCGAAACCAAAGCTGTGACTTGGATACTTGCAGTCCTTATACTGAAGTGAAGGCGAATAGTCTACTTCTAATTCAGCAAAGTTCAGAACATTGTCAGGCAACTGTTTGAGGCGGACAGTGGAGGAGGAAGCACTGAGGCGTGGCCATCAACAGGAAGATCATTATAGGACATTAACGACTTGCCATTATGACTCAAAAAAAAGGAAAAAAAAACTCTCATTAAACATTAATCTCGAGGTCTTGTTGATCCGGCAAACCCAAGCGGGCGTGTTCACTGTGTTGCTGCGCTCGACGAGGCAGATTGAGGCAAAGTGATCGAAAATGTAAGCTGAGATTGTACTTCCTTCTTGGAGAAGAGAAGAGTTTGTTCTCATATTACAAAAAAAAAATGATGTAAAATGATCCGATAATGCGTTGTCTAAACCGGTTATACAGGCCTGGTCACTTTGGACTGAAAAATATCGACGAACAAACAGCTGAGACAACGATGTGCATTAGGCAGTGCTTTCTTTTCTTTTGACAAAGACAATTCTCTGCTCTGTGAAACTGTAGAAGGAGCAAATACATAGTTTGGCCGAATATGGCTCGTGTTAATCGTCATTAAGACGTACATTACTGTCAATAAAACGCACAAAAAATATCTTCTTGTTGCACTTCTACTGCTCCACTTTCATATTATTCTAGCAAATGTAAGCCATATCAGTCAATAGAGTGCGGTGTATGTAAGCAAACGGCAAGTAATGACAAACTGAGCATCGATACAATCTGTGAACTCATGATGCTCAGTGTACCGGCTGTCCACAATGTGAACACTAGATGGAGCAAGTACACTAGCTATCTAAAGCAGCGTATTCACCCTGGAGGGAAAGTGCACCAAAACCAAAACTCAATTCATTTTTGAAGTCACATTAGTATAGCATCGTAATTTTAACAGGTAAACTAATTCTTTTTATGACATCAGTTTTTAGAGGTTTGTTTACATCAATTTATCATCTAACTCTTTGAACCTTACAAACATCACTCTGACAAGCAAAGGGCTTAAACATAACGTGGATCCCATTGTTTTAATTTTTTCATATTCAAGTAAACGTGGATATTCTTCACATAACATAGGGTATTTCCAGGATTTGATAATTCTATGCAAAAGAACACATACTGAAGATATTTAAGGGTGGAGATTGAATGATAATGCAAGAGACTGACCAGTCAGCCATGAACAAACGGTCCTTTCCTCGTAAAAGGTTAATTTATTTTTATGTTTACCACTTGTACAGCTAAGTCACTTGATAGGTGTATATAAATGGTTGACAGGCCTATATCAGTAAATTGATTTACAAAAGATGTGACATGCGGTATATTATAGGCAGAAACACATTTGTGTTTCCTTTTACTGGCACTGATGGGCTCCACGGCTGGAGTCTAACCTTTAACTCAGCAGAGGCTATGAAACTGGTGGCCAAAGGTTATTTCAAGGTTGTATGAGGCTTTATAGAATCATCTTGTCAGAATTTTATTACCAGCAGGTATCATAAGAGTAAACTGTAAATGTGATGAAAAGTGCAACCAAACCTCTGTAAACACAAATTAATGGTGTGTAATGCAGATATATATATATATATATAAAACTAGTGGGAGAGGGCAGACACTCAGAGAGGGCAGACCTCTGCTAAAGCTGCCTAGTTCCCAATGGTGTCAATACTATGAATACAGACTATGAATCTGTACTCATCTCCAGTTTTCTACTCAAATACTCTATATTATATACTACAGTATTTTATACTGGGAGATACTGGGAAGTAACCCCAAAAAATCCCACAATATGTAATCAAAATAGGCTCTTGATTTTTTTGAGTTATCCTGCTTACAAATAGACAGAGAAAACATTGGCAAAACATAACCTTTTAGAATAGGAAATAAAGATTAGAGGGTATAGTATCTCATTTATTGAAATGCAAAACAGCCAATGCTACGTATAGTGTAAAAATTTAATTTGCCTCTCATAATTGAGTAAATTAAGCTCAGTTGAAAGCAAGACATCTTGTTACAAATGTGAATTAAATAATTATTGCAACTATACTTTTAATGAAGGATTCTAATACTGTATATCATATGGGCTCTACACCATAAGAACATAATCACGGTTCTTTCATAATGCAGCTCCCTGTAAGACGAGTTGATAAGCTTATAGCAGACGTACTGTGTTCCTTCCCTCTGATCTATCTTGAGACAGCCCTCTCTAAATATTGATTAATGGACATCTTTATAATCTGATTTATACTGTACCAATCGGTATCCGTGACTGCTATTACCTGATGCCTCTACCTCTGCCATGAGCAAACAGAGACGGGTGGAAGCAGATAGCGGGTTTTGCTTCAGTCATCTCACCACTGATAAACTGGGGCCATCTTTCAAGTAGACAGTGTGGCCCTTCAGGAGGATGGCTGAGTGTATCACTGACAGTAAAGAGGACAGAGGGAGGTAAAGAGAGGCGGACTGCTTTGCTCAACAGTATCATTAATCGCACACCTGAGATGATGCTAAAGAGAGCACAAACCTGCACGTGGCTGATAATGTCTGTTCAACTACTAGCACTTGTCTTAGTGAAAGGCCAGCTAAAAGTGAGAAGTTACCAAAAAAAAGGGTATAAGTGGAATTGGTGAGTTAAATAAAGGAATATAGAGTATTTAAAATAGAATATAATAAAAAATAATACACATTTCCTTATTTCTTAATGTATTCAGTATAATTTAGAATTTATATTTTGAATTCTTATAAAGGATACTATAAGTTAGAAGTAGAAGATTCTCCCTCCCTTTAGTTTCTTGTGTGGTAATGCACCAGGGTTACGCTAATTACTATATACAGAATGCCAGTGTGAATGCCAGTGTGCCATGGCCTCCCAGGGTAGCTTCATTGTACTGTACACACAGAGACACAAGCGTACACAAACTTACACAGCCTAAACAAAGCATCATCCCTAACAATAACTCTTAGGCTTAATCTTAAACATTTTCTCAGAAATTAGATTCTGCCTCATCAGGACCAGGTTTTGGTCTCCATGGGGAATACTGTTCCTGACAAGGTCAGTGTTTATGCCACAAATGGTCATCCCTGTTCAGATTTACTTTTAGAAACTTGGCAGCACCCTGTCCCTGGTCACTATAAAGCAAAACTCCAGAGGAAAAGAGAGAAATCAGCCTTTTGTGCAGATAAGGTTAAGTGCAGTGTTGACCTTTTAACTAAACAATTAAAGCTATCTCTTCCTACTAATAACCAGAAGCTTTCATTAAAACCCCCAGGGGATAAATAATTATTTTATATTTCGAGAAAGTGGCCTCCAATGGCAAATACTGAATAAATGCTCATGTTCATGGTATTAAAGAGATAAAGCACACAAGGATTCTATACAAGAAAATGATTCAGTCTCATTAATTTAACCTTTTGGTGCAGAGTGAGGAATGCAGTGAAGTGTTACCATAGGGTTGCTGCTCAAACTCATCAACCTTTTGGCAGCATTCTGCTCTCTGTCTTTTTTGTGTGAATATTGGTACAGTAAATCCACTACCACAGTAACTTGCAGTGCCATAGAGATACCATGCGTTACCATGGAGACTGCACATACGTAAGAGAGGGTGTGTGTGAATGATTAAGATGGAAAGAGAAAGAATGCGTACACAGAGAATGGGGGTTGGGTGCTGCGGAACAAGAAACCATCAGTCACTCAAGGTTCCAGTAGAGGAGGGGGTTATAATACAGTCATGGCTGACTGGCAAACCCATGGCAATGATTGTGTGATCTACTTCACTGCTTTGGATCCAGAGGGCTGTGTTCGGTGCAGGATAGAAAGGAGTCAGTAGACTGAAACTGGAGGATTGAACTCCCATTATTTCCCCCAGTGGGTAAATAGATGGATGATCTCCACTGTGGGGACAAACAGTCATGCAGGCTGTGTGTGAAGAGAGTCTCTGCAGTTTCACTGACGGAGCTGAGGAACAGTTGCATTTCACAACTTTCTGTTCTGATTGTTTTAAAGGGGCATCATATAGGGCCTCATAATTACTTGCTAGTTAATTAATGCAAATGCAACACAATCAAGTGCAATATCCAACTTATGCAGTGCTGCACAAATTCACTGGGTTAAAATTTGCTCTTGATGCAAATTTTTTTTCTTTTTCCCTTGGGTAGATACCAAAAATGTTAACTTGTGATGATTTGAATTTTTCTTTTCAGGAAAATAGCAGTTAAGATGCAAAAATTATCGGTCATATCAAATATAAATCATGCCACAATCACAATAGCACTCAAAAATGCCTTTGTTCAATCCAGCCTCCTCACTAAACCACCGACCACCCCTTGACCACCCATTTTAAAATGCTAAAATTAATTAGGAGTAGACAGAATGTCTGACATTTGTCATCTAACCTCTCATCTTTTGTATAACAACTGGATTCAAAGTCTGCCAGTCAGCACTGCTATATTTTATCTAAGACAGTGTAAAAACTTCAGAGTCAAAGTAAGACACCTCAGTATTGTATTGTACAGAAGTTTGCTGTGGAATACTTTTTTTTTTCTCTCATCAGATCTGTATTTACTGATGGAGCTTCACAACTAAATGCGATGACTCATAAATATTGATATGAGTCCCTTAAATAATATTTTAACCATAATGAAGGCTGTTGTTGTGATTGAAAGAGGTCATCATAAGCACATGGATGACATGAAAGTCACCTGCTTTTTTTTTTTTTTTTAGCTTTGTATTAAGTGTTGAGGGACGTTTATGGAAAATAAATACAATACAATGACAGCAGGACAGTAAATTATTATTCACTATATATGTATTAGGAAGTAACAATTCATTTGTGAATAATTGACTGAAGGGAGATAACAAATGAAATTTTTTGGTGAGCTGCCATTTCTTAATTTAACTGGACAGGACATGATTTATCTTAGAAGCATACAGCAGGATTCCACACAGTATGGCAGCTGCATTCTTAGGTTCTGCATATGTCTGTGTCTGTCTGTTTCATTGGGTGTGCGTGTGTATTCATGTGTGTGTATGACACTATAGGCAGTAATGACGTAAAGAAGTCTCAACCAGAGGCACCGAACGGTGTGTGAAATGGCCAGTGTTCAGACAGCAGCCACCTCAGAATGACTAATACTGTGTGAGAGACGTGCTCTCATTACACAAAAGAGTGTACAGGCCACAGAGGCTCTCACTTTTGCTCACCCTCTAACATCAAACAAAGATTGTAATGATTGGTACTACTTAAGTGAAAAGCTTCAGGCTACACATCATGAAGACCCTGTTGCTGAATCTCTTTCTTTCTCTGTTAAACAAGTAACATATTGTAGTCAGGAAATATTAAAAAGAAAAAGGTTATGAATCATCCGTGAGATGATGCTGGGGGCAGCACATTTGTTCAGTCCATGAATGGAAATTGAAATGTATTTTCTGGGTGTAATTGTGCATTTAGTCTAGCTATTACTTATTATATCATTATGTTGTGCGGACCTGAATCTGCTAACTCAGTCTAATTTTAGGGACATGCCTCTCTTATGGGGACAAAAAGTAGCTATCCTTAATGCAAAGTAAGGTAAGGATTGGACAAGTTCTAGTTGTTGATGTTTGAGTATGTATGAACAAGTCCGGCACCTGCACCTGCATGACCCTGCACCTCTCAGCTCTCTAAGGGGATTGGGCTGAATCATAATGAGCATAGTTGTAAGCAGAGACTCCATGACTGTAGTTCTCAGCACAGCACACATGAGGCACACCCACAGCAAACAGTCTCTTCTGCCACGTCACTTCTCCATCAGCCACCTGAGCCAGATAAGATCATACAGCATGCATGTACACATCCAACTGGCTGCATAAACAATTCAACAAGTATGCACATGAAGTTTAGATACACACATACACAGAGGTATCAGCCTGCCAAATCTAATTCAAGTGTGGGAGATTTTCCCTTGCCAAAGATGGTGAGTCAATTGCAGCCTTTTTTAAAATTAATATCCATCATAGTTAGAAAGTGGCAGTGAAACAGCATCTGGGGAGTTGAAATTCTTTAAATTACAATAATCTCTTTTATGCTCTTTCAGGTTTTTCCCCCTCGATTAACCAGAATGCACACAGGAAATGCTCTCTTGTTGCAGTAAAAGAGGGACATCTGGTATCAAAGAGAAATTTTGGAAATGTGCTGCAGCCAAACTATAGAAGCTCAGACTTTCTGAGGGTTTGGATTAATTATACACCATCTAGCAAGTACAGTCTTAGTCCCAGAAAATGATGTCATGTTGTCCTACATATCCCTTCCAATATGACACATCAAGGAAGAGAATGAGGTGAGATTAAAGGCATAATTTCAGACACCAGATGACTTAAATTGTCAACTTGCTGATGGAGACACAAAGGAAGCTCTGGGACTTGCACACAAGGTCATGCTTGCTTCTTTTTTAAGACTTGCTAAATTTACCATCTTTTGTGACAGGCACCTCCTAATAAGCGTGGTAAAAGACCAAATTGCTATTATTGAAAACTAGTGTCTCGATTTAGAAATGAAATGACAGAGCAAAGAACACAGAAACACCGACAATCATCCACGTGTCTGTCCTCTATGTTATGCAGGTCTTTGAAATAAGTGTTTTGAGCTGTTAAACCAAATCCCTTTCCTCAGACTCACCTTGTCTGGGCTAAAGAGTAAATGTAAATATTATGCAGTGAGGTCAGATCTGCAGTACAGTGAACTGCATGTGAACATTAATGAAGCTCATTTTAGTCTGACCACACTCACTGGATTTCCCCTGCCACTGGTGTATTTCCTTGAGGAAGGTGGCAGGGAAAGCAGTGTCACACGATGTACAGCTGCAGAGCAGAGACAAGTGCTCCTTGTGTATATGGTAAATGGTGAATGTCTTTATATGTATTTTAAGGTGCTATGATTTGGGTTAACATACACTGCTCAAAAAAATAAAGGGAACACTTAAATACATCCTAGATCTAAATGAATGAAATATTCTTATTAAATACTTGATTGTCAATCAGTGTTGCTTCCTAAGTGGACAGTTTGATTTCACAGAAGTGTGATTGACTTGGAGTTACACTGTGTACAAAGTGTACACAGTCCCTTTATTTTTTCGAGCACTATGTTATGCATGTTTACAAAAAAGAACGCCACTGTGATTGAGAGATTGACTGGCATAGATTAATACACTATACTTAAAAACCCAATGTGTTAGGTAGAACAGATCAGCTAAGCTGCAAGTGACATGACATGAGACGTGACTCAACTGCTGGGAGTGGGTGGGTAAATAGGTCATGTTCCCTACCCATCTGAGTATCCCACTTTTCACTTTCATTCCCTGTGCTTGTGAGTGAAGTCAGTAAACAGACAAATCAATGAAAGATAATGACAATGGATGGTAGTGGGCCAGTGTTTAGAGCATAATATGTGGGAGGAGCTGTGCAAAGCTGATGGAGAACTCTACAGAGGTATGAAAAAAGTAGGCCAAAACACAGCAGTAAAGAAGTGATGGCTCTTGGTGGCTTGTAGCAGGTTTGTACTGTAACATGAAATGCTATTAGAAAACAGGACCATATTTGTAAAATTAAAATGAAGCCTTTAGTCAAAACACAATGTAGGTCAATTCTTTACATCCTTCACCTACATTTGTGTAAGAAATTACCATAATACCACCCAGTCCACTTATTTTGAACGGCTTTACATTAACAACAGTATCTTTTGGTCATAATTTCAAGCTTTAAGACAAGTGAATTGTTATCATACAATGTTGTCATACATTTGACTGTCAGTTGTATAGTAGAGTTAGTGCCTTTTCTAAGTCTAAGTGTCACGAATGAAGAAAAATGTTTCCAACACTGGCAAACAGTATGGTTATATGCACTCATTTATGCCTGTTAGTGACTGCAGTGGAGCCAGTTGAGTGAGAAGTATGCTTATATTGTACAGGTGAAAATGTACATATTTTTTTAAACTTTGCAGGATTTCTTCAAGTGCAGCAGAGATTCAGACATTTGATTTTGGAGTGTCTGCAGCTGAGCAGCATGGCCATCCTGAGCTACAATAAGTAAGTAGGGGTATACACATGTCAAATGTAGATCAAAATAGAAAGATAACATAGAACTACGAATAGTATTTTCCATCTTTGTAGACACACAACTGTAAAAAATAAACAATAAAATTAGATATGAAAAACTATTGGCATGTTACTAGATTTTTAAATATAGCCACTTGATTCCTCAAATTGTAAATCGGGCTATTTATAAAAGCAGTGCTGCGTTATATATTCATTCATCTCTTTGATTTGGGTTGTGAACTGTTAAATAGGGAAGATCTGTGTGCAATATTCATGCCTTCTTTAATCCTGTGGGTCTTAATGAAGCCATCAAAAAGGAAGAGTGAAGATTGAAAGACAGCACATACACTCTTTGCTGCAGCTCTGTGTGTGGTGGTGTGTTATTTTCATGACATAATTGTCTGATTCACTGACTGAGCAGATCATTTTTGTGTAGTATAGTGTATGTATCTGTGTTGGAGTATACAGTATGTGTGGAGACATAATTTCCAGCATCTTTTCTGTGTTGGGGGAAAAGATAGACTTTGCGTTCCTGCTGGTGTAGCCTGTTTGAGATCCATTGATGCTTTTCAGAACACTCCTGCAGTATCCACCTCTTCTCTGTCACTCCCTCTTCTCAATATATTTAAAGCATGGGTTATGTATTAGAGATATTTTATAATCTCAAAATGTAGACAATTACTGGCCAAACAAAAAAAGCATGCATTTTGGATTAGATGAATTTAACACTGATGATTTTGAGAGTGACTGAGGCTGAGCTATCTGCATGAATTATATTTTCTTTTAATAGCTCAGAAGGGAATAAGTAGCAGCACAATGTGCTTTGTTCTCTTTTAGGCTCTCCCCCTTATGGCCAGATTGACCCCTGGAGCATGCAGCAAGTCAGAGGTTAGGCTTCACCATGATTGAGTGATTTCACTGAGCCTTGAAGAACCAGCATAGATGACTAGAGCCCATTCACTATTACTGAGTATAAGTTGAAGAGCCACAATTTTTATAAAATTCATATAGCCTAAATTCACAAATCACAGTTTCCTCACCCACTGTCAGTCTATGTGTGTGTGTGTGTGTGTGTGTGTGTTTGCAATTGAGGAGATAACATGAAGAGATTAGGACGTATTAACCAATCCTTTGGCTTTCAGGAACACAGATTAGAGATGGTAGGCTGTGATGATGGTCGAGGTGTTATCATCACTGCTGCTGAATGACTGCCTGTCTCCCCCTGTTTCCCATTACATCACAGAAAACATGAATGTTAGGTCTGTGAACCCCTACTCACACATACTGAAAGAACAGAGCCAAGAGCACGTACAAAGTTGCCTTTTTTCAAACCTATCATTACCTTTCGAGCCGTGCTTCAAACATTTTTTAAAATGTCTCTTTATGTGGGGGGTGGAGCTGTGGGCAGAAAGACGAACAAAGAGACAGTTGTCAATGTATTCTTCCAGAGCTTGATAGGATGTGCAATGTCTAATTAGCTCTTCAGTGACCAAATGGATTAGTGGGCAACACATAATATCTGCCATAAGGCCCAAGGTCCCACAGAACACATGTAGCACATACTGTTCCTTTTTCCAAGATCAAACAGCCAACCAGACTGTTCTTCTCTTACAAAGTGGGAGAATGTACCAGAGATGCTATAAGATACAACAGAAAACTTGAATAGAAACATTTGTCATGGCAAAGATGGCAGTTGTATGAGTGACTTCCTGACAACGTATAAAGGCTCATACGTTGTACACATGGATATGTTTAGGGGAATCTGCAAAAGTTTTGTATCGTTTAGGCATTTTATACACACTGAACTGGCAAAATACTATTTTTGCAAAACGGGTCCCCGAGTGAAAAAAAATCTAAAATTGCCACTCTGCGTTTTCGTGTATACAACCGATATGCATACTTTAAAATTAGATTTGAGTTTACGATAAGGACTTATGAGCCTCCTGTTCATGGCATACTGATGCAAAACACCCTACATGGTGCATGTTTGGTGGGGGGGGGAAAAGAGGAGCTTAAGACTCAGGAGCACCACACTCAGATGAAACTTGTTGAAGGGAAAGGGCACATTACTCAGATCAGCTGAGTAACACCAGTGCTCATTTGACAAACACCTGCTTTGGGGTTAATATTTACTCTTATTAATGTAATTCCATAATTACATTAAATGCATGTTGTCCAGGAACAGCCTTAATACACATATGATGTTATAAAAAAGTATATATTGGTTATATTGGTTTCCCTAGAATATTGGACCACTATTATATTAGTGACATTTCTGTTGCCTTTATTTAACAGACATACAAAGCTGTCTTAGTTCTAATAAACGCTAAATGGATGGTAAGAACTTGTCAACAAAGTGACTGAATGTTAGAGAAAAAAATAACAGATTTACAGAAGGTACACGCTCAAAAAAAATTTCCCATTAGATACAGTGTCAGTAATATCATATAAAAACATCTTATACATCATTAGAACAAAGAACTCAAGACAGCAGCTTTTAACATTAGGCAAAGGATTTAAGCACAATTAAGTGCATACAGTCCACATAACGTTTGTGTAAGTCTCATGAGTAAACACAAAAAAGAAAACAGAGCACAGACAGGAAGAGTGGGAACTGTTGCTGACAGTGAATGTCTGTTTGTGACATAGAATGGAGCAAGCTGATGAATAACTAGCAGAGGCATGCTGCAGTGTTGGCACAGGACCAAATACTGTGCATAGTGTGCGGCCTTTGACTGGGATCATGTGGAATTCTATTTAGCACTGCACAGTATTGGTTAAATCTAGGGCTGGGTGATATAGCAACAAAAAGTATGATGTATTTTCTCATGTTTTTTTTTTTTTTTTACTTCTTTATCTAAAATGCAATATATTACATCAGTAGACATCTGTCAAAACAAACAGCTTCTTTTCTGATATTATTTAATTGAAACTATTGTCTGTTTACTAGTTTGGGATTGAGTGTGGCTCTCTCTTATTGTCCAGTGATGAGAAGACAGTGGAGGAGCACTGGGCGCTGTGTCTTTGTACATGGGTATTTATGAGACAGGTCACAGCAAGATGCAGTTATACTTGTCTCTCCATGGAAGTGGGTCATGTCTAACATCACTTTCGCTGCCCTCGGCTTCACTTTCGGCCGTTCTGCTCTTTCCATTCTTAACCTTCCCTGGAAACTCACAAACTGGAGTGGCACAGGAAAAAGTGGCTGGTGACACGTACATTTCTGACCTGTGTGATCGAGTAAATATGCCCAAATCTTATCATTGTAATCGACCTGGATTTTATCACAGTCAATAACGTGAACGTATAATTGCCCAGCCCTAGTTTATCTTTTATCAATGTTCGAGGCCAAATGTAGTCAGAGATGCTAAAGTGAAATGCTCCTCTGCAGAAACAGAAAAGCTTCATCAAAAAATGTTCTATGCATAGGAGGTTTAAGGGAGCTCTACAACTGCACTCAACAGCCATTGTGCGTATATCCAGCTAGTGGAAAAGCTGGAAATACGCAAAAGAAAAGTTCACAATGCAAACTTCTGGATTGATACCCACCATTGATTCATAAGTCGTGATAGAATTTATTGTTATATTCTACTTTATTGACTTATTGTTTGTTAATATATTACATCACTAAATGTAAGTAAGGGACATACATTTGCATTGTGAGCAGTCTCTATTCTCACAGCTGTCAGGAGCCACTTTGCAAGACTCCCATTAACAAAGTGGCGACTCAGCAGTTTGCCCTATTGCCCCAATTGAAAAGCTTAACACTTGTTAAGGTGCAAGTTTGCTCTTGGGAAAACATGCATACCGCTTGTGTCACAGTTACTACAACCTGACCGCTCTACTGATTGCTCCTTTTTAAAGTTGATTTAGAGCTTGAAAAAGGATCTTCACTGAACAAACAAAAATAAAAGGCCAAGGCCATTAGTGACATAAGCTGGGATTTTAGTGTCAAGCTGGGTGAAGGGTTTGTCAATGATGGAGATTATCTGCATATACCGAGAAAAATGTGCTATGAGGTGGCCAAGGAAAATACATGGGGAAGCTATGGGGAAGAAAACAGCATTGTTTGCATGTACAAATGCATCACCTATGGCAAATGCTGGCTTTTGTTAATTTAAGAATAAATAAATAGATACAGCATACAGCTGATTCAATAGATTTGGGCAGCTGAGATAAAACTGAATAAAGCTGGTTGAGCTCTGCATTCCACTTTCTTGCTCTTTCAATCTCTGCTGCTGTATTTGTCACTGAACAGCAAGCAGTCTGAAAAATGGTGTTGATAAGTGTATTATTTTGTGGCTATATCATTGTTCTGTCCAACCTTTAATGATGCCGCTTCAAATTTCAAAGATAGTGGCAAGCTCAGGCGCAACTTTTTCCAACAGCACAGTACAATGAGTCAATGAAATGCTTCACGAGCATACGCTGCACACACAGTAAATCTGAGCTGATGTATTGCATCACTCAATATGTCGGTTATTAAGAAATCTATTTACTGCATTTGTAACAGAAGAGCCATGGTGATTTGCTCCTTTGCATTATTCTGTATATCTGTGACTGAGTCTGTCACGAGAGGAGGATCCGGGACATTGAGGTGAAATAACTAGAAGTGCTAATTAAGTTGACAGTGATTAAATGTAATAGGCCTGGCAACTTTACTCAGCTTCACTTCTCAGCTTGTCTCTTGAGTAGTTTCTCATTAATGTTGCCATGTACACCCACTCCTGCTGTTTGTGTGTGCCTGTAGTCCAGGCCCCAATGGGCCCACAAATTAAAACAGTACAATTCAGGCTAAATCTGAGGGGATTAAAAAAAAAAAAAAAGTGTGGCTGTGATGACCATTTTTTTCTGCATTTACAGATGAAAATACTTGTTAGGATGACGACTATGACTTTTCTCTTCGACAATTTGTACCAGTCCCCTGATAATTTGATAGCTACACAATATTTTTTTTTCCTTTTCTAAGTTGCTCTTTCTGTCTTTTGTTCAAATGAGTTAATGGTCTTCACAAGCACTCGCCGCTCATCTGGATATGGGTGAAGGCAAATGCCAAAATGTTTACATTATGCAAACTGCATTTTTGAGCTCTTCCAGATGACTACAGAGGTCAAATAACTGCTACAGAACTTTCAGTGCTGATGTGACATTGGCACTGTCCTGCCAGCATACTCTCTCTAGGCACTGAATCACATTGTCATATTATTTATTCATGTGGAGTCTATTTATGTGTTGACTTCAACAAACAGAGCTGTTGCTTTCATGCAGGAGGACAGAGCGTAAAGGGAAAAAGAAAATGAATCTAGCGGTTTAACTGGGACATGGGTGCATCCCGAGGCTGCATGTTTGTCTCTTGTCAACGTTTCAGTAGTGTGAGCAGGGCTTCTCTGTCAGGAGCAACGCTGGCCCCTGAAATGTTATTGCTTCACATTAACTTTATGAGTGTGTGATATGGATGGGGCTATTCATTCCTCTTAGAGGTCTGCTTACATTTTCCCAGCTGAGTGGGCAGCAGATGGCAGATGAATTATTTTGTTAATATGCCTAAAAGTGATTAGATAGTGGACTTAATGTTGTGCAGCTCAAGTGCTGGACCTGTCTTAAATGGACAAATTTAAGGAAATTGATTTTGTGATTATAGCTTTACATATTTAATCTGAAAGAATTGCTCAGAATTGTTTAATCCTGTAGTCGTTTTAAATGGTCAGTGGTTAGATCAAGCAGATGAAGCTTTTCTCACTTTCAGTCATATTATTGGTCTGGTCATGTTTTTCTTTTTTAAATACATGATCAACAATGATTGAGTGAAATTTGAAAAACTTGTTTCATACTTGTTTACATCCCTATATGGGTATCAGTATGTCTATGTACATATTGCATAGCCTGAAACTATAAACAAACATTGCTGCAGTCATTTTAATTATGTATGAGATATTTACATGTCTGACCCTCAGGCAGCGTGTTTCTTTTTTCTGCTGTGGAGCTTAAGAGAGAGAGACACAACAGGACATTGAGATTTGAGAGTGAAGTGGAGAGGAAGAAGAGTGAAGAGGTGGTAACAACAGACTGAAGCAAAGAGAGGAAGCCACAAAACAAATTGTTTGACAGCAGGCAGAGGGAGAGTCCAGTGTTCTCTGTGTTCTTTAACACTCCCTACACCTATAATGTTATGGGAGTTGTGCTCTTCCTCTGGGATGTACGGTCCAAGCCAGTGTCCTGCTGTTATGATGTTCGGCTGTCATGACAGTCCAGTATCTTGGTGTCTATCAGTCATTGTCAAAGTACTGTTGGAAAATAAATAGTGCAGATAACTGACTCATCAAAGCCTTGTTAATATTTGCTCCTTTCAGAGCAGTTTTAGTAAGCTAACTGTGGCAGACACACATTCACACACTTCGAGACAAGAATATGAAACTAAATCTTACAGGGCTTGGTATTGATTGGATTTAATGTATTAGTTTTATAGTACTAATTTCAATAATGCTGCCATTATATCATTAAGATTAATTGCGATTTCTGCAATATTGCAGAAATTCATTGGCCAAAAAAAGCTTCCTAGTCAGATGATTGAATATAATGTATTGTTTGCTGACAGACGCCAAAAAATGTCAAATTTGTATGGTTTTGATGGACCGTTATAGTTAAGAGACAAACATGATCAGTCACAACAGTTAGGAATCATATGACAATCACAGGATCAGTCAAAATAATCACAACATGATTTTTGGCCATATCATGCTGCTCTAGTATTGAAATGTCTTAAATTTAATTTGCAGTCAGACATTAAATATTAGTCATAATTGTTGGCCTGCATAATAGTTGCTAAACAGCTAATCAATTCAACAAGTAGTTGAGTTAAATTTCCAGATTGATATAGACAGATTATCTGACAAGTATGAGCACAGACAGGTCTGTGTGTGTGTATATTGAAATCCGCCATCAGACCAACCTCAGCATTTAGATACTGTGGTGTTATCACATCTAGAATCCACGGAAATCTCTGCTAATCATTAATAACACATGCAACATACAGCAGTGGGAATGTTGTTGCCACAGTAACAACTTGATAAGACTGACTGCTCAGATTTCACACAACAAACAACTGCCTGGTTTTTCTTTTCGTCATCCATAAAAGCAGATGGATGACGAAATGAAGTGGAAACGTGAAATATGAATGAGGAGACAACATGGCTCCATCCATAGGGAACGAGGAGTCATGTTTCATGATTTTATCAGTTAAGCGTGGCCTTCAAAGACACCAGATCTCAACCTCAACACCTATGGGAGACCATGGACCAACGTACTGTATTTGACAGCACCCAGGCACATCATCAAAACAGCACAACAAGGGAATAATATTTTTGGAAAATTGATGCTAATCCTTCCAGAGATTTGTAAAACCAAAGCCAGTGAGAAATACTTAAGCTGTTAGTGTCCTAACATTTAATTAAGACCTCTAATGTTTGGGGGTTTTTTTGTTTCTTTATTTTTTAATTTTTCACCTGACTCAACATTTCTGTAACGTAGGGACTATGTGGTTTGTTTCTGTGTCTGTTCAGCCTACTCCACACATGGTTTAACACGTTTTCCTTTGACATTATGCATCAAAATTAATGACATCTTCATGATCAGCTTACATAAGAGTTGTATTCTCCCCCTCTTCCTTGGTAAATTCAGTCACGTCCAACTGAAGCTGCAGCCAAACTGAATAATACATCTGTACGTCTCTTGCCAGTCCTCTGCTAGAGATTCTAGTTTTTATCTCTCTCCTTATCCCCCCCCCCCCCCCCCCCCCCCCCCCAGCCCCACACCCCCACCCACCCAAACACACAACACACACATACACACAAGGATAAAAGCAACCTTCAAGTTAGATGATATTTAAGGTTAGAGGTGCTGTGCTAAATATGACCCTCTTTAGATGCAGTAGAGAATGGTGCAATACGTAGCAGAAAATGCTACATGCATCATCAGTGAGACAATTCACATCTTACTGAGCAGGAAGTCTGCAACAGAAGAAGGCAATTTCTACAATCTACAATGAGCCATTCAGAGAACCTGAGAACCAGATAGTACAGGATATGGTTGCATGCTGCATATTCTGGTATTCATATTTTTTTTATTGTTTACTATTCTGCTTGTCTTAAATATATAAAGGCAGATAACATAAATAGGTAGTATATTGTCATGCTTCTGCAAGCATTAAAGGAGGGGAAAAAAGTAGAAGTGAACATGGTTGCAGGATGGGGGACAGTAATCTTAAACGTGAAACGTGAAGTGAAGAAAGTAGGAAAGGTAGGGAAGACTACAGAGCCACAGGCAGAAGCAGAGTGAATAAAAGGAGGTGACCTGCTGACTGAAGCTGAGTATAACTGTGTGGTCATGAATTTGAAAAATTAAAGTTTTTTTATAGTCTTCAGGAGATGAGGATAAGAGAGTTTCCTTTTTGTTCTGTGAGGCCAGTTAAACTATGGGGCACATACTCAAATTGTCATAGAACTCATTAGAGCAGCAGCTGCCTCTGACTGTAACCCCTTTTTGTTTTACACTTTGTTTTTGGTCTGTGCATTCGCCACAGGATGGCAGTGGCCAAGTTAATGGGATTGGGGGAGCTACAGATGCTATGCTCCTCAGTCCAACATGGAGGGTGTGCGGACAGACAATCACACACACACCGAGGTCACACTTAGGTTCTCTACATGTAAACGTGCCCCGACTAGTAGTAGTCTTAGCAGTCTTATATTATCCTCAAACACACACTTGTGCACAAATCCTCACACTTGCATTCACACGTGCTAGAAAGGGGCAGATAGCACAGCAGATGCTGTCTAAAAATGGGACAAGAAAGAAAGAGAACTTGGTTTAGGGATGTGGAGAACCATCAGTTCACACAGAATATGAGGAGGGCAAGGTGAGAAGGAGGGAGGGAGGGAAGACGAGGAGCATCAGCAAATTAAAACAAAGAGGGGGTGCAAACAAACCTTCGGGCTCTGCACTTTCTTTGTGGACGACTTGCTTCAGGGGGCAGCAGAAGATTTCATGACACTTAGCACGAAAGGGGGACCCTTTACTCCTTATATCCGCAGAGTGGATGGAGTCCTGCCGTAACATAATGTACTCCTGGGTACCTGGGGCAGCGTCATCCTGGACTGCGGTGGTGCCATAACAGAATGAACCAGGGTTAGAAAACTCACCACGCACATAAACAAAAAACAACAGCAGCAAAAAACACAAGGTAGAAACACAGGCACATAAAAAGATGTCAAAAGTAGCAATAGCTTTAAATCACAGTACAGCACAGAGAAAGAACAATAAGAAAGAAATAGACCAAGCTCACAAAAGAGACAACCAGATAAACAACAATGAAGGGTCTGTCAAATATATCCTTGGTTGCTGAAAAGGAAAAGTAAATGACAGCGGAATAAGGATTAAAGGAAACAAGAACAGATTGATTTTCAAAATCAGTGTCAGGCTGTTAGTAGACACTGAACCAGGAACTGCTTTATGTCATGAAGTGATTATATGGTTGGTAGAGAATGGACAGGTTGTGGGACAGCAAGGCAGACGTGCAGTCAGTCAGCTACTGTATAAACCAATTCAGCAGTGTCTAAACTGAGAGTTTAGGAGGTGTGTGATTATACTATATGAATAGACAAGCAGATGCAAAGACATGCACAAGCCCAAGGCCACACTGCATTTGCTAAATTTGCTTTCATGACATCATGCTTACTGTAATTTCATAAATAAGATCTTTATCAGCAATCTTTTATGTGGCGATAGGAATTCTGTACTGGGATTCTGTGGAAATCTCTGCGTTTCTGTCTGTATATACTGGTAGACACACTGGTGCCCATCTGGGCATATGCTGTCTGTTGATGGATTAATTCAACTAAATATTATCTTCTTTTCCTATTGATACAGCTTTATTTATAACACATATGACCAAGATTATCAGATTTTAAAGTTTTAAAATGTTCACACATGATCCATTGTCACAAACCCAGAGTTGATCTCAGTTAGTAAAAGAAAAATAATGTATATTAGAGACATAAAGGTCAAAGTGTTTTTTTTAAATGGACAGACTGTTTCAGATGATAGTAAACACTGTATAGATGTAGAAAGAAACTCTGTGTTAAAAACAGATTGCATTCCATGTATGGTGATTAACAATTAAAGATAACTTTGGCCCAAGTCTGCAACTACTGAAATAGATTTTTTATTAATATATACTGAAACTATTTGACCATATTTTCAAATAACTACAGACTAATACTCAGACTTGTGTGGGTGCAATGTTACTGCAGCAAAGTACAGAAAATTTCTGCTCTGCATTCATGAACACAATGTACTAGCACATATTGGTGCCAAGCAGGAATTAAGGGCCCAAACAATTTAAGCAAGTTTCATTCATAAAACCCTTTCACACATATGAAAAAACATAAAGTGTATTTGCCACCAAATTTCAAACCAAAATTTATCCACTTATTTTTGGTCTTATGTCAATAATTTCTTAAATTCCTCTTTTTAGTTCTTTTTTAATATACTGGATTTATCTCATTATACTGGTACATTTGTACAAATACAAAATCCAAGGAAATTAAACTTGCCATAAAGAAGAGAAGACAGAATACAACACTGATGCCCAAAAAACTGTGCTGCAAGTCCTAAGACCGGTACAAAAATGAATGGGTTATATGCCAGTGAGAAAAGATCCAACATGACCATCAATGCTTGACATAAGACTCCCCAGTGTTCAAAACAAACACACACAAACACATCAGCAGGCACAAGATAATCACGATTCCACAACCAGTGCAATTTATCACCCCTGCCTGTTCTCATACAGGACTTATCAGTAGGTCCACACCAGCAGAAGCTCTGTGAAAAACACACTGCAGCCACAGTAAAACCACAGCACTACAGAGAGGGTCCTTTAAATGACAGGGGGAGACCTATGGGTGCTTTCTTCTAGGTTTATCTGCTCTGGAACCACTGACATGCTGCTACTGTACTTGAACCAGTGGATATAAAGCCATAAACTAGGAAAGTGTGCTCTTAAAAAAAAAAAAAAAAAAACACCCCTAAAACTTCTCAAAGGAAGATAAACAACACAATTTATAAATAGAGTGGGGGAAAATGTCCCTTTAAATCAGTTCTAGCCTGACTAATTCTCCAGTCAGACTATTTTCTCCCCTAAGAAAGAAGGGTCTCTCTCATCTAATCTTTTTTTTCTCACTCTAAAAAAAGGGTAACATAAATGTTTTAACTGCGCCATTGTTATTAGAAAATTGTGTCATTTCAACTGTACTTTTTTGAGAATCACATAATAAAACCATTTGTGTTTTTGGAGCATTTAATCCAGTGTCATTTAATTTGGAATTATGCATGTTATGTCGTAAAATTATGAGGTTGCAGAATGCTTAGATTAATGTTTTTATGCAGACATGACTGAAACTCTGGTTAAATGGAAAAGAACTGACCCTCCACCAACACACACCACCGACCATCACTCACAAGCATTAATTCAGTCTGCAGTTGTTTACTCTTTGTCATCCTCACCACCCTGTCTGCTACACAGTATTCCTAACCGGACACATTCTGTACAGTACCTGAGGTGGAAAAGGCAGGTGTGAAAATCAGGGAGAATCGACTTCGGTAAACTTCAATAGTCTGATTCCAGGAGCAATTTATTAAGAAGACCTCTAACCACCAGCCTCAGAGGTAATAAAACTGAATGAAAGTCGAACTGGGAAGATGAGGAGGTGGGATGTTGGGTACCATCTTTTACAGCCTGTCTCCTTCATCCTTGCCCCAGCCTTGATGAAGTATGTATATTGGTATTGAAGGATTGGTGATGGATGTCACAGCAAGGCCCAGAACCTCACTCTTTATCAGACCTGCAGCTACTCAGAGTAAGCTGTCACCCACATCCATGATAGGCAGTGATCTACAGGCAACAGTGTTGCCGCACTGGACCTTCAGAAGACTGCAATAGATGTCCTTGCCCCTCTGATAGGGATAAATCTCAAGAAGAGGAAAAAAGAAATAAATCTTACAGTAAGGACAAACGGGTACAAATAGGAGGCTGGGGTTGACAGTGTATCTGGTTCTGTTAGTTGCTCATCTATTTAAGGCTCCTTATGAATGACAGGGCATGTTTGGGTTTCATGGCAACAGTGTGGAAGATGTGCTACCTGCGTGGGCAGTATTTAACCTCATGTAGTGTTGGGCAATTACACTGCGGTGAGTATGCTCATGTGTGGATACGTCTGTATGAGCAGGTGCAATGTGACACGCATTATCAGTGACACCCAGGCTCACAAATGCCACTGACGTCATGTTCAGATGGGGTTCAAGGACGTGTGTAATCAACTGAAGCCCTGCTGGGTTTCAGAGAAAATGAACGCTAGTACACTTCCATTTATGAGGTACAATCGGTACTGTTTTATTTCTATTCATGGCTTACATCCATCAAGAAAGTGAATGACTTTCATCATAACTTGACAAATAGTGTACTCCCTAAATTAGAATCAGAATTAAGCACAGAAACAGGTCTGTAGCCTAAGGTCTGCATTCTGAAAATAGCTTGGCCTCGATGTGGTTTTACAAAGAGCAGAATCTAGCACATTGTCTTCTGGGATGCCTTTGGTTTAGCATGGCTCAATCTTGAGAAAGAATAGTTTTATTTTGGTTGTAAGTCACCTTGCAGTAGAGAAAGTGAGTCAAGTTGAAGTTTAGAACTCAGAATGAGTGTGCATTTTCAAACACTAACATCTCTCTGTCACTCTCTGTGACATGATATTTCAGCCCTTTATAATCCAAAAAAGAATCACTATATAACTAGACAATGTTAACCAAAATAAAAACAAGAAATTATGAAAAATTAAATTAGAAATGTCAAAGAAATAGTGACAGTTAAGGTATAAAAGCATATGAAAAGTCTAATTCTTATAATATTAATATAAGATGCACACTGATTCCACATTCCTCTCCTGCTAAGCTCACTGAGACATGAGTCGTATTTACTTACTGGATTTATAAACTTGCCTCCATGGAACTATGTTCATATAGTATGTCATCGCCACCATATCAGTTGTATTCATGCAGCCCCATGTAAACTCCAACCTGCATATTAAAGTCTGGACACTGTGATTGTTTTTGCCATTCATATGCAAAATATACTAGATCTTATCCAACAGACTTTTTTCTGTCTTATCTGACCAAAGACTGTGCTTCCAATATTCATTGCTTCTTTTGCACCATCTGACAAAAATATTAGTCGACAGTAGTTGGGTATTAGTCGACAATTATTCATCTGGTTGGCTGATTCTGTTAACACCCTACCCACTCATTATGAACCTGGTGACAGCTCTTTAACACCACTGATGCACTGCTGTTTTAATGCAAACATCGCTTTGACCTGTCTGAGCTGTCAGAGGAAATCCTCCTCCAGACTCTACAGCACAACAACACAGTACAAGTAAATAAAATGTAAACATACAATGACTCCATTCATCCTGCAGCACTCAGACCTAGACTCAAAGCAAAGCAACACCACATGAGCAGGAGGCAAATGAAAGAGCATCATCAGTCGCTTAATAGTTGACCTTTTTTTTAATTACTCATGAATAGTAACATTCACTGATCAACTGTATAGAATCAAATGAATGACTGTATATTCATGCCCATCCCTACTGACTGTATCCAGCATCCTTTGCAGTGTAAACAGTAACAGAAACACCAGTTCAATGCAAAAATCAAATCATGAATTTTCTTAGTACAGCGACACCTTCTTTGAGTTTTCCTCTCTAACACTGAAACACTGCTCTGCTGTGTTTTGGTTCATGTTCAGGAGCATACTGATGCCATTCTCATCTTGATGCAGTCTCGCAATCTTGTTTCTTACTTGTTCATCTAAGTCCTTACCTTCTGTAGCTATTTTACATCAAAAACATCCTGATGATTTAGAAAAAAAATCTTGTCTTGTATTACGCTGAATTGTTTATTTTGTCTCTCTGTTTTTGTTTGTGCATGTGTTTGCAGAAGAGAAAAACAGTAGAGGAGAGCATGTAACATACTGCTGTCAGCAGAGATGAATGGGATAAAATAGTCGGTGAAGGCCCCATGGTAGACTCACGCAGCACTTATTTGAAAAAGTATTGATCCGATTGAGCCAGTTTTTAACTCTGTCTGACAGCTTCATTTGCCTCAGGGTTACACCCACATACACTGTGTTGCAACTTGCTGTTTCAGAGAAATAGCTCATATTCCATTTACTTACAGGCATGTTTGTGAATATACACTAGGTGTGGGTGGGGGTAGAAATGTTGTATATCTGTAGAGTAAGAGTAAAAGGAAGGGTTCCTTCTCATAATTCTTTGAATACCGAAAAGAAGGCCCCCTCTGCAAACCTCAACTTTTGACACTTTCAGTACCTTTAGAGCAATCAAGCCACATCTCGCTTACAGTAAGTTAAAGACACTGCACTTTTGACCTGGGTTTTGTCTGACCAATGTTTGGTGATATTTCTCAACTTGGTTCAAACTAAAAGGATTTAACTAGATATCACATTAAAAAGACAACTGAACCGAGGAAAAAGTCTCCTTGCTTCACTTTTCACCCTGGAAACAATTTCTGTGCCCATTAGTTTGACAAAGAGGTTTTAAAACCCTGGAATACATCGACAGACATGCAAACATTCTAAATAGAGAAAAATCAAGACGATTTGGATCCAAACCCATTCAAAGTCACACAAATTCTTACATGTTGTATTCATGTTCAGTCTGTGCTTGCTGTCATTTATCAAATGTCACACAATGAAGTGACAATGACATGTTGCCTCCTCATCTCACTGTGGATTTTGCATCCTGCTGAAAGTGTGTTGTATGTGTGGAGATTTATGGCTACACTGACATGTCATGAGATGAACCATTCTGGAAATCGTGTTAACACGCTTGCACGTTTTTCCTCATTTCACATTATCAAAACTTTAAAGAGGCAACAAATAACTTTTGAGACCCTAGTAGTCCTTGTTTGGTCACTGTCATAAAGATGCAGCAGTAATACACGGGTACTTTTCTTCAGAGCTAGCTTTGTGTCATAAGAAGTATCCTTGTGTGAAAAATATGACAAATAATACATGAATGATGGCCTCTTTATTTTCATTTTGCATATAGAATGATGCATTTCATTTGAGTTGGAAATCAAGGCACCACTTTTACACAAAAAAACCTGTCCTGTTGGCCAAAAGAGAAATATAATAATAATAATGCAAGGCTAATGGTGGGCCAATATAAACACAGATGGTTTTGTTTTTCAGTCACAGTTACTCTATATTATCAGTTTAAACATCATAAAGACAATGTTAAACCGAAAAGCTTTCACCATTTACAATGTGTACTAACTGAATCATCTTTAAGAAATATTAGCTTTAAAATTGTTTAGTTACCAAAAGAAAGTTCTGTCAACAGCAGCAGAATTGTCTGTGTACTGCTTGGCTGTAAGCGGCACATTTGTTTCTTTCTGCGTAAAACAAAAGCATATTGCAAATGCAGCAATAGATTATAATTGATTTCTTGGCCAAGACATAAAACATGAAATGAAATTGGAGATACGTGACTAGAACGATGTCTCTAATTCACTCATGTCTTGAACTGTAAATGCTTATTTGGCATGACATGGGGAGAGCAAAACTACCAATGACACCATTATATTTTTCATAAGAACTCTAATGCAGTAACATATAAACCACTTTAAAATTTGCAGAAGTCACAAATGTGGCCACAAACTCAGGAAATTATTACTGCTAACAGAACTCTGTTGTCCACTGAAATGTGTATATATATACTGCCACTCAGACCTGCCACTCAAAGCAAGAGTTTGAAGTGTAAAATCCCAGAATAACAATAATCTTCTTAATTTACAAGCTGTGAAATAGCTTCGTATTTGACATTAAATACTTTCAGATCTATTTTTTTTAACCACTGAATGCTACATTAAATGTCCAGTCTGTTCTTGTTGAGAATAAATAGCATTATACTACATAATTGCTTGCTAGCAGGGACAGCAGTGACCGTCCCCGACCTTCTGTTCTGTCTCAACCCTCCACTAATGTATCACTGAATGGCTGACTAAGTGCTCAAGCCCATTCCACTCCCATCCATTGCCACAAGTTAATGTGCTGCTGGCAGGTTAAGGCTTAGCACTTGATAATGCTCAACCAAAAACCAAAAACTTTTTCTTCATTCCGTTCTCTCTCTCTCCATATATAAACGTTTGAACCATTATGTTACTGATTGTGAGTACTGTACGAATTACCTCTAAGCTCATAAGTTGTGACAAGCCTCCTTATTAATTTCCTTAATGTGACGGAAATAGGCCAGGATCCAAGCCATTCTGCCAGGAAGACTGTCTTTGGCAGAGCAGGTATAGAGGGCAGTGGCTTCCACCAGATCAGATCCCAGATGGACATAAAAACCTGCAGTTTATTAAAGCACATTTAACAGCCTTTCCTGTTCATTAGAGGAGGAAATGCAGCAGAGGGAGAGAGGGCGAAGTGTGTACACTTTTAAAGAGTGATGCGTGGAGCAAAGAAGATGAGTGACCCTATCTGTGCGTCTCAACACTGAATGTTTGTATTAAAATCTTTAATGATGGATCGTAATTCACAGAGAAATAGTAGGAAAGAAATATAATATAATATTAGGGTGTGTCACTAATTTGGTGTTATTGAAAGATTGAGTTTATCTATCAGGGAATAATCAGGTGTTGACCTACAAGGGCACTTTGTAAATGTTTTATGTGGCATTTCATGTACGTAAAATAAAATTGACATGAGAACAAGAATGACAGGTTCAAACAAATAACAGCATTTAAGCAGTGAATAAAAAGAAAAAAAAAAGATTATAGAAGTATTATGCTAACTCTTTGGCTATACTATATTAACAAGTCATGGGTACACTTTCAATTTCACTTAACCCAAGAGTTCGCCTCTAGCTTGGCCTTGTAGCGAAATGACATAAAGGATTCAAATCCAGGCGTTCAGAAAAAGCCACAGCAGTCTGAATCTCCAAATATCTGAGATTAGTGTTTGATGGCTCACTTTCCTGATAATGTATTTAAAGAGGAACAAATAAAAACACACCCACATCCAGAACATAGCCGCCTTGGTGGATGAAGTGAAGCTGCTAACTAGAGGTATACTGAGATTAATCAGGCTAATATTTTCCATGTTTAAATTGGTTTTGCATTGCCCAATTATTATTTATTAATCAATATATGTATTTTTTGATTTTTTTTTATCAGAAAATTGATAAATGTTGACACCACTTAAACTTTATTTTTCCATCCAAATTTTTATTTATTTATTTATTTTTTTTTTTGATTACCTTTTGGCATATTGAATACATAATACATCATTTTATTGAGAATACTGGACATAATGGCACTGCACTGCAGACAGAAAATGGATCTCGGAAAGACGGAATAGACCATTAGTGTTGATTAACAACTGGTTATAGAAGTTAAGCATTTGTTGTATTATTTCATTGTATATCATTATCAGCCCAAAATAGTAAGTAAGTATAGACTTTTTATAATCTGACCCACACAATAAACCTACAACAGATGCATCATGTTTGTCACGTTTGGAAAAACACATTCCAAGGTTTGAAAGGAACATTGTGAGGTTACTGTTCACATGCAGCTGTTCCACAGCCCGAATATTTCCTACCTCAGAAGCCAAGTCATACCAGCTGTTAATCTATTATGTGCCCCACACACTCTCCAAAACACAGAAATGGTCCAATGAAGGGTGCTGCCAGTGGAAGTCACCTCTAATAATTATTCCAGAATAGTTGTTCAGATGTAATGGGAGACCTTGTGCTCAGTAGAGCCTCAGATGGGACAGTTTACAGGCCATGTCAACCAACGCAGACAGATGTCGTTAAGATCTGTCAGTTATTTTTTAGTTATGTTTAGTTATCTGTCAGTTATGTTTGGTCCATAAAATGTCACAAAATCTGTTTACATAGTCTTCCTTATGGGGACAAAAATCAAGTCCCCGTAAAGTGTAAGGGGTTATGTTAACATGAGGCTTAGGTCAGGGTTATGGTTAGAAAACAAATGTGTGTGTAGTTTTGGCTCTACAAAGTTTTAATGTTGAACACACATCTGGCATTATATACAGGAACATCGAATTACTGTCTGTAACCACATGATTTGCTCAGTTTCTGTTGCACTTGAGTAAATCTTTGTTTTATTTCGCACCAGATGGTGTCCAAATATTTGTCATCCTGTCTAACAGTACACACAAGGACAGTCTGTGTGTACCATGAAAACAACAGTCTTGTTCTGTGAGATGTGTCACACTGAAGAGACCAGACCTGAGCTGTAGTATGTAACACTCATGTCACATCGTGGCAACAATGACCACCATGTGCACTCTGCTGGCATGATGAGGTCATGACCTCTGCTCATCATGCTTTTCATGTTTTCCAGAGCAAACTCACACACAGCAGCCTCAGGGAATCTGGACATTGTGTCTGCTCATGTGATCTTTGTGTGTCTGATGTTTTAAATCAGGCCCCCTACTTGTTGTGACATGTGCACTGGTTTTATCTAAAGTGGCACTCTCACAGACTTTACACTACTTTTACTACAGCAAAGGCTGCCCAGACACATGCAGACACAAGCCTGCACGCAAAAAAATCTAGGGCACAACTCAAATTCTTTTCATTTGTCTGGCTTCCTGTAATAGACTAAATAAATGGTCTGTAGTTATATAGCATCTACTGTATATGCAGCACTTTTTCTATTTTTCTTTTTCTAAACCCACAACCCTACAGTGTAACAATGACCCACTCTACCTCGCTAATGCAAGATGTTAACTGATTAATAAAGAGATGTGCAACAACAGAAAATAAATGGAACAATTCTCTTGAAGGGCACAGAGAACATAGCATTCGGACGCTTCTATTTATATATATGATGCTGAAATTTTAACAAAAAAAAGGTGCCACCATGCCACAGTGTAGAAAAACTATACTACATAAAAAGAAATGTCATAAATTTAAGTCTTAAGTTTAGGTTATCAAATGCAGTGATTTACAAGTAGAAAGCTTTACCTCGAATCAGATTTTTTTCATTTATATTGGATGTAGGGCTACAAATTAATTGTCAACTATTCTGCTACACAATTACTTGATTTGAGTGTTTTTCAATAATTAGAATAAGCTTTTTCACCCTTTTTTAAATGTGAAAATTTTCTGGTTTCTCACTCACTCACTCATTTTCTACCGCTTTATCCACTAGGGGTCGCGGGGGGGGCCCTGGTGCCTATCTCCAGCTAACATAGGGCGAGAGGCAGGGTACACCCTGGACAGGTCGCCAGTCCATCACAGGGCCACATAGAGACAGACAACCATTCATCTCGCATTCATACCTACGGGCAATTTAGAGTGTCTAATTAACCTAGTCCCCAAATCTGCATGTTTTTGGACTGTGAGAGGAAGCCGGTGCATGTTTTTGAACTGTGAGAGGAAGCCGGAGTACCCGGTGAGAACCCACGCACCACGGGGAGAACATGCAAACTCCTTGCAGAAGGCCCCTTGTTCCAACGGGACCTCTTGCTGCAAAGGCAAGAGTGCTAACCTTTCTGGTTTCTTTGCTCCATATAACAAATAAATTGTTAAAATTGAATAACTTTGGTTTGTGGACAATACAAGACATTATCATTTCCAGGTTTTGTAAACACTGATTAACGTTTTTCAACATTTTCTGCCATTTTAGAGAATAAACAAGTACGATAGATTACCAAGAAAATAGCTGACAGATTAATCGATTATAAAATAAATTGCAGCCCTAACTGGATGTGTCTCTTAAAATAACATTTAACTTAAAAAACGTTTGGATACTAAAAAGTGTTTGGATGAAATGATGGTGTGATAAATAAAGTATAGCTGAAGAGCTGCAGTTCTGGTTCTCTGTGTGTCTGTGTGTGTTGAAGGGACAAGGATGTTAGCAGAGTTTTTATGACTACACAGAACTCACGGAGAAAAGGGGGAGTGTAGGATTTAGCTCTACACCATGACATGAATTATGCAGTCAGGCCATCCAGACATGCAGCTGTGTTTCTTTTATAAATGCCATACAGAGGCATAGCAAGTTTAGCTAAAATTCCGTCCACTCAGTGCTACTGAAAGCAAGAGGGAGTTAAAAAGAGGACCATGAGAAAAGCAAGGAAGCTTTCGCAGCAGATGCTTCTGGCACCACCCATGATAAAAACTGACATACAAGAGCGATGCAGAAAGAAACCTTAATTCTGTCCTACCAAAGCAGGCACTGCACGCAGTGGATTTGAAAAATGAGACACAGAGAAGGGTTTCCCCTCCCTGTCATTTTGATCCAGAGTGTGTTTTATAAGAATCACTCTCAGTCATAATAAGGCAGGGGGCAACATTTGTGCACATTTGGGATGAATGAGTAAGCCCTGCAGATGGTGACCAATCAAACACATAAGTGCTTTAAGTGGCCACTCACTTTTTCTGCCAAGCATTATACACTGTGATTTTATAAACATTTCACTTGAGAGCAGGAGTTTTATCTATGTGTATGTGTGTAGGCTTTTATAACTCCAGGTGTACTGGCATTTAAATAACTGTGTAAAATCAGAGGAAGAGAGAAATCCAGTGTGCATGTGTGTCCGATGCTGAGTCGAGCTTCGGGCTAAGTTATCTGCCGTTTACAAATGTTTAAGACGGCACCTTTTTTACTCAGCGTTATCAAACCACACAAACAATCCATATACTAACACGTGACAACACACACACATGGGTTTGCACAGCTATCCTTTTAAGGACTCTGCACTGACTTACAGTGACTACAATTCTGCATCATTAGGAAAAGGTTTTGGTCTCCACAGGGACTACCGGTCCTGACAATGACAAGGTCAATGTTTATGCCAGAAAATGTCCTAAAGAGGTAACAAATACAAGTACAAAAACACGCAACAAGTGGTGCATGTAAATGTAGACCCTTTCTGTAAATTACGAGCAGTTGTAAGACACATAACTAACATGACATTTCTGGCAGCCAAGTCAAAACTGTCTTTTATTAGAATTATATTTTTGACTAGCGTGTCAAAAGAGCAATTCATACAGAAAAATCTCATAAGTTACAAGTTTCTCAAGTTGATTTTATTGTTGATTTTAGTAACTTACTTAACATGACTAGAGGGAAATCACAGGACACCAGCAGCAGGTGGCGTAGTGTTCCATTTCACCGTTCACCATTTGCTTTGTAATCACTGCATTTATGTTTTTTTTTTTCAATCACAGTGATTTGACAGTCAAGCTTATTATATGGTTTGAAGTGGAAATCACTTTACCGGATGTGTGTTGTATAAAAGCAGCAAAACCTCTTTGAAGATGTCTTCAATGACATCAATCTTTACTCTGAAACTCAGAAGTTTGTAGGAGTAAACAGATGTACCCCAAGATTCTCAGGTTCACTTGTTAATCTGCTCTGATCAAATTAGTCCTCCTTTTCTGAAATTTTCAGTTTTAATCATCTTTGTTCAGCTCCGGGACTGAAATTTAAGATATAATGAAACATAAAACTTACCAGCAAAAACACTAAATTGATCCTCAACACCTGGAACAAGACAGAAGCCACATTATTATTGATATAATGTAAAAGCCAGCTCCAAGGAGGGAGCAGTGTGAGGTGAAAGATAGCACCAGTTGTTGATGATCCTCATGTGAAAATGGTTGCACAACTGTGTTACGCCTGCCATAATATTCCAGAACAGTCTTCACATGTGAGGCCTACGGGGGAAACTGGAGAGCCAGTCCAAAATGCTTTGTGTCTGATTCAGCCCCTGTTTACTTTTTTATTTGACTTCATTGGTTCCATTCTTTTAGTCATTCATTTAATGTTAATCGTGAACTGAGCTGAATCCAGTATCTGAACAGTGAGATTATTGTTTTCTTCCCTCATTATGGCGTCGCAGCTGTTTGGATGTTTGTGTTTGTGCATGTTTGAACAGCCACCTCCGATGAGCAGACGCCAAGGTCACAAAATACAAAACTGCTTCACAGTGTTGCAGATAATTATCACCATGACAACATCCATGAGGAGAAACAAGATAGAGAAGCTTTTGTATAAATACTGTAATGTTACAAACATGTATGAAATGAAGCAGTTTATCCCCAGGCGATGTGGGCTATTAGTTAAGTAGAGCTTAATGAGGAGCAGTTATGACAAGTTAGCATTAACCGAGTTATCTTTTGACGCCTGTTTACATTGTTGAGTAATTTATAAAACACAGCCATGTATATATGAGCACAGGGAATTACTTACAATTAGTCATTTTGCAGACGCTTTTATCCAAAGCAACTTACAAGCGATTAACATATTAAGGTTATAATGTAGTACAGAAAAAAATTCAGCAGTCTCAATCAGAGACAGTTGCCTTGCAATGAGATATAGTGGTAGGTGCCATAAGTGTAAGAAGAAAACTGCAGGAGTAGAGAATGCTCAGCACGTCAGTAAGGTATTGGTGTTAAGAGCATCAACATAGAGATGTGTCTATATGCCACCTTTCTTTTGCACTAGGCAAAACAAGTAGCAGACTTCCCCTCAGCAAACAGAGACAAAGTATATTTTTGACTGATCTCCCACTGTAGCAGTCACTGTCATCTACACTATAGCATGTTAAATATTTGAAGAACATAAATGCACAGCAAAGCGCTATTTTCAGCAAGACAGGCTGGTTTTGAATCACTGCTTGCAGCATACATTTGTGTTGTATATTAGAAGTTCATAGAAATAGACCTGAAAATGATATGCCATAAAATGAAATACTGAAATTATTACAATCCTTGCTCGTTCAAACGCACAGATAATAATTATCATAATAATGATAATATCCGCCCTGTCTTAAAGTAATGCATTTCTGTTTGCACTGATTGCACTCCTATAATATACCTTTGTTAGCAGTGCTGCCCATTTGGTTTAGCAGCACACTGAAAGCAAATGCCACATCACTGTGTTACACCAGTGCAAATGGCATTGAGAGACAGCCTCTTGATACAGCATTCACTTCTTCATGCAAGTATGGTTGTATTGTGACAGGACCAGATGGCCTATTCAGCGGAGATGAAGAGATACTAAGAATAAACCCAATATCCTCAGTGCTTCATGATATTACAGTGCACAAACATATTAGGAGTGCAGCTTTTGAAATGGCCCACTCCACATGTGAGGATCAATAGCCGTGTATCTTGTCTTAAACAGCAGCCACAATTTGACCTCATCATGACCCGGTAATGTTATACTGATCAAAGTCAATATCACCTCTCAGTCAGTCAGTGTCAAAGGCTGCAGCTTTTTCATTAGTGCCGCAATTATTAGTTAAAACAATAGGAACAATGAAAAAAATTGACAATTGAGTCGTAGAATATGTTCATATGCATATGAGTTTTAGCTGCCAGTTGAATTGACTGCTGCCCTTGTCAGTACTATCAGGGAAACAATTTATTGATTGTCATGTGTCTGCCTCCACTACACTAGGTGGTGATATGCCCCCCATTTCACCTTGTTTGTATTAGTCATTTTCCAGGTGACCTTTTACATCACAGAGCATGAACTTGATCGCCTCCTCAATCCAAAAATATACCGGTCTAGACTTTACCCTGTTTTTTTTACCAGTGCTGTCTTCTTCTTCTTCTTCTGTGCATCAGCTTCTTTTTATTTCTGGGTCAAAGCTGGGGGAGGAAAACTTGGAGCATGCGCAGAATGCCCAAACCAAGTTGAGTCTGACTGAACGTATACATGCAGTGGTCATTCGACTTCCAAAAAAGATTATCTAGGTATGTTAATCCGACTTTGAAAAATTTGATTTTGTAAAATTTCAGTTACATTTAATCTAAAGCTCAGATTTTAGTTGACCTACCACAATCATTTATTCATTTTTTTAATAACAGCATATGTTATAATACTGTGGCATTTAGAATGTTGCCCTGACCAAACTATAAGATGTAATAAAAAGGACCAATAGCTGTAGTCCTGGTGTCCAGTTGATATAATTAAAATTGAACCAGTAGTGGCCAAGATATGTTATTTCTTATTCCCTAGTAGTGGACAAGCTTTAAAATGCTTTGAAGGCTTCAGTTTGCATAATATATATATGAAATATTTAATATGAAAGAGTTATTAATGGATTGAAATGGCAACTCTCATGTCAAAAGTATATGAGGGCAATCTAGGGTCACACATTCTTTTTTAACTTACAACAGCACAGTATTATTAGAGAATTTACAACTAAAGTTTTCTCCACATCAGGTTTAGATCTAATGAATGCTAATTAGCCTTTGTCCTTCATATGACCTAACCACAACACTCCATTAGGGTTTGAAGCCATTAAATCCAGAGGGACAGTAGTTCTGTACATACAGCACTTCTGATGTGGTGTTAACTGAACTTTTCCTACATTACAAACTTTTTAAGCGTTTTGTTTGGTTTGCAATGTCAGTGTTTTTCACCTTAAGAGTAAACAAGGGAAACTGAGGTAAATAGAAGATCATCAAATGGTATAACCCATGCCACATAGCAAAGTGAGCTTTAACAACACGGTTTATTGTTGTAGGTTAGCAAAGCTAATGAGCAAAAGTGATGGCAGTGGTTTTCTATGACCTTTGCTGTTGCTGGCCTGCAGTTTAGCCAGCCACAGGGGACTATGGGTAAAGCAGCTAGGAATGATGGGAGGTGCCTTTCAGAAACGGCGAGAGATATGAAGACAGACGAAAAGCAGATTGTTGGAAAAGCGGTCTGATACTTTATGTAAGTCACATATAAACATGTCATTCCATTTACTGCAATTTTCTGTTTAATTTTCTGTTTAATTTTCTGTTTATTGGAAGTAAAAGAGGAGACGAATGTCCTGTGGTAGTAGCACATAGCACAGCCAGTGTATGCAACCCCCATGACCTAGTCCTTTTTTTTTTTTTTTTTTTTTTTTTTTAGCTTGTAGCACCCACTTTTATTTTTTAACTCTCCACCTGTCACACCCCTACACCTCAGGGGTCACCCTCAAAATTGTGAGGCAAATACTTCAGAAGCAATCAACACCACATCACCCCATTCATCATCATGTGCTCGTCCTCGACATGCATTCCAACCTACTCAGTGCTCTGCCCTCTGACCTGCACCGTACACGGGTGTAAAGACACTATGTGGTAGCAAAACTGTGAACAGGGCCCTCCAAGGCTAAGAGCATGATGACAGCTTAGCAACCAACCAATGCCTTAAATAAATGTGGTCCCATAATACCAAAAGTGACCACAACCTTGGGTTTGGTGACTTAAAGGAATGGTGGAATTTACTAGTTGGTGTTTTGTTACTCGTCAGCCACCAAAGAGTTCTGTCTGGCTGCCATGCAACCTGCCTGTCTGTCTGTAAGCTAGACAATTAAAAAAAAACTACTGTGCTTGTTTCCATGAAATTTGGTGGAGGAGTACGCCATAAGTCAATCATGGAGCATAGGGTATTAACCTACTTTGAGGTATGCACTCTGTGAATACCCTTCTAGTTTTCCATGCTTTTGCCATGTTGCCCATGTTTGAATTGACTAATTCTCCCTGCACTTCATCCTTGCTCCTCTGTAAATTTATTGTAAACTGCCAAATGTCTCTTGATATGGACACACATTTGATTTCTTAGTGGGTTTCCTTCTAAAACCCTGCCAATTGCTTTGGGAGGGTGTTTAGCTCCTCTGTGAATTTAACCTCGACCAGAATGAGTGAGAGGTTTGCCCACTGAAGCTTTCTAATTAATTTTTTTGTGTGACTATTTTTATATTCAGTGGTAGAGATTACATTTTCACAGAACAAAATTAACCAGTTTATATTATATGTAAGCACACCTAATTTCAACTTTTTTCCAGAGGTTGCTTTGTAGTCAAGCTCTAGCATTTCTAATGCCTATTTCTGTTTATTACTTTTAAGAAGGAAATATTTGCAGGATGCACGGCTTCATTCTGAAGGGTCCTGGCATTTTAGAAGATTATTATTGATAGCAGTTTTCAAAGGCAAATTTTACGTGAAATGTAGCAGCAGCTGATGACAAATGACATCCTTAAAAGATGACCAAAACAGTCTCTTCACTTCAAGATGCAAAGAGTGTTGAAAACATTTTTGTAAATGAGTATGCTACTCAAAAATAATATTTGTATTTGTACAGATGTAATGTAAAAATTGTATTGAGCTTTTATTGTCAAGTATTTATTATAAAAACCTCTCGTTACATACGGGTGATGTAAATATAATGGTGAACATAGGGCCAGGGGGTTTAGTAGAGAAATGGGGCAATAAACATCACTAGGGATCTGTCATGAATTTGTTGAGTTTTCTTACCTAAAAACAGGACATGCAGATTATCTGGTTAGATATGATGAAATCTAAGTTTCAGTCATAAACACATGCTTGAATACTAAATATTTTTTTAAACCATAAGCTGAATGTTCCTCTTCTCCTGCAACATGCTTTGTGTTTTTCATTTGTCATTTGTCATTATGCAACAAAGGATGGAAAAAAATGAAACTTGGCAATGGAGTAGGAGTGTTTTTATATTCAAATGTGACTTTCCAGAAATAGCTTGCTGACAGCTCCATCTAGTTTAGCTCTCATTAATGAATAATTCAGTGGAATTTTTCAGGTGAAAATTAGCTCATCCCCCCCCCCCCCCCCCCCCCCCCGCGCCCCCCCCCCCCCCCCAACATGGATGCTGAGAAATACACATCCAAGTCATACACATCTAAAACTATATATGACACCAAACACAAATATGCACTACATCACATATTCTGATGATACACAGAGAGTGGGCCATTTCATGCAAATCCCCCATTTACAGACACAAATGCTGTGTGTTCCAATAATACTTGTAGCCTATATTATGACTTGAATGGGAGAAAGGGAGGCAGGGGGGAACTTAAACGCTTTTTATGTCTGCTGTCTAAGAAGAAATACAAGGCTCCCGTTCTCCCACATGCTTACCCCCTTAGTGAAGCTCTGTTGATTTGTTTGTGTGTGTAGGAGAGAGCAAGCGAAGGAGAGAGGCACATTAATCCTACCTTACCTGCTACCAGCTCTATAACCAACCACCTCAGCAGCCACACATGGCTTAGGCATGCACATTCAAATCAGAAGATATAGTAGTGATCACAAAATACAGGACTTTGTAAGGAATATTTTGCTGCATTTGAGTTGCGATATAAAATTTTGTTCAATTCAATAATAACTGTATAATAGATTTAAGCACCACTCAACAATATTAAAAATAATATTTTATATATTAAAAATATATAAAATATTAACTACAGTTAATATTAATATTATTCTGTTACAAGATTTAGAATTAAAAGGTATGTATTGTTTCTACCATGTATGAGTTACATCATTTAAAGCGCAAAGGCAGAACAGTCAAAAAAAGAATATTTCAGTTTAAGAGTTTGAGATGTGCTAACTGTGCTCTTTCAAATGACGATTTTGATTTGAAAACACTTGTGTTAAGCCCTAGTTCATGCCTTCATAAAAACAAGCGGAGCAGTGCTGGGCTGAGATGATGGGAACCATCATATAATGTAAATGCACAGTCTCTAGAACAACTTCTGCTTTGCAAGGTTTAATTGACCAGTTTGAGCTTAAGAGGAACTGAGTAACTGGGCTGGTCTGATCTTGTCTAATCTGGGCCGGGTTGTTCTGGGTCTGTCTGTTGACTGTCCCCTGCTCAGCTCTGCCAGTTTTTACCCAGAGGGCCTGTTATTTTGGGAGCTCAGCTGAGAAGAGATGACAACATCGTAGACTGTTTAAGCTGCTTACATTTCCTCAAGCACTCTCATTGCACCCTGGGATCTACACCCATGTGTTGCTACTGTCACTTTTGCTCCACAAGCATCCATTGCCGATGAGAAGGTATTGTGTCAGGCATGTGCACAGGCCAGACATTCAAATCAACACTTGTATGGAGTGACGTCTCCATGTGACTACCTGATGAATGTGTGCTAATCAAAGAGAGTGTCGTACATTAGGAGATGAAGTCAGTGAAATGTGATTATGTGAGCCACAGAAGACCACAGAGAAGAGTAAGAGAGAATGTCTCAGGTGTGTGTGTGTGTGAGTGACAGACTTACTGGCAACTTATGTTAAGAGTAGTTTTGAAATGGCTCTGTTGCATTTTCACACAAAAGTTTCTGCTTTGCTCTTTGTGATGTATACCTATATACCTATATACATATACATTGCGAAATAATGTATTCAATATCAATATAACAAAGGTTCAGTATACAGTGTATCAATGCAAAGTGCACATGCACTTTAAAGGTCACATAGAATGTTTTTTTTTAACCAAAAATAGAGATTACTGATGTCTACTTAGATAAATTAAATAATGTTTATGGTCAAAAACCTCATAGTCTCTCCAGATTAAGCCAGTTTAATGCTGCTCTCTGCCAGGCTCTGAACAGGCACTCTGTTTCTGAGCTAATGCCCGCCCCCAGAACACTCTTGTGATTGGCCAGCTACCAAGTGTATTCCCACTCGCTTGTCATTGGCCAGCTACCAGTTGACTGACTGCTCCGTGGTGCTTTTTCTTCTGGTTGAATGTTCACACCCATGACTGGGAGTAGCTGTTGGCAGAGGATTCGTTGCACAGCAAATGTGCTAGTTATGTCACTAAACTCGACTTTTCAAAACATCTTGCTCGAGCACAGGTAAACAGAGAAGCCCTTATTTCTCAGAAGTGGCTTAGTGATGTTTAGATATGGGAAGAACACGGGACACACCAAAAACCATCAGAAATTTGATTTTCCAGTGAATGTCCTCTTTAAGGCCATGACATTTTATTGTGATTATCAATATCAACTGATCTGAAACTTTTTTACTGAGGTAACATTTTTGGCCATTTTGTCCAGCCCTATGTAAAACAAACAATTATACTAACTCATGCTCAATGATTACAACAATTTGTCTTCAGGAATTTATAGGGGACTGGATTTTTTTTAAGTTGACAACATTTCATCTCTTATCCAAGAGGCTTCTTCAGCTCTGGCTGACAGGTGGTAAACTCTGTACCTGAACCTTAACAGGTATTGGTATTAAAAAATTGTGTTGATCTAAATTATGCGAAAGATGAATTTTTTTTTTTAGTACAGAAATGTTGACACAACAAAAAAGGACTACACTTTACAAGTAGCGAATATAAAACCTGGGCATAGGATGGGTCATCCTGAATAACCTTAGTGTTACGGTGCTGCTCTAAAAGACCTCTTTCTTTGAGTAGAGTTAAGAGATCAATGGGGTTCACAGCGCGAACTTTAAGCACAGTCCTGCTTGATTCTGTGAACTGATATCGTAACAGCACACATAATCCGTGCATGATGAGAGCAGTCCCACCCAACACTGGCACAAACAGCCTCTGATGGAAACAGGAGAGACAACCCACTGTAAAACTTTTGGCCCAAGTTATTACAGGCTCGTTGGCCTGTAATAAGCAACATAAAACTTAACGTTAAATCTAAGTGTCACTGAGGTATTGGGGGGGGTGGCACTCAGACAGTGTTATTCTGAGTCTGATGTTGAGAGAATTAGAGTGAAAGTCACAAAAGGGACTAAAAACTAATAATGTTCTGCTTTTGATGTAGTTTGGAATAATAAAAAAATAATTAAGGGGTGTAAGAAAAAAAAAATAGACAAATTTGTTACAGAGGAAATGAAAAACTAATGCCAAAATCTTTTCCTTGGGCCAAAACTTACATTTCATAGTGGGCTGTGGGTCAAAAGTAAACATCACCTGCAGTGACTTTTTACTCTGATGTAACGCCGATAAGCCCCAGTGTAAATAAATAAATTTGATTCACTTACTAAGTGTATAGGATGAGTATATGTTGCTAACAACGTTATCATTTTCACAGTTCAAACCACACCAAAGCTAATACACTGTTTTACTACAAGGAAGCAATATGTCACTTTAGTAATCGTAAATAAATACTTTGCCCCTAAGCCGTGTAATATGCAGGTTTACATGCAGTGAGGCAGTCATTGCGATATAAGCTTACAGGTTAAGGGTTGAAAATGAGGTGAGAGACAGCGATATCAGTTGCAGCAGGTTATCTAGACAGACATTCATCAGCATTCAGCTGAGCCAGGAGCCAGGAGCCAGGAGTATAGCATGCTACGAAGTGACACAGACCGGGAGAAGCAGGAGATAGAGAGAGACCCTACGACAGGAGTCATAAAGGAACCTTGCAAGTCTGTATGCACAACCCTATGTCATGCAAACTCTGGTTTCCTTCTGAGTGGCTGATATTAATCCATGAAAATTTCAGCATGTTGCCTTGTAGGGGAAAAAATGCATTTTTGTTTTATTTGGGTCTTTGATGTTCTATTTGAAATTTACTGTCAAATAATGACAAACTACCTCAGGTTTATTGATCACTTTTAGTCCCTTTATTACATTACATTATTGCATTATTAAGATTTGGATGAGAAAATATTTTATGTAGAATCTAAACATCAGATATTACAATTTGAAATAACTCTGAGCATATCCTGCTTTCTTCCTTAGCTGTATTTTAATCTGAGAGAGTATGCTATGCCACTGTGAGAAGCAGAATGACCATGTGTAGATTATTCTGCGCGTCACCACAAGCTGTGACTTCACAGTTCATTCATGAATGAATTCACAATGTTCACATAACACATGCTTGTATATTTATGCATATGGAGATGCAGAGTTTCCTTAATCAGACATACACACGCTCACACTTAGTTTCTAGTCACGTCTTCATAATATACTAAAATTACTTGACTGCTCCCCTTCGATGTTGTGTATTAGGTGACATGCAGAAGCCCAACACAGACACAGCAGATGGGAAGGACATTAGATTTATGCTAGTTCACTCTGGCCCCGAGGGTTTGATATTACAAAGTCTGACGTAGGGGTTCACATTCTGATCCTTCAAAATAAAAGCTGATTTAATGTTGTACCCTGACTCATTATATTTCAGCAATTGTCTTCTTCTCTTCCTTACACTTCATGTCATATTAAAACACACCCAAGCATTTAACTATCATAGTGGAATAAAATATGGGTTCTGTCAGATCTTTTACGGTTTTATTTATCAAACCTCTTTTCACTTTCATGTCAAAAAATGCTCCTTCTGTGTACATTGGTAGAAAACTTGCTGTATCTTTCAAAACCTGCCGATGTTGTCATCTTGATTTCAGTAAGTTTGATTTCAGAGTCAACTCTTTAGGCACAGACAGTTAGGTATAGTTATATAAATTGGCAGCAAAGAAGTGGACATTTCAAGAGTCTTTTACAGGTTTTATGTGTATGAATTGTGACTGGCCACTGTCACTGTTGTTGGAAAAAGCAAAACTACTGATTTTTTTTTTTTACTGGCACTAATTTAAGGGCATGATAGTAGTTCAGACATTACACATTTCTAATTACGTGAATGTGATGAATCCAATGTGCAATGGCAGAAACAGCATTTCGCTAAAAACTTCAATGCTTTTCATTTGAAATGAAATAAAACTTCACAGGAACTTTCAATGCACCCACACAACTGCCTGTTAACAAACTTCAACTGGCATGATGCAGGAACACATGCAACAGCCTCAGCACTGCTTGGTGCCATCATTGGGTCATTTTTCTTCAGTTTTTCTGCTTTCATCCCCCCTTCAATCAGCAAGCAGGGTGCTGTGACACAACCACTCATTAGTGAGAAGCAGTGGGCAGACGGAGATCGCTATGAGCAGACAAACAACTTAATTAGTGGCAGCATAGCTTTAATAAGTTCAGCTCAAAATAGTTTGGAAAAGCGGGTGAGAAACCAGCTCGGTAATTATGTCTAGGTTAGATTTAGATTTCTCATTCGAAGTGGAGGGCGCTTTTATTGTGGCAGAGGTTTACTGAAGCTTTTAGTGTTATTGGTATTCTTCTGAATGTGTTGTCAACAAACCAATAAGTGAGGCAACTGTTTAAACTGCAATAATAGCATCTTCATGAGCTGTGTGTGTGTGAGTGCATGCAAATGTACAGCATTTCCATTTCCAGTTTTCAGTTTTACTCAGAGCAGAGTGAGCAGTAGCGCAGCAGAAATTCACATTGAGCTCTTTTTTTATTATTATTCCGCTGCCCGCTGCCTCTCCACTGTGCACTGTAAATCACCAGAGTTAAATTAACACAAGGCAAGTTTATACCACATCTTCAATTCAATTTGTGCTTGCAATCTGCTGGTAATTAGTGCTTAATTATTAAGGTGAAGGCTAATTACACAATTAGGAACTGTTTCTGGGTCTTACATGCAGTACAGCGAGGCAAATTTGTACAACAAACTCTAGAGAAAAGAAATTGTGAAGCTTCGTAAAGATGCTATTTAACAGTACACCATCATTATACAGAATAGTTAATGTCATAGGATAATGAAATTAACAGTCATTACAAGGAAACTGACTTTCATGACTTTTTAACGTTAAAAAGAAAATTACAAACTTGCATAAGCTTTCATCTGCTTGTAAAATGATGTGCTGCCATTAAGTTTTTTAATGAAAACCTACAGAGCCAGTAGCCTGTAGGATTCCAGCACAGAGCAGGAAGCTTGATTAGCCTACAGGATAAGGGAACTTCCGTGTATGTGTATGTGTGTGTGAGTTGTGGGTGGGTGGGTATTACTGTAATGCTACAGCCAAGGCAGGATGGAGACCGAGAGCCAAAAACAAAAGACCAGTTGACAACTCGCGAAGAGAGACTGAACAGCCATCTGTCCCAGAGCTTTGCAGTATGGAGTGCTGAGTGCCCACCCACACAGACCTACACACTATACACATTTTAGCTGATGGATACTGTGCATTTATAGTGCAGATACGTTTGTTTGTGTTTGTTTTAAATATTGTGCTTACTCCCTGAATCCCCATTGTTGGCCCCTACACTCTGTCCTGCACGACATTCCTCACAATTCATAAATGAAACAAAAAAGGTATTTGTGCTCATATTTTTCACTTCACAAAGCATCCACTCTTTGTCTTCAAGATTAAAACAAGATGGCAAAGAAAATATTCCATAAATAAAGGTCAGTGACTCCTCAGACAAAAATAATCTTTTAAGCTTCCCCACATCTCACAGCTGAGAGCAATACAATTGTTAAACAGGTGTGATGGCTGATTTTTAACACAAGTGTGAGGACTGCCTCCACACAGTGTTAACACATTCTGTTCATACCACCAAAATACCCACAACATCCAAATATAGACACACCAATGAACACATTGTGTAAAATCATCCCATAAAACTTATAAAATCTCCTGGAAATAGTTATTAATTTAATCAAAATAATAGTAGGTGATACAGAGATGCCACTAAAAATAGTCATTATATATTTCTTTTCTCACAATTTAGAATGTGAACTGGGCCACACTAGTTTGTCATCTTTAAAAGATGGGTACCCATAAAATAAATAACACTGGTCTAAAGGGCTCAGCTCTTTGTACCAAGGACATTTATAAATTAGCTTATTTACAGCAATGTACATGTTTTCACTGATGTTTCACCATGAACACAACTACTGTACTTTAATTATGTGAAGATGTATAAGTAGACAAAAGTGTTCATGTTCATGTTTCCTAAATTATTCATGCACCAGTGTGAATGTGTTCTAGAGCAGACAGTGCAGAGCCCCCCCTTTGTTTTTCCTGGTCAGTGAAAAGAAAAAGTGAAGAAAGTGAAGCAGCACAAACACTCCAGCTGGTAGAGTCTGCAGGCTAGCTATTTATACAATGGCTCAGCCTTTTTGTAGGGATAAACTCATGACTGAAAACAGAGAGGAAAAGCCAGGTACACTGTATTTCCACTAATTGTATAGGAACCAGCACAAATTGGACTGATCTCATTTTCACACAAACACAAACAAATTCATACATACAATACAGTAAATGTGTTATATTAATTCATGCAAGACATAAAAGACATATACAAACACAGAAAAAGAAAGGGAAAAATATCAAATCTGGGCTATGAACAAATGCCAGACACTTTTCTTCTGATCTACAGAGTAAAGCCAAATACAGAGAGAGCCCTTAAAAAACTCTGGCCATATGTGAAAAACAGGAGCCATCTCAGACTCTGTTGGGAGAGGGTTGCCATATTCTTCCTTCACAGTCACAAACAGTACGTTCTAAAGGTTACTGTGATTCAAATGTCGTTGTGCTATGAATAGTGTGTAACCAAGATTTTAAAAAAAAGAAGGTATAAAGAAAGCTTCTATTGTGTAAGGCGAGAGAGAAAGAACAGCTGACCACATGACTGCACAGTACACCAAACAAGGATATGGCACACACAGCATTGGCTTCTTCTCACAACTACAATACTTTATTTAGAGCTGGTGCACTGAAGCTTGACTGCTCCTTTGAAATGGTGGAAACTTGGGCAAGAGTTGAAAACAAACAGTAATCAAAATGAAATGTCTGCACTTATTAATGAATGTATTAGTCACAGAACAAAAGAAGATGGAGAAGATGAAGCAATGTCATAAATGTTCCAATGTAACCTTTAAGGAAAAAATGAAGCATTTATTCATTGTGTGTAACCTTTTCATGTCGCCTACAGCACTATTCATCTCCTTTATGGTGGCCACTTCTGCTGTTATAGATTATTGTTAGTCAGATCACTGACTGCTCTCTCTCTGTCTCTCTCTCTCTGGTTGCTTTCCTTCCCTCTCCACGTCTTTCCTTTCCTCCCTATGTACTGCAGTGTGGGCAGAGGCTTGTCTCTTTAAATTACACTGAAATTGATGTGACACTTCACAACAATTAATCTCAGATGACATCTGACGAAACAAAAAGTTTCTGAGATCAGGAACTGAATCACACCAACTAAAAGTCCACTGAAGGTTTGTTGATCTGCAGCTACTGTATATGTTGGGTTCCTGAATAGCAGTAGTTACACATTTCTATCCCTCTCCATTTTACAGCAGCATGTCTCAGTTTTCATCTAGAGTGTCATCAAAAGTTAACTAATATCACCCATAACTAGGCATGGGCAAGATGTGTTGTCCAAGATAATATCGTAATTGTTGTTATAAAGATGCCCAAATTGACATTGTCCTTTTTAAATTGTTTTATTATTCTGTCTTGCTTCTATGCTGCTCAATTTACCTCACAGCAGAGCATCTGAATGTTTACCCAGAGGTCAGTGATTCTACACTGTAGTTCAATAATACATCTTTTTTTGAATTTTTACATAAATGCTAAAATTTAAAGAAAATAAGAGTAGTTTTTCTTGAACATAACTTCATAAATCAAGAGATATCATATAAAATAGAAAAGCCTTTTAATCAGTTGCAGCCTGTAGTAAACTTTAAACCCAGGACACACTGCCCAGATGGTTTATGTTTGCTGGCATCAACAGGAGCCCTGCCAACAGTTTTACAGCCAGTTCAGCATGTTGATGACAGAGATTGCTGTCCTAACCCTCAAAAGACAAGAGAAGACACAAAAAAAATACAAAGCAAGCAAACAACTCCACACCATAAGGGCACGTAACAAGGAGCTCACATATATCAACCTTCTTCCATAATTTTGCCATTTAATTTGGACATTTGGATGCAAATGCAGGTAGCATAGACTTCTTCTGGTTTTCCTTTTTTCCAGTAAAAATACAAACTGCAGCCATCTGTTGGATAAAAAAAAGACTTTGAGGTCATGCAGGTGCAGAACACTAGTGTTGGTTTACTGTCTGCTAAGGTTGATGCTCTCTGTGTGAATACAACTTTTTTTCCTTGACACATGCCAACTGAGGCAGTGTCATGGTCGGCTGCTGGGGCAGTGTGTCCTAAACTTCAAGTTGTAAGACCTCATAACTAACTGTGCACCAAAACATTCAAACACCAAAGCACAAATATCTCTGTTTGATGTTCACACAACATATTCATATTCATTTCCCTCTGCGGGACACACACACAACAGGAACACAATACACACCTCTTACACTTACAACAACTCCACCCCAGAGGACCCACTCATTCACTGTTGCCATCCCATCCTTTATTTTCTAATCAAGTGTAGCTATTCATTCTCTCTCTTTCTCTCTCTCTCTGGCTCAGAGTGAACTGTATATTTGTGTATGTGCTTGAGTGACAGTTTTCACAGTGGTGCGACTCCTGCTCGTCAGGAGAGCATGTTAGGAAGGCACCTTGGTATCCAGCCCCCATGACTGACGACTCCAATGCTCATTGGGGTTTTGTTGCTGTGGCAGCATCTCATTATGTAAATGATGTCTCCCTGATTAGAAGGAGGCAGGCGGAGGCATAATGTTCACTGTTCCAGACTATGTAAAATTGGATTCATGGGCTAGTAAGATGACTGCTATACGTAGCAGTCATCTCAACAATATTTTTGTTACCCCATTTTCTCATATCCTCAAAACAGAAGCTGCCCCTCACATTAAGCACTTCATTGTTGATATATAGCGACTGCTTGCATAGTACTAAAATTAACATGCGACTTTCACTACTTTCACTACTATTTTCACTAGGGTTTCATACACTGATTATTACATCTAAATCTGTTTTATCAACTTCCAGTTTAATATTTCACACCAAATGTATTACCACTTCTTTATCTGTTCTCTACATTGCTGAATAAATTGTGCTTTCTCTTAGGGAAGGTACTAATGGCTTTTTGCTATATATCATTTTTTATGTTCCAGCTCAAGAGAAGCCAGTACTCAGTGCCCCGGTCATTTGAGACATTAAACATGGCCCAAAGACATGGATCTATACAATACATACAGTATACACGTATGGCATTAAATTGAACGTGTTATACTAATAGTCTTTCAACTGTCCCTGAAGATATCACTGATTATGTCAAAGCTCTAAGACTTAATTCTCCCTTATATTTGGGCTGTGATAACCTCACTTGTTTTTGCCTCTCTTCAGTCTTCCAATAAGAGACTCTGTCTGTATCTCTACTCCAATAAAACTGCTATTTTGAATGAGAGACCCATAGATCAGTAAGGAGGATGGTATGAACCTCAAGAGTGCACAACAGCTTTGACAGGGGAGTCAGTGTCTTTATTAATGAGCAATAACTGAATTTACTCTCTACACTTCCAGCAACTACATGTGCTTGTCCACCCAAAATGCAGCCAGTTACAAAACAACACTAAAATAACATACATATGTATAAGCAACAACAATTCGTGGGTTGTTTAATGATACTGCAAAATGTATGTTTGCTGAATCTGTTTTTCAGTTTAATATCCCTGAAAATGTTTGAAGAAAAATAGTGAAACCCATTACTCCTGCCTGCATACATGCTTTAAATACCCCAATCAGGCAATGCAAACTTACATTTTGTATTGCTGCCATTTCTTAAATACCTTCATAAGTTTGATTTATTCCACATGATAATGAATCACAGATTAATTTAAATAATTAAATAATTTATTGCACAAGTTAATACATTACTATGTTATCCAATATTATAAGGACACTGCATTTATCATGTGAATGGATTTAATGTTTACCACCAGTAATTCTCAGCAGGAAACCAGCATTAAAACAAGCATTAAAACTTATATATGGCAACTTTCTTTTGAAAAGTCTGACTAAAATTCTTACAAAAGATGCAGTTAGGCACTTGCAGGCATAACAGTGGAGCTCAGTGGGTCACCACAAATAAGCAAGTTAAGATAACTTTGTTGTTCACCTCTATAGATGTAATGTATAATCTATACTGGACAATATGTCAGGCAATTTGCCTCTTTGCTGGCTATTTTCATCATAAAAGTGAAGATGGTGGATGCCAAAACAGTTGGAGACAGGCTAACGGGAGAGCCTGTCTACTGGATTTCTCAAGAGAGACGGTGGAGGTGAATCACTGCTATGAAACGTGCTCACAGCGCGCAGAAGATGATCGAGCAAAATGGAACATACAAGCAACAGATTTTGTGGTTAGCTCTTGGTAAATAATGGACTCAGTCTAAGTGACACACAAATCTGCACAGCAACATTTACATAGCTTTCAGGGAGTCTCTGGAGTGAACTCTGACAGGTTCAATCCAACACCGGTCCCTTTCATTTTGGCTGCTTCTTAGGCTGCCAACATGTGAGCTCATAGGGATGGAGTCATGTGCCATCTGGAACTTTATGATAATGTTTGCGTTGCTATGGACTTCACTCATACTAGGCATTGAATCACAACAATATCCAGGGTTTTAGACAAGCACAGTCCGTTTCTTTGGACTTTAGGCATCTAAGAGAGCAAACAAGTGATGGATCAGGCTTTGCAATGCTTTTGCCAGTCATATAAAATGCTGCATTTATCGTTCCCAGTCTGCTAGTCCATGATCTCATCTCATGACATAGATCAGTGCTTTTCTCACTGGTGTTTATAGCCTGATGTGTGTGCCATTTCAGCATGTAGCTCTTGTTTATGACCACTTGTCTAGCCTTATTGCCTCCCTTTCTTACCTCATTTTAATTAGTTTGTCCACAGCAACTATTAATCCTGGGCACAATTTAAAATATAGAATCCAGCAGGTCAGGAAACCTTTGAACACCACATGAGTTTAGGCCTTGACTTCACAAGTGTCACTCTGACCATTCATTAACCTACAATAATTCAACTTCAAACTGCTTCAATACCTCAAGGTTTTGATCAAGTTGACATGGATACCTGCAAAAAGCTATAGCTTCAGCAGTAACCTTGGGATACTATAATTGCTTCTGTGACCTCCTAGTGAACTCAAAACCTACAATAGCTCTCCACAGTGTCATACCTGGTTTGTTGTACTGATATTTATTCAGTTATTCATTGAAGAGAGTAAAAAGGCATTGTGACGTCCACTGACACGAGTTTTGGTTTAACCTTTACAAAAATATTGAATTTCAGTCTGAAGCAAATTACAGTAGGTGTGGACATGGAGTCAATCGTTTAATGTGACTCGTAATTATGAAAAAATGTTTGATCAATGATTGCATTGATTTAGAAAATTCTGTCTACGTGTGTAATTAGTGGACTGCGTGTGTGTTTGCAGATGTGATGAAACTGAAGAAGTTTATTGAATGCATCTTGAAGCAACTGATCTAAGCTCAACATGCCATCGATCCCCACAGAAGTGCTGAAATTTACCAGAGTCTTTGAATGCATTCGTTAGCTGCTCACACACTTTAAATCCTGCATTCCTCAAGTTTATAATATTTAAACATTTTGTGAAAAATCCTTTTGAATATTCATGGCATTTTCTCTGTCCATCCCTAAAGCAAGCATGATGAAACTTTCCTGAATGATTTGCTACATTTAGAAGCGCACAAGCATTCACACCAAAACACACCTAGATTTGACCAGAGCTGTGGGCCTTATTGTCACATAAATGAAGACATCAGTGGTATTTAGCTCCAGCAGAACTGCTGAGGCCTACTGTACACAGTGTGAATGTGAGCACACGGTGGTGTGAAAGCTTACAGACAAATGAGTCAGTGCTGCCACATGCTCTGTTAAGCAGATGAGCTCTTTCCTTCATCTCAGATGGGTTAAAAGCATTTGACCTGCACTGAGCTGGAATGCCACACGCCTGGCAGAGGTATGCATGATGGATTTGTTTGCCATTTGTCAACTCCTGTATATGATGAATTAAAAAAAAGAAACTATAGAATGTCATGAAAATGTGCTCTCTTCAGAGTAGCAGTAGAAAGAAAACCAGATAAATATATAATTAGGCATATTCTTTATTCAGATGACGCCGGTGTCCAGTTTAGCAGAATGGAAAGCAATTGGAAAAACTGTCATGCCCTCCACATCCTTGTCCTATAAAGATGTGCATCAACAGGAATACTCCTAACCTCGACTTGACTTCTATAGGCATTTACATATATAGAAAATGGTTCAAAGATTCTATAAGCGAATCCCTAATGTTTCATATGACATAGATTTAAATATGCAGTGAAAAAAAAAGTTTGACACAGTTACAATTATGGTGGATTATCTTCAGATGGGATTAACTGTAGCATGGAGGGCATTTTAAAAGTAAAATTGCAGTACCAAAAATTCAAAGGTCATAGATAATCCCAATTCAAGAGTCTGATCTGTGCCATTATTTTGATGTAGAAATTAAATTATAATTATGAGCTGTGTTCACTACCAATGGATCAGACGTATGAAAGTAGCACTATGAATATTACCACAGATTTTCCTCAATCAATTCAATTCTAATTCATAAAGTCCCTCTTTAGGTTTTTTAAAAATTTATTTATTTATTTAATTTGATTTGGTATAGATTCAGTTAGTTCTACCAAAAAAAAGTTTTAGGTTTAGCAGTGCCTTCAGTGGAGAAACTCCCAGTGGTCCGACTCCCCCCATGTTTTCAGGTCCACTCTTCTGTCACGTGGCCAGATCTCAACTGGTTTACCCATGGTTAAAAGGCATTTATCAAACAAATCTTTCTTGTGATTTTCTGAATCAGTATTGGTTCATTCAAGTGAAGATAAACTTTAATCAGTAAGTGTACTTTTCATAGCCAATTTTGTGTGAAACAGGCCATAGAAACAATGACTGATTTTTATCAGTGATGTAAAGTGCTACATGTTTATTTGGAATCAAGATTTTTTGGTTTTAGTCTTTAATGCTGTGTACCAGCTTGACAAAAAATACTTAAAAACTTATACTTTTTGTCCCCCACAGTCACTAATACATAAACTTTTGGTGTTTTTTGAGGTTATGTTGATGTTCAGTATCTGCTACCGCATCTCTGTGCTCCACTGTTTGGGCAGCAATGAGATGTAACAGAGGGCTAGATGTTTTTGATCAAATTATGGCCATTTTGTTAAAGAGAATTAAAATCTCTCAGTTCTTCCAAGTGACAATATTAAGAGAGGAACCCAAATAAAATGGCAAACCTAATGTCTATAGAACTACAATCACATGATGGGTAATAATAAGTAAGGTGACAGAAAATTACAGAGAAAAAAAAGGAAGGCAAAAGGCAACTTAAAAAAAGCAACACAGGGACACCAGTGATGTGTCTAAACATTTCCTATGGCATTTTAAACAACAGGAGACAGACGTGGTAAAACTGAGGTAACAGCTTGCAAAGCTTTTCACCTTGGAAGACATACAGCTCTGTGGATTATCAGCAGCAAGCTGACTAATGCACCAGAACATCCAGGTATTTAGGGATTTTAGTGGCAGTGCATTTCTGACAGTGATGATGTAAGAGAAAGTGTGAACCCCTTTCTAAGTTGAGAGAAATTAACAGGATGAAAATGTGTTTTCCTGAGGACATTGCAGATGTATCTCACCACAAATTGATTAATAATAACCACTTACACTTTGGCACATCCACCTCCAATGCTGTGGCTGGCATACTTAAAATAACACAACTTTCTTCTCAAAGACACAAACTTTACAAAATCCCAGAGAACACACAGAAAGGAAAAGCAGAAGTCAATTACAGGGCACCCCATGTCAGAAACCCAGTCTGACAGAGGAAGTGAGGAGATGGACTCTCAACATTAACAAACAGCAATCAGTGTCTAAGTCAGCGATGGAGACTGGCAGATCTCTGATGCGAGGCCAGCCAGTTTCCTCCAGGCAGCGTGGCCTGATCTGCTTCAGTACCAGGAAAACATCTGACAGGAACAATTCCAGCATCCTGACATTTGAGCTTTTTTTCATGACACTCAACATGTCCTTGCAAACCCCAATGTTTACATGTGCTGAACTCTGTTGGATATATTGTAGGAAATAAATAAATGCCAAAATTCACCTTTTCTTTTTGGACTTAGAAAGCGAATGTGTCACATTTTATTATTTATTTATTTATTTATATAAGTAAATCATGACATAGAGTATTGGTACAGGTCACTACAAGTCTGAAAAAGTCTGCTCAGGTTATACATTCCCCAAGGATGAAAGTGAAAAGTTGCCTTAAGTGAAATATGGATAAGAATCTTCGAGGGAAAAAAAATATTCAGACTTAACCTGACCCTGTCAAGAAAATCCTGCAATTGCAGGTTGCAAGATTTTATTTAGACTCATGTCCCAAACCTCAACTGAAAATGTCCTCCTTTACCAGCTAAACTTGCACACAAAAGTAGGAATCCGTGTGAAACCTAACACTGCTGTGACCAAATGCATACACAGCATGTGCACATTGACAGCTGGTCACATCAGAAAAAAGTCCTTGAGTATATGCTATCATCCAAACATTCAGTGAGAGCAGACAAGGCTTAACAGTGCAGAAATTGTCATGTGATGTCGTAATAATTCAATTCAACAAAGTTCAATTTAACAATGGCCAAATCCCTCCTTCAAAGAGGCTTCTCAGCGAGCCAGCCATTAGATGAAGAGGTCTTCATGCCTCTGAAGACAGCTTGTGGTTTTGCAGATGAGATTGGAGCAGGTGTCAGTGTTGAAGAGGACAGAGCTGCCTGCATTGTGATTAATGAAGCAGCTTCAAACTCCTCTCGGGATAGCTATCGATTCTGTGGCTGCATGGATTCGCACTGACTTAATTTCCTTGGAAATATGCACGGCTTATTCAGTTTTCTCCAATTTGAGGCTGGCATGAATCTGTTGCCTGACACTCATGACCCAAGAGGGGGTAGTCTATCACTGCATGAAGTCTGAGGAGAGTGAAGGAAGTGATGGAAATGCAGATTATGATCTGCAAGACTGAATCGTGGTTATTTAAACTAAACATTTTGGCTTTCTCAAAAATGAAAATGTAAATAAACAAATTATTAAGTTAATTTAGCTGTTTACATAAAATGTGTGTGTCTGTGTGACCTTGATCTGGTCAGCACCAGATTTGAATTGTGGTGATAACAGATTTGGAGAAGTTATGTTAAGGTTATGGACAAAGTTTTGTTGAGGCTGTCCATATGGAAATGAATGGAAGTCCTTTAAAGGGTTAGATGCGTGAAACTGTGTGTTTGTGTCACACTTTGACACATCTGAGGTTCACAAGGACAGGCAGAAACTAACACAACGTGATTCACTGGTGTTGATACTGAAGCTCCAATACACACCTCCTCCTTCTACACCACCATGTCTGTTTCTCTCCCTTCTCTTTTGTACATACACAGCTACAGGAAGAATTATGGAAAAAGGGATTTTATCACTGATCTACACGTGGCATGTTTTTTAAAAAAAAATTACAACATAAGCCAGCTCTGAGAATCACTGTACTCAATATATTTTTATTAAGTGGACTCAAAACATGCAATTTAATTTCCAAGATTTACTGCTGTATGGATTATGTTGAATCAATAACTTTACTTTGAGAGTTTTCAGAATGATAGATGAAAGGAAAATGGGGAAATCAAGCACAGGGCAGTCCTGAGCTGCTGTAGGCCAACAGAGGAAATAAAAGCTGTGTGATGGCAGGAGCTTCTGTATTTAATGGACTGTTTCCCTGAAATAATTTGCGTGACAGGTGGTTTTTACCAGTGTTGGCAGCATTACTCAGTGCTGATATTTCCCTGGCAATTCTCTGCACTTGTGCCATTCAAGTCTCTGAGGGAGGGCAGCTATCACCATGTGAGTCTCTTTCACTGGATCCACACATATGTGGTGATAGTGTCAACTGAAGCACGTCTCATTCACTTTTAATGGAGCAGTGTCAAGCGTTGCCGAACTGCATTGTGGGTCCTTTACTTTTGTTGCTGATCAAATCGTGTTTAACATTTGGCTCAAACACTACACAGCTCAAACTGAGCTCTCAGACAAGGTTAATCTCACCGTTACCATGTTTTTTTTCAAAATGCACCCAACAATATGGCATAAATCTCATCGCTTAAGCAACATAAGAAAATCTCGCTCAGTATTTAGCCATGACAGACACTGCTCTGCCAACCTGCCTCTCACACCAAGCATCAGGCCCACTGACAGGCAACACTTACTTGCAAATCTAGTGAAAATGATGTAGATAAATAGATTGTTTGTTTGTTAAATTGGAAGGCAACAGAGCCTCACCAGTTTTTGGCTTTTAGAATGAGCTTTGCTGTGCATTCTTTATCAAGGTGAAGAGGTTTTTTTGGTGTTTGAGAGCTTGGGATCTGAAATGAGTCAGACATTGATTTCCACAGGGAGATTAGAGGGAAAGTTGGCATGGTGGTAGTTAATCTACAAATCAATTCTTTAAAGCCTCTATTGTAAACAAAATGCTGATCTGGTACCTCTATTCATTTCTGGAGGGTTTGTTCTTGTTTCACAAATGAGCCGTAATTGTTGGTGTCTATTTTTTCTTATATATATTTATTTGTCATTCCCTATGAAGAAAAAAAGATTGTTTGACATACAGAGAGGAAAAAATTCAGTCCTAGGACATTCAGACTTTAAAAACTCCTTTCAAATTGATCAAAGATGAGATTATAAATTTGTTCTTTTGATCAAGTGTATAATATTTAATAAATTAATCAATATTGATGAAAAGAGAAAAAAATCTAAAAAATAAAACATATTTTTATAATGTAATCTTAGGCTGTAAGTCACCTACATACACAGCTATAAAGTTATAAACAAGTTTTGGTAATTGCAACACTGGTGTTTATAAATCTGCAACTACATGATGTTTGACATCTACCAAGTTTGATTTTAGAGTGTGGTCACCTTATATCTTATCTCATTGGTACATTATTCATTAATAATAGTAAGCTAAGGGTTGGAGGACAACATGACTTGCATGGCTGGATGTATAAATCCAATATAATGTAAAGATCAACTGAACAAAGTCAGGTCTCTAATACAGTGCCATTATTAGCGTGAGTGAGACTAATAGTTGCTGACATCAATGGGCCACGTCATCACTGTAGCTGTTCTGCCAAAATAACCCAATTAGATTCATTGATCTATAGTGAGAATTTTAAACAGAGCTGTAACCTGACAACACGGAGTTTCAGTTGTATTGTAAATTAACGGGACGGCTGCAACTGGCAGGCTGCCACGTTGTTATTATATTACAAGCAGGAGAATCGTGTTCGTACCCAATGACCATAAAACACATCTTTGGGCAACAGAAAGTCGTGAAACCAATAAAGGACAAAGACAAAAGAAAGAAAAAGAAAGAGGTTTCCGAGTTTAAAAAGGCTTTCTGTGTGTTCTCTGGGATTTTTTTTTTTTTTTTTTTTTTTTTTTTTTTTTTTTTTTTTTTTTTTTTTTTTTTTTTTAATCTGTTTTGTTTACTTGTGTTTTTCCTCCAATGCCGAGCACCAAGACAAAGGTGCAGTAATGTGTGTGCCGATGCGTAAAGTGTCGTGCACATCCCTGCTGATGGGGAGGCCATACATATACTATAGTGCCGCCCGCCAGGTTTCTCTGGCAACCCTGCCTCCGCTCTGTCTCCATGGCAATGGCTCGGCAGTTTACTTCCTTTTCACGAGAGGCAAAGGGCCCGATTTCTGCGCCGTAAGGTCATATTAAGCACCTGCTCCTTGTCCACAAAGGCTCCGCGCTTTATGGTTGCACATTATGATGAGATGAGAGTGAGAAACACAAAGGGGCATTTTCAACATGATGCCAGTGACAAGTTAGAATCACTTTCGTCGATACAGCCTAATAATCTTTGCCCTGCCGTGTAAATAAAATATATTTAGGCTGTAATGTTGTGCGCAATCTGTGCCACTATAGCTACAGGTCTGCAACGCTTAAGGCGAAGAAAGCGTGTCATCCTAAAACCAAGGCAACGTGCAGCATAAAGGCCTACAGCAGCAAGTGCTTCGATCTCAAACAGCAGTGTCCACATGCACCGTGCTGGGATTGGAATGCCTCACCATCCACTCGCTGCTGCTGCTGCTGTTTTCAGTCAAACCTCAGAGGGTGAGTTGAATTGAGCGCCATGCAGTGAATGAATGGTTCGCACGGCCGCGTTAAAACCTGTTATGGGGGGGTGGGGGGTAAAGCAGTCTGTGGCACTGAAACAAAGGTTCTCATCTTACCCTTGGAAGCATCCTTGTCTTCTTTAGGCTTCGCCACTTTTCCGCTCATAGATCCCAGTTTGGATGTGTAAATCCCGATTTGGATGAGAATCGAAATCCCTTTAATTGCTGAACGTCCTCAATGAAATCCTTATCAATGGTTCCAGGTGCTGAGATAAGGGTTCTGTGTGTGGACAGAGAAACAGTCATTGGGGTTAGATATTATTTTTTTCCCTTTCATAATGCAACTGCAACGTGTGGCGTGGACGCGAAGCTCTACGGTGTGGCGAAGACAATGGAGCATGAGAGCGACTCAGGCTGGTGTTTATGAATATCAATGAAAACATCAACTACTGATGCTCTGCAAACACACGCGCACACATACACACACAGAGAGAGAGAGAGAGAGAGAGAGACGCGCGCACGACAAAGAAAACATCAGCCTGTGTCTGTGTGTATCAGCCCACTCCGTGTTTTCACCCACCTTATCTCCTCCACGTTTTCTGCTACATCAATGCACATTGATGAAAGGAAACGCTCCCACCACGAATCCTGTCATGTTACATACAATAAAAATCACGACCTTCTCTACTGTGACAAAGGAGAGGCGCAAAATGGAGCCCAGGATTTAAAAAGAAAACTGAATTTATTGTTATTTCCTCCGAGGTCTTCAGTCAATATTAAGAAAAAAAAAATACAAGTAAAAACACTGACGCGTCCTTTCTAGAAGCAAACCTCGGTAGAAATGCCTTCCAGTACGAATCCTGCCTGCGACCAGCTTCTCTTGTTTGATGCTCTCTTCCCCACTGACGAGCTGTGCTGCTCCACACGCGCAGCAGCCACGAGCAACAGGAGGGAGAGAGAGAGAGGGGGAGACACAGACAGAGAGAGAGAGAGAGAGAGAGAGATCCCCGCGACGCAGCGTGCGTTTACACCGTGGACATTTGGTCTGTGACTTCATCCACCGAAAACAAGCCGCATCCACAAACGCAGTGTATGATCTTTACTGTCCATGTGCAGGAGTTTCTGCTTCTGTATCTGCTGCTCATCATCATCGTGCTGTTGCTCCCATTCACTTGTTTTTCCCATTCACGCGCAGTTTGTGTGATTTCCTCCAGACATAATCTGAGCTGCTGTGTTTGATTATTTAATTACGATTACTATTTTTGCTGTGCTTGAAACATATTTGCACCAGATGTCTCACTGGTGGAAGAAAGTCTGCTTATGAAACGTTTCCCTTGTAAACATGGTTTTGGTCTTTGTCTCTTTTTTTGTCGTCTTCTCACTGATGCTCATTTATTCAATACAGTGTATATTGAAATGAGTGTGTGGGACTGGAGAGCAGCACATGTTTGTTTTTGTAATTAGTCCACACTTTAGAGGTTACCCAAATTACAGGCATTTTACCCACCAATGGGAGAAGTTTTGGTTATGTTTGCCCAGGTGGTGACTTGAAATAATGCAAAGTGCAAATTAATCTGATATTCAATGTGAACATTTTTCATAGGAACCACCAAAGAAGTGCATGTACAGTGTAAAGAACAACCACAAACAATCTTTTTACATCATGATGCCTTAATTATTTAATCAAACATGAAACACATCCAAATAAATATTAAGTTTATAAATGACAGCTGCATTTCTTTATACAAACAACAAAATAATAATTCAATGTTCAGAAGGGTGTTTAAGGAAATTAGGAACTTTTCAAGCCTTTCACCCTCTTTTTCTTAATTTTTCAACTTTCTCTGCAGAATATGAAGAGCATAACCGTCATTGTGGGAAAATGGTACCGATCGTTAATGCCATATTTAGTGTCAGAGTTCACACTGACTAGAAGTAATTTCTGTTTCTGTTTTGTTTTTGGTTAGCATTCAGATGTGTGTGAATTTAAGACTTAAAGTATGAACGGTCCTTACCTTTTAAAATCCTGTTTTTAAATCCTGCATCTTACTCTTCATTCCTCATTTGCATTCACATGAAACCGTCCACTTTCAAAATGCTGTTGAAGCCACATTGACAGTCAAAAGTCCAAATAGCTTTCTAGAGCTTTAATCCCCTTTTTTTTAGGTCACTGGTGTTATGATAGTGATAAGTATGATTTTTATTAGCCTTCATTCAGGAGTCCTTGTCTGGTTCTTTGTCCAGTCTCTGCAGACATTATGTTACATCTCTTGGTTGCATGAGGGAGTGATCCCTCAGTGGCAGCAGAGGAAAAAGATCTGTGGGTTGGGGGTTACAAGATCTATATGGTTACTATTTTTAGAAGAAACTGGACCCTTTTCAAACTTTCTTCACTCGCTCAAATCTTGCCGAGACATTTAAGGCACAGTGTGGTCTCTTTAGCCTGTTTCAGTTAGTGGCTCTGTCTGAAATGTTCAATTCATCACCTTTTAAAAGACCATTTTCTCAGAGTTCAGTCATTTTTCTAACCTCTGTCAAGTACAGTAGGTTATTGTAACTTATTAAATCTGCTGAGCTTTTTTCCCTAATTTCATCACGGAGATGGCAAAAAAGTCTTTTCAATTCTTTTTTCCATTTTTTTCCTTAAATCATGAGAACTGACCGCTCTGGCATTGACAGGTTGCAGGGTTGTTTTTTTTTTTGTTTTTTGACAGTGGATATTTATCTTGGCCCCGATCAGAATCGAGAAGACTGGTAATCAATAACCACTGACTCCTCAGAACCTGTGAGGTCAAGGAGGTTCCACTTGTGGGAAGAGGGGGGTGCTGTGGCATATATGACTGGATGCATTCACTTGTTTTGCTCACACACACAGTGAGTACGCACACTTAAATATTATGCACATAATGTGCCTTAACCATTTAATGCAGGTACTTTTTTTTCAAGGATTTTTTTTAAAGAATTATTATAATTGAAACAGACAAACATTCAACCAGGGATGAACCAATTTTTGTTTTCCTAATCATAAAACTGACATACAATAAATCAAACATTAACCCCCCAAATTGAACAAAAATTTTAACTAAACAAATGTGCAGTAGTTTTATAGTGTTTTGAAAAAGTGGTAATGCCATCGCATGTCATGAAAGTACAGTGCAGCCCTTTGCAAGACACACATACAGTAATGAAAACATTGTCGAGCTGACATGATTCAATTCAGTTCAGAAATAAAGTGGAAGGTAAGCAGGCCAACAATCCGTGCACACAAACAAAACAACTCATCCACATACAAAGACAAGATTTAACTACGAGCAAATCTAAACATCATTACATCATAATTCATATAAATGAAAGAGAGAGAAAATAATCTAAAGTACAAATGTCGCATGAAGAAAAGAAGACATGTTTTCAAGAATGAGTTAAGTTAAACTGCATTTATCTAGTAAACTCACTATCTCTTGACCTGTTACTCTTTATGAGTCTGATAGCATCTGGAGCAAACCCAAATGCAAACCCTTTTTTATTTTACATATGCAGTGTGTTGCTAATGGCTGCAAGCAAAAGTATAGGAAATAGGGAATGAGTGGGAATTATTAATTTTACATGCCCTTCTAGGGACTTGTTCAGAATAAAGCTGCAGGAGAGATCTTTGTGTTTTGCCATTATTTTTGGGGCGGTGGTTAACAATACCTAGCAGTCAGGTTTTTGTCCTTTTGACAGAGCAAACTGAAAAGACATCATTGACCAGCTGAGTAAAACCTCCACAGTTTGTGAAAATGCATTAAACGGATGGCTGTCTGTTTGTAATTGTTTTGGGTGATTGAGTTAAGTTATTGTGGAGTAAAATAACCATAAAACCTCAGAAAGCAGCTTCTTGCCATATATAGAGTGTGAAAGTAAGATACAGCTCTGACTCACCACTGGTCATGTCCATGTGCCTATGTCAGGGGTGAAGTATAAACAGCGATGGGTTGACACACTGTAAATGTCAGTGGGTTGTGTCCACAGCCTGTGGCCTTCTTTGACCTTTCCCACAGAGTGTCACACTACCGTGCTGCATTCACTTCTTGCCCGTTTGAAGGCAAAGTCCCAACACCTGGTTGTTGCTGCAGAAACAACCTCTTGACACTCACACCTCTGATGTCCTTCACCCTGAAACATTCAAATCAGTCTGCATTTTGCAGGATGCCTGCCTGTGAATGCACCACCAGCGTACGCTCACACATACTCGGCAAACAGCTGTGCTTTGATTCTTGTCTGCCATGTAAAACCATTTCTCATGATAAATGTCAAGCTAGCGCATACATTTATAGAAGCTTAGCCATTAAAGCTTGAAGATTTGTAAACCATAAAGGAAAGGCTACCTCTTTCAAGTACCTCTTTATTAGGATAAATTATCATATTGTGTTATTCCCCAGTACACAGTGTTCAGATGCACAATGTTTTATTAATGTTTTATGAAATATTCATTCAAATTTTATCCTGAGGGGCAACTTGGGGAATGATTTTATACCCACTTTTTCCTGTTCATGTGAATTAGAAAAAGTTAATAATTCTCTGACTTCACAAATCCATTTAAGTATAAAATATTGACCTCCTTATGTGGAAATTACTTAAAAATAAAAGACAGTTACTGCAGAGTTTTTGTATGCATTAACAAAATGATACCTGCAAATTCCCTCCCCACTTACTGCGGATGCTTATGAAATATAATGTACCAGTGACTTGTTTTATGAGAGCAACTAAAAAGAATACTTCATAAAAAAGTTCCTTAATCTTTTACTGCCATATAGTGCTACAGCTTATGATAGTATTGCTGCCACTACATGAAAATGAGTTTATTATATTTGGATGTATGTTAGTTATTCACTGGTTTTATTTAACTATTTTGACAAATTAAACGTGGACATAGTCAAGCAGACTGATTTGACTATATTGATACACAAGGGTAATTCACTTGTTACAGCAGAAAAGAAGGTCAGGGGTGGACAAGTGACAAGTACAAAATAAGAATAGAATAAGCAAAATAAAATAAGCAGTAAAATAAGATTAATATAAAAAATAGAAGTGTAAAATAGAAATAAAGTAAGCAATAAAAAAGATATTGAACAGGAATATAAAAGTATATGAGAAAGTATAGAAAATAATAATTATTAAAAATATTACTAACTATTTGATACTGTTATATTTATAACATGGGCACAGTGGTACAGAATTATTGCAGAGATTTATTGTACAGACAAACTGGTGATACAGACAAGGATGCTAAATGAACAGATGAATGTTCATATGACTATAAAGCTTGTAAAATAACTTCTTGATTTAAATTAGATTTTAGAGAGAGTTGAGTTATGATGCAATGTTTGCAACCAGTACACTTTCATTTCATGCCTGCAATAAGATATTTTCTAGAACTTACAATTTAGATACTTCTTACAGTCCAGTTCTTTTTCTGGACATGTGTATTCGCCATGATCATCAGATCAAATTCAATTTCAGTGGCATGGACATCAGTTACACTGGACCAGTAGTGAAGGAGCCGCTAGAGAGGCACAGTAACATCTGTTTGGTGACTATGAGTACAGGGAAGAATCAGTCCAAAAAATCATTTTCATGGATAGGCAGTAAGGTGTTGGAGTGTAATTAATGTTCCAGTGTTGTGCAGTGGTTTAGCCGCCTGTCTCTGCTCGTAGTTGTGGGTTTGATTCAAGCTCTGCGTGTGGCTGATAAGGCAATCAGGCTTGTTCTGTTACAGGGACAACAATGACAGCGGATACAAGCTGGAGGTCATGAAGTGTGTGTAGAATTTGTCCATGTCTGGTGTAATATGGATTAAATTTATCACAAACAAGCATCTGTTTCACGCTCGGATCGTCCTATGATTCATCACATCTTGTGACATTCACTCTCATCAGAGCACTGCAAGTTTTTCAGGTTAACTGGATACATTACGGGTTTGCATTAGTACATTTACAGGTTAACATGGAACATGATGCAGGAGTGTTTTGCAAATACATTGTTTGTTTGTAACAATTCAGTCACAAACACAAAATCCTGAATCATGATGCACAATAAAATGGCAAAACCCCAACGCCAACCTGCTGCCGCCTCTGCAAGTGCAACTTGTTCAGCTGCTATTACTTAACCACTGTCACAAAACTCATCTTGCATTGCACAAATAACACTGTAGTGTAAAGCTAAAGTGTTTGAGCTGTATGTGTGTCTTTCTTGCTGTTAGTGAGACGTGAGGTTGATCACTCATTGCACTGCCCGCCTGTGATGCCTCTTCCCCTGCATCACTCGTGTGGAGCAATCGGCTAATCTACCTGTTGAGTTTGTAGATTTTTTGTCATTTTGCAGTCTATGTGGTAAAGAACCCAATGTACAAACACACACTACATACAGTATTAGATGCTTTGGTGTCCAGATTGTCTGCTCAAGAGGATGGTAAAACAACATACCATTACTGTGTTTGTTTGTTTTTCTTTTTTTTGTTTTGTTTTTTTGGATGGCCACAAGGGCACTCAAAATAAAACAAAAGGCCATGTTGTGCTTACAGCGCTCTCTGCTGGAACACAAAGTTATTACTTTCAGAAGGCCTGATGTTCTTCTAGCCTGTATATTTTAAAATCAAACAGGTTTTTAATGTTTAAGTTTGGAATTTCGGATAAAAAGGGACAGCTATACTATTGGCTATACTACTAGTAACTATTTGGTTACTATTTGGTAGCAATGAGATGCATGCTATTCCACAGAGCTCATGTATGAGTGGAATTCTGAATTATTCCACGTTCCATGGCATGTTCCACCTCCTAAACCAGGCATTTAAAAGTCCTTATCAGCGTTTGTGCATTTGTGTGTGTGTGTGTTTTTTTTTTCCATGTGGTCATACTAATGTCTACAGACTTGCACATAAAAGTGATGGATTTTGTCAGACAATACTCATCGGGCTGTTGCACCTGCTCATTTATCTTCGACCCTTATGGAGTTGAAGCGCACTAACCTCAAAGGTCAGAACAGGGTCAGCAAGTTATTTCGCGACCACATAGGTCAGGGTCAAAAGGTGTGGCACGCTGTCATATTTCTGTCACATCTTCATATAACCCTCCACATTATTGACGTGGATGCTCCTCAGATTGCATTTTTTTATATCTCTGGTGTCACAGAGTCAGTATATTTGTGCTCTGGGACAGATGATCTACATACAGTATATTTGGCACAGGACACACTCATTCATCGCTGGTGATGAAGAGTCTACCACCAGTCCAGTGGCAGGAAAGTCACTATATAACCACCTGAAGCAGGTTGTAGCAATGCAAAGTTAAAATTGATTCATTACAATATAAAATTGACTCGACCGATTTCCATCTCAAATGTATTGTAGTTTTTTTTTTTGTTTTTTTTTTTTGCAAACTCATTTTTGACATTCAGCAGAAAAAAAAGGGAGTTTTATAGGCACTTTCTGACCTGCAGCGATGGGAGCTCCACTTTTCTTTATCGGTGGCTGAACATCCCTGAGCCGCCAGCGCCTGTCAGCTCAGCTGCATCACGGCTCACAGAGCCAGGAGTGGATCTGAGCTCTCCGTTTTTATAGGACTCAGAACAGCACTTTATTTTCTGGGTCACTATTGGCAAAAGCAAGCAGAGTTATGTAGCATACCACAGCACTAGATTATTTTTAGTAATGTAGTGTCATTTGTCTCACATAGTACATTTAAATAAATGTTTAAGACAAATATGTGTATCCATAAATAATTGATTTATAAAATTATCTAAAGCCATGGAATAATTAGAAAAAGCATTACTGGGTCACTGTCCCACTTAGCCTTACCTAGTTTAATAAGTTTGAAATCCATACCTGAGACAGGAAATACCGTATATGTTAATTTTCTAGCAATTAGAACTTAAATAACATAGACATTGAGATGTTTTATTTCTTCATGTTCTCAAAAAAGGGTTTGTGGAATACTTACGTCTTCCAATGGAAGAAATAATATTTACAATATCATGTAAAGCTGCAGCTGCTTCAGCTGTAAACCTTGTTATAGTCAAGTCAGTGCATGATTAGCAAGTCCTGGAAATCAGCAATCAAGTACTAAAACACTGACTGTAACTACACGTTTTTGTTTAAACATTGTTTCTTAGCTGGCAGAATTACAAGTTGAAAGGCCTCCAACAGTCTGGGCTGTGATTTGCGTTGTAATCCTGTAAATCCAAACACTACCTCTTCACCGTCAGTAAAATATCAAGCCAATATTTTAAAATGTCAGGGAGTTTGGCTCGGTAAGGACGTACGCATGTGGGGAATGGATGCGAAACATTAGGCTTTCAAATTAAAGAAATGACTCTGCTAATTAACGAACCGAAACAATCTGAAATGTCACATTAATGTCAATGACTTTATTGGGGGGGGCGGTGTTTATCCTGCTATATTGTACAACGTGCAGTAAGCACCACTCTGTAATACGAGCTTGGATTATTTGAGTATTAAAACATATAAGATGTTAAACTCAACCCTTTATTAAGCCATAATAATAATATGTGACGTCAACCATAGCATGAGTACAAAAGCGGGGAGAAAACTCATAGTCTGGCTACAGTAGCTTTGGCCACCACTGTGAGGTTGTCCAGCAAAATCCATTAAAAAACCTGTAACTTTTACACTTGGGTTTATGTTCATTCCTCTTTCTAGTTGAATCCTACTGTTGCTCTATAAAGTACAAATATGAGTTTGGTATTGTGGAATCTTCTCATCCAGCTGTTGGCAAGAAACGCATTTTCCGTAATTCATTTACACACATGGCAGACATTCATTCTGTGCAAGTTTGTAGTGTTTTTGTTGCTCCTGTGTTATACTGTATATCTTTTTTGGCATTTTGTTTTTGCACACCGTGTCAACATAGTCATGGCATCCCAGCATTATTTCTGTTTTGAAAAGAGAAAGGCTGCTGTTTTCCAGCAGGTGACATTACAGTGAGGTTTTTATTTTTGTGTCTCAATAGGATTTCTCATAAAATAATCACCCTCTTTGCTTCTTCCCGAGAAGATGCTGTGTTTCCTCCCAGACACAAATAAACTGAGAACAATCAAGTGTTTATACTGCTTATTCAGCCTTCGGGGTTTTTTTTTTTTTTTTTAAATGTTCTGTCTGCAGCTCATCTTTACCAGACTGGCAGTGGGTTGATTATCTAAAACTGGCACAGAGGGAAAATGGTGCTCATAAGAAAAAATAAAACTAGGTGACAAAGTGTTTTTATTTCACAAAAGGTTTCTTTTTTTGTAACCATGAACTTTCTGATATGTTTTCTGTGTGGATACTCTTTCACACAATCATTAGTCATTTAAAAACCAAAGCATAATCCAACTCGGGGATTTTTCAGTCCACAGACAGCAAAGTATCTGAGCAGCCGAGAGCTGCTGCCAAAACGCGTTGAGAGTGTGACGAGTATAGATCATGCTGGGTCGTTCTGGGTGAAAGTTTAGCTGCTAAGGTTACAGACAGCACAGATGCAGTAAGCTCCGTCTTCAACGTCTCAATGAAAATTTGAATTTAATCCCTGCATTTTCTTTTTTTCCAAAGCTATCATGGTTGAATCTGCAAACTTTGTATGGCACTGAAAATCATCTTCCAAGTTAGAAGAAGAAGCTCAGGTGTTCACGAACTTTATAGTTACATTTGATTATAATATACTATATATATTGAACTGAGCTGCAATGATTATTTGAATAACTGAATATTAATCGATGACTTAATTAATCGTCAACTTTTTTTTAATTCGGTTTGAGCACTTTTTTTTCAGCTTCTTAAATGTGTGTATTTCTGGTTAGCAAAGAAAATATTAAACCTGAATAATTTTGGTTTGTGGACAAAAGACATTTGAGAACTTCACATACCAAACAATTACTCGATTAATCGAGAAAATAATCAACAGATTAATTGAGAAAATAATCAACAGATGAATCAATTATGAAAAAATCATTTGTTGCAGCCCTACTATATAATTAGATATATAATTACAATCTTTCCTTGTTTTTATTTCTTAGGCTATAGCAACTTTGCACTAGAAAAGTATAATGGCTGGATTATGACTGAAGGCACATAGGTCCCCACAAAAAGCTTCAGAAATTAATTAAAAATTAATAAATTAACTACTTAAGCAGTTTCACGGGATTAATACTTCTTGCCTGCACTTACCCCTGCGCTTCCCATTTATTAACACAAACACTTCCTCAGTTGGCCCTGATAGTATTGCTTGACAGAGCCTGTTTTCTTAGGAAGTACACAGCATACAAATAATGTTAACATTGTTTACATTCACAAAGACTGAACAGTGGCCAAAACTAACAACAAAAACAAAAAATACCAAAAGTTGCACTCTGTAACTTTAAATATCACAAAAAGCACTGATTTAAAATGACAGAGGAAGATTTATTTGCAACAAAACATGAACTCTCTGCTAATGACAGCATGTCCATGGTGTAAAACTGAGGTCAGGGCTGCTTCATCCCCTCACAGCCCAGGAGATGCTGTACGGTAAGAATCTATATAGTTTTTATTATTTTATTATTTAGTATAGTTTTTATGATTTTCAAGGCCCTGACTCGATCCTTCAGTCCTTCAGAGTCTAATCTGATTGGAGCAGACACAGACTCCTCATCTCGGTGATGCTGCCAAAGGCGGAGAGAAGATGGAGATGTCAGGGAGATCTTCATAAATCAATAGTCAGTCACAGACAATTTTACCTCAATCCATTCATGAGTTCACACTGTCAGTCTATGAGACACTCATTAGCATTCTCAACTCCTCACCACAGTGTTAGCAGAAATTACTGTTGCTATTTTCGCCCATAAAAGGCTGTTATAGAAAGCACAGCCACTCTTGCAAATCCACTCGGCAATTAAACTATAGTCTGAGAGACTGTGTGGAAAATGTGTCACTGGTGTTGTTAGTGAGCCCACAGTTTTTCCACAAGGCTCAGCAACAGACTTACTTTTAGAAAAATGACTCCATGAGTGCAGTACAGCAAACCCACTGTAATAAGATTCAGTGCCATCAGGCATCTTCATCTTTTTAAAATAACCAGGGAAAGAAAATGGTGTGGATAAGTCAAGTCAACATGCTTAACTCTGATATTCATCCTGATTGGAAATGATGGAGAAGCTCTTGTATTGAGCAGACAGTATTAATTACTCATGTATGAATTATTCAGCCTTTAAACGAGTCAATGAAATATAAATGCCTACAGTCAATAGTTGCCAACACTCGAGAAGACTTTGGACTCCCTCTGGGGGGATTTCAGATCCACTGATGGGTTGCATCCTCTACGCTCGACCACAAAATGACATCAGAGTTAAATCTTCAGCCAGCGCGCTGATTCAGCAGAAGCTTCACATCCCCCACGGCCACTCCATCATTGATTGACCCTGTTGAATATGAAAATGTTATGTGGAGGTGAGATTTGGGAAATATAATGAAGTTTCCGTATACCCTAATTGAAAATCTCTTCAATTCTTATAACGTGTATGGGTCTTTTTTCTGTTTGATGACATAGGGTAAGATTTAGATACAGATGTAGCATAGCCTGTCATCAACAAAACTAATGATACTTTTCCTTCTTTTATGTTGGTAACTCGTATGTCTGGTGCCCATGTCGAGCTTTGTTGAGCTCAAGACAAACTCACCAATGAGGACAATAAAGTATATACAGTATATCCATCTACTGTATATCTATTAAATTAAACAAAATTGATTTTTCAAAGTATATTTTTCAGGCTGCATAAAGCAAGATGAATGAATAGGACAAAATGTTACACATATAATTACAGAATTGATTAAAACACAATGATAATACTTGTTTTTGTTGATGTGAAGGAGGATAATGTAAATGTAATTATTAATAGAGGTATTAAACAATAGTGCAAGTTTAGTCAGTCACACACACACACTCACACACACGCACACACACACACACACACACCATCATACAATGTTCAGCTGCTTGGAGTAGATTTTTAAACTTAGATTCATGTTTGTTTGTTTCATTATTTCCACTGCTCTGTTGGTCTCAAGCTTCCTTCCTCCACTGCAGTCATAAAGTAGATAATGTGATACATGATTGGCTCATACTTTCATATTGTGTTATGTTGTACGTCTGCCATCTAGTGGTGAAAATTCCAAAGTGCATTCCATTTATAAACTCCCCAAAGCTCTTTTTTTAGTGGCTTATGTACTGAAGAGGCAACATAGGCTGAATTTATTTCACGGAATGTATGAATTTTTTTAACTAAATAAATAAATCTGTGGCATTAATTCAGTGGAAAATTTGATTTAACTTTATGCCACTGAACAAATATTATCAGGCTCAATTTAAACTATCAAGATATTGAGGCTGTAGATGGAAATGGCCACACGGTGTGTAATGTCCTTTGCCACAGTCACATAAACAACCAGTACATTTTGCTTATCTACATTCATTTTTTAATAACATGTGGACATTAATTTTATATTATATTAGTCAGTTCTGAACTCCTACAGTTTAGACTCTTGTCAGCCTTATTTTAAGAGCAGAAACTCCAGGATTGCCTTAACTGGTAAATCATCTGTTGTGTACAGTTGGTAATGTACAAATAAACATACTAATGTCTCTCTGTGTGGATGTTGACACAGTTTAGCTTTTCCAGACACTGTTTGGTTTATTTTCCCCTGGACAAACCACGCTAAGTTTGAGTGGACGTGAGCAAACAGATTTTTGTACTTTGGAGTGTGCATCTGTCGAGACATCACTACAATTTGAAATGGAGTTTTTGGTTTTGGTTTTGCTGCTTGGGGGATTTGAGCTTCTCTCTGGAGGTATGATAATACAGAGTATTTTTGATGCCTATAAATAATTATTCTCTCATGGGCTTGAGGTTTATTTTAGTAGTGCAATCTTATTTGTGGACTGTGTGGCAGGTGTGGGATGAGTCTTTTCATTTAACCTACTGATGCAAAACATGATGTAGTTATAATTGTGATTTATGGGACAAAAGACATTCAGTGAAACATGTACTTACTAATTATTTTCCTTTTTCTCACCTCAGCTCCAGCCTCAGGCCCAGTATTTCTCTCTGGCCAGGCAGCCGGGAGTGTTCTGCGGAGACACAGACGGTATAACACGGGGGTGTTTGAGGAGCTGCTGCAGGGTAACCTGGAGCGAGAGTGTATGGAGGAAGTTTGTGACCTGGAAGAGGCCAGGGAGACCTTTGAGAACGATGAAAAAACAGTGCGTGTTTCTTCATTTTCTTATGTTTGTACACAAAGTTGTTTTTACTGACTGTACTCTGTGTTTTTAGATGGAGTTCTGGGCTGGATATGTAGGTAAGACTGTGTTTAATGATTAATTTCTCTTAACACAGACAGAAAATGTCAGCACTGTTGTCCAAATTTGACTAATGTGGCTGATTATTATTAAATTACAGATGATGTTTCTCTTTCTGCAATTGTGTAAACTCTTTCTGTGAAAACAAGAGTGTATAAGTCGTGTACTAATTACAGTCAACAGATGACTGTGTGATGAGGTTCTGTGTCTGCTCATCCTCAGATGGGAACCAGTGTAAGCCAAATCCATGTCTGAACCAGGGCTCATGCAAAGACCATCTTGGCTCCTTCACCTGCACGTGTCAGCACGGCTTCACTGGTAGGAAATGTGAGATTGGTAAGTCAGAGTCCTGTGGCTGGATTTAAATAAAATTAGATATTCGTGCTACATGATACGTATTTGTTAAAAGTATGAGATGAGATCTGATCATATGTCAGTCCCAACAGATAAACAGCCAGATGGTTTTTTTTTTTTTTTTTTTTTTGCCCCTCTGAATTCAATCAGTGGCTTGTTGTCGATCTTCATTGCGGTTTTAGGCTCCAAAAATAGAATTGTATTTTTAGAAGTTCCATTTACATCTGCCAAAGTGACCTTTCTTTCCCTCTGAGTAGCGACTGTGTTTTCCCGAATCATTCCCGAATCGAATTAAATGCCTAACAATCACAAAATAAGCTTTTACATGAAGTGGTACATTATTAATAGTAATATTATAAAAATAGTTTTTTTTTTCTGCTCAGTTGTTGCGAAAAGATGTGACGTGAACAATGGAGACTGCATGCACTTCTGTGAGTCGATGGGAACCTTTGGCGCTAAATGTTCCTGTGCGACAGGATACAAGTTGATGGAGGACAGTGTCTGTGAACCAGAAGGTATGGCATCGTTCTCAGTAAATACTGTGTTAAATGGGATAAGAATGATGTTTAATTCAACTATAATTGCTTCTCATATCACCAGCTGAATTCCCATGTGGCAGAACCGCTCTGACAGCAGGGAGTGAAGTATTCACAGTATTCACAAGGTCTCTGCTTGGCCACAAGAATGCAAGTCTGCCAAACAACACTTCAGTGAGCAATGTCACCACCACAACATCCTCTCCCTCAACTCCAGCCAGTTCCACTGCCTCTCTTCCAGCCAGTTCCACTGCCACAACAGATTCCGCCGAAAATTACAGCTGGAATAAACTGCCACTGTGGGTGTATGAAGAGGCCGAGGGCCCCACTGAAGAACCGATTCGTCCTTACAAACGCATTGTAGGCGGCGAGGCAGTAACTCCAGGAGAGATCCCATGGCAGGTATTGTATGGAAATGGAAGCATTCAAGTGTGAAAGGCTTCTTTTCTTATGAGGGAAAACAAAAGGGAAAAGAATCAGCAGCTTTACAACTACTAGCTATTCACAGCTCCTTTCTTTGTGCAGGTAGCCTTGATATTGCGTTCAAGCGGTGAGTTATTCTGTGGGGGCTCAATTCTCAGCAGGAGTTGGGTTATTACTGCTGCTCACTGCCTGGCAGAAGTAGAAGGGGCCTTCATCGTCCGAGTGGGTAAGAGTCACTGCTGCAAAACAATTGTCAGGCAAAAACTTGTTCTACTCTTGGTAGAACAAAACAAGCAATGTTGCAATATTCTTTTTGAACTGGAAAGTGGATTATGAAAAATATTGTGTATCCTAGTCCATGTAATGGGATTTATTTTGGGTTTCACTGTAGAGCACAGCGATTCAGCTGTTTCTGTGCATCATGTCTCCACCTGTAGGAGAGTATAACATCAACATCAACGAGGGCACTGAGCAGGATTATGAAGTGTCGAGGCACCACATACACCCGCTCTACAATGCCAGCGTAAGCTTGTACAACCACGACATCGCCCTACTGTACCTCAAAAACCCCATTACCTTCTCTGCAACTGTGCGGCCCATCTGCATAGGCCCCAGAGTTTTCATAGAGACCCTCATAAAGGACTCCTCCCCAGCTACAGTCAGCGGCTGGGGCCGAACACGCTTCCTTGGAGCCACGTCAAACACACTGCAGAAGGTGGAGGTTCCCGCCATAGATCGGACCGAGTGTAAGGACAGCAGCAGTTCCAGGATCAGCCCTTTCATGTTTTGTGCGGGATTCTATAGTGAGGCCAAAGATGCCTGTCAGGGAGACAGTGGAGGTCCTCATGCAAACAGCATTCATGACACATGGTTCTTGACAGGCATCGTGAGCTGGGGGGAAGAATGTGCAAAGGACGGGAAGTATGGTGTGTACACACGAGTGTCGCTTTACTACCGCTGGATCAATCATGTTATGGGACAAATTAAACAAAGGCTTGCATTCGATGTGGAAGATCCAAACATTGGAATTTAAATTTTAATTTAAGAACATAACTTTTTACTTCATAAATCGGTTGCTTTTAAAATAAAATGTTGCTGTGAACTGTAAAGGCAAGTTAAGTGTTGGTAAGTTTAGAGCATTCAGGCAACTGGACTGACACTGGATAAAAACAGTGATGTGTAAAAGTAAAATGTGCACTTTTCATTGACTGAATCACAAATAAATTCCACCAAATAACTTCAGAATAACTTCTTTTAAAAGCCTTACAGGTAAAATACTGAAGGAGTGCAGGTACTTTGTAAAACATCCAGTCTTCTTGTTTAAGTGCAACACTCCCATCTGCTGGTAAATGTACAAGAGGAGAACAGCAGAAAACAGAAAATATTTGCAAATAGATGTAAAACAAAATGTAACAAAGACACAAAAATATGAATACATTATTCATATTTATTTAAAATATGAATAATTTTTTTATAAATTCATATTTGAAATAAATAAACTATTATAAAATAGTTTCTATAAATACAAAAATGTAGAAATAACATGTTGAATCAGGGTGTGTACTGCCAAATGTCACATGATGGCGACTAAAACAAAACATTTATAGCAATAAATAGTTTGTTTTTATTTCATTGTATTTTTGTACAGAATTGAAGCCATACAAAAAGAAGTCATTTCAGAACAGTGACAGGCTATTGCTCAGTTGCCATGCATTTTCATATTAAAGAAACTTTAAGCAACATATTTACACTACTTGGCTTGAGCGGTGCATTTTGTTTTGGTTTTCCAACCTGGAGAATTTGTGCATCATCGGCAGCATTTTGGATTTTAGTTTAACAAATTTCGTCATAAGCTGAAACTGAAAAGCGAAGGAAAGGGTGGTGTTCTTGTGCAGTCAAGCATAGCTCCTGTAAATGTATGGAAAGATAATTTAATTCGGGGATGCACAGATATTTCACAATATGAAGGAACAACATGACAGCAACATAAATAAATTAACAACATAGGAAATGTGTTGTACGGAGCGGCCCCTGCTGCTTTCCACGCTCATTTCCATATCAAATACAGCATATCAAAGGCAGCCCTCCGACTGGGGCCTCAATTTGATGTGGTAAATTCATATAAGTCTGCAATCAATATTTAATTAAGCGTTCGACACACAGGGTTTATTTCATGTTGGCTGTATGATCCCCTTTAAAACGGAAACCATGATTAACTGAACAGTAATGAAGGGGAGGAAACAGTCTGCCTCAGTGATGGAGGGGCAAACAGAGCCTAATCTCTCTTTTCTCTTTTGTTTCTCTTAATCTGACTGGCTTGCCTTTCTCCACACTGTGACTGACAGTCGGCTCCCAAAAAGGTCCCAAGAAGAACGACAGAGTTTGACGCTCTGTGGCACATGCTTCAGATTTGTTTACGGCACACGCCAAGGAATACTTTGCCATCACTCTTTATCATGTTCGCCTGTGTCTTACATTATGATCACTGACATGTCGACTGCTGCCTGCATGCAGGCAGGGGGTACCGTCTCCCCTGCCTCCCTAACATGTCATTCAAGAATAAACAAAGGAAGTAACAGCATGAATCAGAGGAAATACACAGTAAAAGAGGTAAAGCAGTAAGCAAAGGATACATTCAGCAGACAATAGGTGGCTTTTGGTTCCTCTATTGTCTTTCCACATTATTAAAGTGCCTGTTGGATATTTAAGAGGTCAATAAAGCAAGACATTTTGATTTTTGCAAACCGTACACACAAGAGATATCCAAAAGAGCCGGGATAAAAAAAAGGCATTATGGCATGGCACATTTTGGCATTTGAACTTCCCAGACTGCCATAAGGAATGAAATGTAAGAAAAGCACAGTGAAGTATTCAGTGGAAAATGTCAACTACTGACACAAAGGATGAGACACTGTGGTTAACAATCAATGTTAAAAAGGACGTACAAAAGCCTCTGCTTTAACTGGTTTAGGCAATTCCTTGGTGAGTGTCCATCCAGCACACACTAGGACAAAAAAGAGCATAGACAGAGCGATGCCATAACCTCAAGTTCAAGCTGGATTAAAAAAAGGGTCGAAATGTGTTTCAAAATCCACAGTTTGCAAAATGACTCGCTCCTGCAGCAGCAACCAACACATCCTGACTACATTTGTGTGTTGCAGATGGAGCGAGAGAAGGACAAGATCACCAATCAGAAAGGAGGAAGACCAACCAGCACTCAAAGATTGATGACTGATTGTCCAGAAGGGCTCAACAGTTTGTCCGCCCTTGTGTTCACGCCACAAGACACATTCGCTATCGGAAAACACTGGCCCAGGTGAGTGTACGTCAAAACTTTGGGGGAAAAAAAATCACAAAATATCCAACTTTTGTTTCTGATGACTGGACTGTGCTGGAAAAGAGCAGGGACTGAGGAGAGGGAGGCTGATAGTGCATCAGTTTGGATCAGGTATGGCTCAGTCAGACCTTTTTCTCTGTTCATCCACGGGTTAATATTAGATTCACAGTCTGTGCTTTCTTCTCTACGGGGAGCTGAGCTTTCTCACCTTCAGGGTCCCTGGGTCTACAAAACAATACACAGATGTTTTAAAAAGATGTTCAAAGTCAGGAAATACTACACCTCAGCTTTACAGTTATCTTTACCCCCAAGTCTGGACGAGTGTCCTCGGTTACTGTCTCCGACGATCAGCTGCAGGCTGGCAGCTCCGAGAAAGCCCTCCAGTCGTCGACTCAGATTTTTCACCAGCCTGAAAAATGAGGGAAGATGTAAGAGTGAAATAAAGTGTAGGAATGTGAATGTGTAGGAACATATATTTTTTTTACATTTCTTGCACTTCTTCATATATAGGACAGTTTGATAATAACCCATCATCATTGCAAATATCTTGTGTTAATCCAGTGTGTTAAAAGCTTAAAAAAAACAACAACAACTCACCAGCGCCCCCTGTTGTCCTCATACTGGAGTTGAATTATGTCTCCACATTTGATTGTGATGCTATCGGGTCCATTTTGAAAACAGTCAGCTAAAGCTCTGTATCTGCCTGGAGACTAACACAGAGGGAAAGCGTCAACTCAATGTAATTAAGAATCTTTCATTAGTGTCCAACACTTGTACGAGTGTTTTTGAAAGCAAACACTAAACAAACACATACAAATGCACTATTAAGCACAAAATATCAGAGGAACAATAAGGAAAATGGGCCACAAAAATGACACTTAAGCAAATATATTTTGCTTCTTTATTCGTCTGAAAACAAATTGTATTTCCATTTTGTACAAGCATTTTTCATATTCTAATTTTCTCTTTTATTGCTTATTCTATTCATCGTTGTCTACCTTTGACCCTTTTGCTGCTGTGAAAAGAGAATTTACTCATGAATAAAATCGAATGTAATCTAATCTAAACTAAAACAGTAATAATATTGCAATTACTAAGCACAGTAAATCTTAGTTGGTGAATTATTAGATTGTAGTTTGTTTTTGCAGTTAAGAAGCTTATGATGTATATGTAGGTGCAATGGATCACACTAGGTCACAGCAAAAAAAAGAAGAAAGAAAACTGAAAAAAATTTATTTGTTATCAAGTAATTGATAGTAAATTCAGAATTTTTGTGTCGTTTGATCGAAATCTGTCGTTGTTCCACAGTCACTATTAATATCCTCAATGAAGAGTTGTAAAGGATCATCGTGGCAGTTTTCAGATTTTGTATTTAAAGATCTAAAAAAAAAAAAAATAGGTCTAATAATTATCATTTAATGTATTTTGTTGTATCGAATGTGACTTTATTCTGTCTTACCAGTTGCACCAAAACCTCCTCCTCTGTGTCAGATGGGTGGAAAGCGTCCCGACCTCCAGGCCACTCCCCCTGACCTTCGCAGTTGTCTACCGTGTGATGAGCTCCGGGCCAACCTGACACACAGACAACACTTTGGCTTTGCCTGTCACAGGTATTGATTGGCACATTCTAAAGACAACCGCTCACATGTTAAAGGCATAATGTAGATACTTATCTAGATCAACATTGTAATGACACATTTACTGGGAAATGAACAAGAATGACGGAAGGAATCAGATCCTAAACTTGGTAGAACCCATGCTCTTACATGAATCTGATTTCTGAGTACTGAACTGCTGTGGGGGGATGTCAAACATCTACATCACTTTAGGGTCCCACAATATTTTCATGTGATTCATTTACTAAGTATCTACTTGACTGTAGCATGAATATGTGTGAATGAGATTTACTCACTCCTGCGGTTGTGCTGGTGTTTAGGGGAGTGAGGCTGGGGGTCCGGACTGCTCCTTCCTGATTCTGTGTCCTCTGAGCTCACCGACGCCCTCTGCTGCTTGCTAGGTGAACAACACCAAACAACAGTTGGGGCCACATACTGTAGTGACTCAGCAGACACATTCAGGATAGCTGTTATCCTCAGCCACACAATCTAGGGACGGCTGTCACTTTCTGATCCATATCAATAAGGGAACAGTATAGCTGACCCCAGATCAGTGCCAAGAACCAACTCTGTCCTGTTGTATCCTTCATAGCTATGACCATTCAGAAACCAGCCAGACAACAGGGCAAAACACAGAGCAGCCATGTGCAAGCTTCTCTGTAAAAAGTTGGAAATTAGAACTCACAGGCCGCTGATTGACACAGGGGTTTGCACGTGTCAATACAAGGGAAGATCTGGTCTCGATTTTAATCCAAGTCCATATCCAAATTTAAAGATTTGGTTATTCAAATTATTAAATTGTTCAGTAGCTTGATGTCAAAAAAAACGAGCCCCATCTTAAAAAGCAGCTGTCACGAGGAAATTAATACAATTCATGAAATGAAGCCCAGACTCATCTTCTTTTTTGTTTGCCCTTTGCATTAACATGCAACATAGCAAATATGACGATGCAGAACTGAGAGTGGTTGTTTTTGATAGTTAGAAATACTATGGGAAAGATGCTGAGACACAGGCCTCGTGACATGACAAGGGAGTCAGTTATGAACCAGAATGAGGATCAGTGTGCAAACACAGTAGCCCTGGAGTTTTGGTCCCCAAGCTGGGCCAAGTGGGTCATGCCAGGGCAAGCTGAGCCAGGCAAGGTTTACCACTGAGTGTTAGGGCAGGTCAGTGGCGCTGGGGTTGGTGACGGGGGCGTGGCCGGGGCCGTTGCCGGGGGCTTCGGGGACGGGGGCTCCGGGAGCGAAGGCACAGAAACACGTCGGCCGACGGCGAGACAAAGTCCAGCCCCGGCAGACAGCCCCTGGGAACCCCTCTGGACGGCCGCATGCCCCTGCAGGTGAGGGGACGGGAGGAATGGGGATAGGCAACTAGACAGCAGTGGACAGAGTGGGGCCTGCCGCCCTTCTCACACACCACCACACCCACACAAAGCTTCAACCAGAGCAAGGGGAAATTAGATTTTCAGATTCTCTCAAGCTATAAGCTGAAAAAAAAAAAATATATGAAAACTCAACAAAAGATAATAGAGCTGTGACTGTTGCATGTATGTGTTCTGCATGTGTCTGTTCTGTTTGTATGTTTGTGATTGGATTCATGCCCTGAGCACTTTACACTAAGCTGCTGTCAATACTAAATCTGTGAACAGCCATGAGCACTTACCTCTCAGGGACTGGTGGAGAAAGCTGCATGTGCTCAACCATGTGTCCATGTTGATTTGCTTCGTCTATGAAATGGAGGGAAAAACAAGGTATTCTAAAGAAACATAAATATATCTAGCCATATTTTCAGGCAAAGTTGCACATTTAGCTCTTTTTCTTTAAGTTCAGTAAATGATTAAAAAAGTAAATAAATAACCTGAGCACAAAGGCCCACTCACAAGTCTCAGAGCTTTTGATCACATCTCATATTGTCTGAGGAGATTGAGAAAAGCAGTTCAAAGCTCCAAAGTCAGCAAGTGAACCTATGTGCTTAGACCCTCTTCAACAAATTAACTTCACGCTTCCACAGACCTCTAAGCAGCTTCTGTTGGTTAGTTAGGATTCTGCGCAGCTCGCTGAGCCAGGCCATCTTCACTTCCACTGTGGGAGCCTGAGAGACAACAGGGACATGGCAACAGTATAAATAAGTCTTTCATTACAACATTCTGTATGGAAATTCTGTCTCAACATTACCATTTCCTCTGTTAGGCCTGTATTTACTGATAAAGCTAAGGGGTCAGGATTTTTATAAATGTCTGTGCATGAAAAAATGTTTATGTTTTGTTTATTTCCCTATGCACTATGGGGGAATTAAAAAAAAAACATAACAATACTCTCAACAGTCTATATAAGCAGATCCTGGGTCAAACACATGATTTTCACGCTCGATACTATCAGTGGAATGCAACCTATTTTTAGGTATTTCAGTATTTATTGATTTATGTATTAAGGGTGAACATTCTAAGTGTAAAATGTTTGTTTTTACAAATACATTTTCGTATTAAAATAATCAACAATTACACTAAGAAAATACAGAATTATTACTCAGGCCTGTCTTTACTGAAATCAACTGAAAAGACTGACATTAATTTTTATTTTTAAAATAAAATCCATACCTGAACCACATACACTTCCTCCCTGCCACTGTACCAGATCTCAAACTTTTTTACATCTCCTTTGACATTCTCTGTGATCCCCACAGCCGTCATCTGCCAAGAGAGATACACTGATTACACCGACACACACGACACGACACGCTCACCATACATCAGACTTACATCATGTAACACATCTGTCCTGTCATGACACAAGCATTCAGACACATCTCTGCTGTGTGACGGCTTCCTTCCCGCATTCTCAATAACACATCACGAGCAGCAGCTGTTGGTGCTGACATCACTTCACACAGCAACTAATACAACTAAAGTTTAAAAAAATAAATAAATAAATAAAACAAAAACAAAAAAACTCTGGGCTTTGCAGCCAGCTACTGTAAATAACTTACATGTGTTGAAGATAAAAGCAGAGCCACCAATAAAACTATTGATGATTATGATTGTACTGTAAAGCATTCAAGTTGTTAGTGTTGTAGTTATTTAAGTTTTAATGTTGGTGTGTCGTGATTCTCTAATCTAATCTAATCTCATCTGATGGATGAGCTCTGTGGTAACTTCATACTGTACCTTTAGCATTGTGTTTTTAATTCTACATCCGCTTATCTTTAAATTAATTTGTGGTATGTTCTTGTACGTATAGCCAGACTGCACTGTATGCTATAGACACTACCCAGTGTACACATTGAACACTTGACAGCCATTAAATATAGTTTTACTTTGTAGCAAATGACTCTGGTTTCCATTACAAGAGTAGTATCCGATTACTAAAAATGTCATTCTTATGAAGCTGAAAAAAGGCAGAGATTTATTTAGGTGGAAGACTTTTATCCACACAAGCAGTTTGTGTGTTATACAGTATATGGCAAGTTATATTGTATAAAAATATCCCACGCAAAACTGACAACCATCTCTATAGTTGAATTTTCTTAGATTTAGACTTTAAACCTGAAATAAGATGTAATTTTCTTAGACTTATGACACAACTAATCTTTTCCATTGGCATTCATGGTCATTAAATGCTCTGTTTTAACCTTTTGGGATAAAACACAAGATGCACTCAAACAAACAAACAAAAAAACACACACAGACCAACCTTGAGACAGTGCTTGAAGCTGTACGAGGGCGTCTTGTCACAGCCATCTCCGTGCTCCTCCCTCCGCTTACAGAAAAGAAGAGCTCGCTCATACAGGAAGAGGTGTCTTTGCATCGGCTTGAATCGAGCCAACTCCTTCATGCGCGTGGGGCCTTTCTTATGGCTGATCCACACACTGAAGGAGCCCTGCATTAACACACGTCCCAGCTCACAAATGTCCCCCTATGTATAATGAAAGGAAGTATTTACTGTATGTGTAAGTCTTCTTTGTACATGTATTCTATGTTATAGCACAGTGTTAGCAGATTTATTGCAGTTTAGGAGTATAAATCAGGTTTACCTCATATCCTGTGATGGCTATCTGATGCATAGAATCATTGACTGATTTGAGCAGGTCCAGCATGGCTGTTAGCGCCCCCTGCAGTTCAGAAGTCCCCTCACAATCTGAACTGTACTTAAGCAGCTCCTGAGAGCACATACACAAGAAAGGCCATGAGGGAATGTGGGTGCACACTCAAAATCATGCACCACAGATGTTGGTAAAACAGTCCACTCACATGGAGAGAGGCCGTAGGAAAATTCATGAATATGCCCGTCATTAGTAATAATTACAAAGAATATTCTGTATTTTTGCATTAATGTTTTAGGCACAAGTTCATTTAAAAAATAATTACTGCACATTTTGTGGCTATCTCAGAACCAAATCAAAATATAAAGCAATCTTAGGTGGACACTCTGTGCGTATGAGACACAACAGTGCTCTCAGTCTCACCTTAAGCAGCAGCTGGTATTTGGTGAGGCGTTGGACTGGTTTCAAAAGGTATGAATCCAGGCCCAGTTTGTGCTCCAGCTTTTTTTGACATTCCTTCGGAAAAAGGACACATTAAACCACAATGAATGGTATGTTTGACAGTGATGGATAAACAGCTTTCTTCAGTTGTTGCATGACAACTAACCAATAAAAAAAAAAAAAATGATGTTGACAAAAAGCAAAATCATGGCAAATCTGACCTGAAAGAAGGCACAATCAGAGAACTGTCTCCACAGAGCGTCAGAGCGTGGCTTATTCTGACAGTAGCATTCATACATTTGAAAACTCTCTTTCTGAAATAGAACAGAAAAAAAATAAATAAATTATATATGTATTTGATAAACATTTGATCAAAATATAAAGAAGATAACAACATAAATATTTATCCTCTCACCCGTTTCAGGAAACAAGCTCCCACACCTTCAGGGGCCTCGAGGCATCCTTCCAGATCCTGGAGAAAGACCCTGGATTCCCAGAGTGGACAAAGGCAAAGCATATCTGAAAAGCCTCACATTAACCTCGTTACAAACAGTAACAGTGGTACAGTGCATGAGTCTTCACTATAGAACCTACAGTATCTGTCACTTAACTTACACAAGTGAATAAAAGATCTGTATATTGTACATGTGGACTACAACACAATTTTTTGTAAAACAAACTAAATGTGATTTACATTTAGTTTGTTTGGTTTGATTCTTAGTGTGTGTGCATGCTAGAAGGAATGATGGCAACTTTACTATTCCAAATCTTATTTATTTATATAGTTAATTAAAAGTGTAGTGTGTAACTTTTACATATAGACAAATGTCTGTTACATTGTCTGTCAAATGAGTTCACTCAGTGCCGATTAAGTCTAGCTCCACACAACTCTCTGTATCTCTCCGTATACTGCAGTGGAGTTTGGATCTTGTCACCAGGTGACATTTCCTTGGTTCAAGTATGACTGAAAACACAAAGATTTGCCCACCCAATGTTTCAGACACACAAACTGTTTTTGTTTGACGGAGCCCGTTTTCATGTGTTACGTGTATTTTGCATCATTTCTGTTCATGAAGACAGTCAAAATAATAACATCAACATCAACAAATAAAAGTTACACACTGCAGAATTTCTGTGTGGCGGTCAATCTTTCATATGCTAATCTTGGTATGTTCAATCGGGTCTACATTATATTTCCATTATACGAGTCATTAATCACTTGCCTGCTGTGAAAATTGTAGATCTCAGGCATGTTTCCAAAGAGGACGTCTCTCTTGCTGCGCAGGATTGGGGTCAGGAGGCCTGACAGAGCAGGATTGTCCATCTCAGCCCTGTAACCCTGAATTATTTATGAAAGCAACACATTTAAGGAAGTATACTGTTTACTATATCTATAGATGCTTTAGTAAGAATTTAAATTTATTTTTCTGTGTTTTCTTCATAGCAAAACGAGGGAAAGGGATTGCACGACTGTTCAAATGATTTTTATTGCCAGTGACATTTTAAGCTCAACAGGCTCTCCCTCAGACAATCAATAAATATAGAGGATAATACTGTATAAGTAAACATCCTTTTATACGTATTATTATTATTCTTATTATAATGCATAGAGTGAAGTCACTATGTACAAATATATACAGACATAAGAAGTCGGCTGCAACGGTTCAGGCTTAATAGCCTTCATACATACTAACAATATGAGACACCACCAGTTATTAAATGAATAAGGATAATCTAAATAAGGCCATGTAGCCAGTAATGATATTCATTAAAAAAAACACATTCTGAAAGAGACACTGAAAGAGATGACAGCTTCAGTCCAGTATATTGAAGGAACTGTCTAATATCAAAGTGTTTAAAAACATGAACTATTTTTACTATATATTTTAAACACTCTTGCAATTCTAATATCTTCACTGATGACTGTTGTGATGTATCACATGAGGTGGTCAGCATGGGTGGTGGGTAATTGTTGTGCTCAATTCATCACTGGCCTAAAATCCTTTGTAAGGGGGGGGGGGGGGGTGGCTCTAAAGTGGGGGGGGGGGGGGGGGGGGGGTTGGCTCTAAAGTGTGCAGATCATGTGCATTATTTTACTGTTTTACTGATTTTGATGGATCCAGCACCGTTCTACATGTTTTACTTGTTTGCTTACCAGCAGCACTGACAGCAGCTCTTCCACATAGATTCTTTCAGTCTCTATGAGTTCCCTCATTACATGGCTGTGACACAAACACACACATAGAAGGGGACAGAGAAAGGCACCAGAGGGCATCATTAGCTCTGAACAAAGAGAATCACAAAGTAAGACAACATCAAATCCAGCATGGAGGACAAACAGATGTGTGGACTGATGCCTCCTCCTCACCGCTTCAGTAGGTCAGGACTGTCTTCTCCCTCCAGGCTGTACGACACGCAGCCTCCACTCTCCTGGTAGTCATGAATAACCTCTATCTGAGCAAAACACATGTGGACAACACTGACACCTCCATTTGGATTTAGAGAGAACATTTTCACTTAAAATTAGTGCTAGTGTTAGGAAATGAATGCACAAAACAATAATAAAACATACATTATTTTTTTCTTTTTGTCTTACTTTTCTAGGGTTGGGGCTCTTGCGGGATCCTCTCTTCCCAGGTAAAGAGAGGTCGAATGTGAACTTCAAACCATCTCCTGTGAAAGCAGAGCAGCAGCTCATCAAAGAGGATAATTCACATACAGCACAGGCATAGTGAGGACATAATTAAAGTGTCCATATAAAAACTAATGCAATTTATTTTTATGACCTTGAGTACTGCATGAACAGGATAGCCTCAAAGAGGTTTGCCTCAACGACGTTTCTCTATTCCTCAAAGAAAACATGAATCAATGATAATGATGAACACTTGACATAATCGATGATGATGATGATAGGCTTCCTCTTCTAACGGTTCAGCCTGGAGCCAGTAGGCACAGATCTAACTCAGTGTGTTGCACAATGTTCACCCTCCTTTTGATGCAGGCAGATGCCGAGTCCAAGCTCAAGTGAGAACTACGCCTGGCATGTGCCCGTGCATGTGCCACATTATGATCATACATGTATGAGCATGCATGTGTCAACTCAATCAAAGCTAACCGGTGTTGTTGTCTCCATCTCCTCTGAAATTCAGTGGTGTGCCAAGTATCAAGAGAACCTCAGATCACGTCATAATCACTCTGACTCTGATTCTTATGACGCTCATTAGTTACGGCTTCCTAACACGGAGAACAAAGCCATGAAGAAGACATGAATGGACATAAAAGACGAGCCTTTTTATCCTTTCACTGGACAAATGCATGTTCAGTCACAATAGAATACGATTACTGTAAAATCAAATAAAAACTCAACAGTTTACACGTACAGTATTAACTGGGGACCAATGTACAGTATATACATCCCATGAGATACATAGAGAGATGAAACATTCTTGAATCATATGAACCACATATGGTTCAACAGTATGCATCCCGACCAATAGAACGGTCTTGCGTGTCCCAGTGGACTGATTATATCAGCTACCTTCTGTTCTAGCTTGTTTGTGACGATGGCCTGCTAACACCTTAGGCCTGCTCAGTGGGACCCTGTGATGTGTTCATTTAAGCATGGTGTCTAAAGGAAAGATGCAGCAGGGAGAGGGACTGGAGGGATAAGACCCCATACTGGGCCCAGGAAACAGGGAAAGGGTGGGTCTGGAGTGAGCTTTGTGAAAAGTCAACTACTGGAAACTAGGGACGCCTTTTTTTTTATACTTGTGCATGTATGAGAGTGACAAAATCTATATTCCAACAAAGATTCTTTCTGCTGAGATGAGATTTTATATCTGTGAGCGTGTCTGTACTGTACCGTGCTTGGGGGAGAAGAGCGGGGACTTGGCGCGTGGTGGGTTTTCCGACCTGGGGGCCACCAGCTGGACTGGTCGGACATGTTTATCAGCCTGTTTCCTCAGACAAGTCTGTCGGTTCTGGATCATCTGCTGCACCACTGCATGTTTCTCAAATGTTTTCCCAATCTGGACCTAACAGAGACAAGAGGAGAGGAAATTTTTGTAGGGGTAAGACGCTTTTTCTTTTAAAATGTAACATCCACTCATATCACTGATTCTGTGGGGAAGAAAATGAAGATCGGACAATGATGGTACCTGAGACGTGACGTTCCATCACCAAATAGTTACAGAGTTAGGGGATCTGACCTGCAGATTAGGTGTGATGACTGCCTCATATTCATTGGACAAGATGTGAGGTTCTGAGCTCAGTATCGATGGCGCCCTCTCCAGGAATTTCTCAATATCCCTTAAAGCAGCCTGGGCTGCTTCCTTAGACTGAAAGTTTTCTACCAGATGATTGGCCAGCAAATATGCTCCCTCATCACACCATGTTTGAGCCTGAGAGAAGACAGCAGATGACTATCAGAATGTCTGTGAAGATTCTCATACATCCAGGTCATAGTTATGCAAAAGTCACTCAATTAGTAGTAACCGGACTTGTAGATTTCTTGTAGACGTTATACCTCTCACCCAACCTTTGAGAAATGTGGGCAGTGCTCACTGAAACTCCAGTGCGTTCTAACGGGGCTGCTCCAAGGTGTGATAGAAACCCCCATTAAGAGTCAACTAGAGCTGCTGGAGAGCTTCAGGTAGTCACTGATGGACATTCAAGTGTCACATGACATGCCCGTGTTTGTCCAGCACATAAACTAACATTTTAACCCACCTGTTCAACAAACAAGTAGAGCAGCAACTTTGGTTCCCACTAAAGCGTGTATGTCGGTTTGTCTGCATCGACACACACACACACACACACAGAAACATGTGCTTAAGTGGGAACCAAAGCAGGTGAACATCGTCATTCATCAGTGTTTGTACAAATTATAACCTTAAACTCTCCAGTATCAAACTACCTGGGTTAGTTAACATGTGTTAATTAGTTTAGCATCAGTTAACAAATGTTAACAAACATTTGGAGAAGCGAAATGCTCACTATCTTGGTCGCTGTTAAATAACAGTTGTACGCAAACACATCTGTATCAGCTGTGCCTGCAGCCTCACAGCCGGACTCTGCTCTTCTTTCTGTTCGTTCTTCTTTAGAATTTTAAATAAAGTGACAGAGCATTTCTGCATGTTTTTGCATCGAGGTAAGATATATTCTCAGCCGACTGAAGAGAAACTGTTTTCAGTCTGTACTCCATAATCCTTTTGGAGTTTTTTAGTCATGGTTTTCACCACAAACTCTCAGAACTGAAGCCTCTTGGATGAGAGATGAAACGTCTCATGAAATCCGGTTGCTACTACTGACACAATGACTTTTAGATGATTATTACTATACAGTATACCTGCACATAAAGTATGTGTCTTGATATGTGTGTGTGAGCGGATACATATGTCTCAGTACCTGACCGAGGTCGAGCAGCAGCTGGTGCGTGTGCAGAAGATGAGAGTGTTTGGACTTTAGAGCAGCAGTAAGTGTATCACAGTGGTGGCGAAGCTCGTTGCAGCGCTGCATGATGAGAGCCATAGCGAAGTGGTGATTAACTGAAAGCTGGTGTCCATGAAGGATGAGGATCTGAGCTCGAGACACCACCTCCTGACCGAGCCAACAAAACACTCAGATTTAACTCAAATGCTAAAATCAAATTATGTATAGCGGTTGACAGTCAAACTGAGAAAGCACTAACCTGTGCATCAGACTCCAGACTGTCCAGCTTTTTAAGAGCATGTTCTGCCTGAGCCTCAGTGTCTACAGATACAGACAGTTCCCTCTCCTGAGCCATCAGATGCTCCAGACAAAACTCCATCTAAACAGGAAAAGCATACAATCAGTTATGCAGTGCACAGAGACCAGAAACAGGCCAAAGTGGCATGTATTGTATGCCATGTTCAGACCTAGTATTAACATCAGTCCTGAGTGAAGTACAAATTATGCTGTTTTTAATCCTTCTTGCTGTGACAAACAGGTCTGTATGTGTTTGACTGACAGAGAGAGAGAGAGAGAGAGAGAGAGAGAGAGAGAGAGGCGTTGGGGGATGGAGGGCATAGTCAGTCAGCTGAGGTTTCAAACTCCCAACTATGAACAGGGAAATATGGGCTAAAATGTACATAACAATCCACAACTCGCCTGCAGTGGGGACTGAACAAGAAAATGTGTCATGATGACCAAACTTGGTGTTTAGAAACACATATATAGGTATGTGAAATCAGGTACCTCCTGAAAGCTTTGCTCATATCTGAGAAGCTGCAGATACTGGTGAAGTTTCAGATGATGCTTCTCAAAGAAGCCATCAAACGCTGACTCCATGTCTCTGAGCTGCGCAAGAAGCCTACAAAAAAAATGGGACTTTGCCATAGCGATGTGTCAAGCAATCTGAAAATTATTGGAGGTATACAATTCTACAATATACATTTTAGCATTATATATATATGGTATATGGTTAATCTGAAGATACAGTATCAGCCACTTCTGTGGAAGATTTCAATAGGTCGTTTAATCATAATATATTTACTTATTTAATAGTGGAAGAAATTATTTATTAGATACAAAAAAGACAACGGCTGCCAGGAGATATCTTACCTCTGTACTGTCTCCCAGTCCAGCTTCACATCCCAGTGGGAGTCATCCTCATTCCCAGAGTTTTCAAGGCTGGAGAGAAGATGACGACCCTCCTTGGACACAGACCTAATTACATCCTGGTATCAGGACAAGACAGTTTACATTTTAAGTAAACAATGTTAAAATGGTACCATATTAATTTATAAAATACTGCTAGATTTTGGCAAATATTTGAAACATTACCTTGAGTTTCTTATATTTTTCTGTCTGGGCATCAAGAAGAGACTCTATGGCCTTCCCTTTGTCGGGCAGCTCCGTCTCTGCCAGCTCAGTGCCAAAACCCTGAAGCATCTGTGCTATGTCTTTGACTGTTACAGCAAAACCTTCAATAGCCTGTAGTGGAAAAAAAACAACACAGGAAGAGGGTGACCAACCTGCAGTTCAATGTTTTTAAGATGCAAAGCTTGGTAGATTTCAGAGAAGTCCCGTAAATATGAAATATGTAAAAAACTATATCAGTTGCTTCATCAAACAGGTAAGAATCATATTGGTTCTTTAACATGAGTGAGTTTCAGGTCACCAAATAAAGAAACGGACAGATGATAAAGGATGTCAATTCATGTCTGGTTTGTTTAAAAGAAGATCTGTACTTTACCGTTCGTAAAACAATCCAGTCACTGTGACAATAGTCCAGGGTTCCTCCAAACTCTGATGTCAGCTGGTTCTCACTGATATAGTGCAGCAGGTCAGTGACAGAACTCAGCATCACCACCTGTACAGACAGATGACAACCGAAGATTTTCTACTTTTAGCCAACTTATAAGAGTTTTATTTCATTTTTCCAAAAATTATATTTGGATTAATGTTCTTGGTGTAGATTTGAAATGCTCTTTGATACAACCATAGAGCTCAATAAAACAAGCGATCACAAGATTTTGCTAAAAAGAAAATGTTACTGATGTTACTAATTTAAAAACTATGATGATATGAAATATGAACACTTCTTTAAGTAAACATGTGTTCTTGGCTCCATCCACCAAAGAAACAGGGGTGCTGCAACCAAATAGGCAAAACAGGAAATTGCTTGGGGGCTCTGAGCCAAGAGGATGGCCCCCAGTTGATTATATTAGTCCACAACAATGCAATGACAGCTGGGTTGGAAACTCCATAACTAGGATAAATGTCACAAGTTTGCTTCAGTTTGAAACATCCCTGCCCAAAACATGTTAAGCAGGGTTGTGGGATAAACGAGGTGCAGCTTGCTGTGATGTGGGACATGATGTGATGTGGGACATGCCTGGAAACAGAAGGAGTTGCCTTACTGGCATTTTGAGCATGAAGTCCTCTTGGCTGAATCGAAAGCCAAGGTCAGTAACGGTGCGGTGGAAGAAGCTGGTCGGCCTCAACACCAAGACCAGGTGCAGGTTCCCAGGAAAGGAGGCCTTGAATACGGGAAAAGATGGTCACTGTTACTTTTATGATGTTGGGCTCCGTTCACTAAGGTGCACATGGAAAAACATATGATATTATAATAACATACATATTTTTTTTTAGAGAACACCATAAAGATTTATAACTGGGTACATAGAATATTTCAATAACTTGGGTGGAAACCATGGCTGTGATTTGCATGTGCATATTCATGGGAGGTGGAGAAAACACTTCAATCCTCCATATCTGACAGGACAGACTGGAGTTCTCAGCTCATCTGTCACTCAGTAGATTAGTGTCAGCCTAATGGATTCGATGTTCAGTCTCTACAGCATTTGCACACGTCATGGGCTGCATTTGATCGTCAGGTTGTGTGAGGTAACGATTGTGCAGTAATGTGGGATTCATGTGCTCAAGATACACCAACACTGTAAAGTACAAATATCTGTAGAATGGGTGTAGAATGCACAGCGGCAGACTTGACTTTTTTTTTTTTTTTTACATTGTATTCCCTCCCGTGGTGCATAGTTTACTTTCATCATGCACATACAATTGGTGCAGAAGGATCACACCACATTGTCTGCAGCCGCTAATCAGCATCTACAGTCCATTCGCATGTGGCGGAACATTTGACATTCATTTGTCCTGAATCCAACACAGAGGTCGATGAACAACGCTTCTGGATTTGAGATAAACATCGTGCATTTTATAATAATAATAATAATAATGATAATAATAATAATCGTGCTTCAGTCTGATCGGGTTTCATTCAGCTCACATCACTGCATGACCAAGCACAAGTGCGCTGGGCACCGCAGTGCAGACACTGCAGCATTCACCCTCTGCTCCCCCCAAACAAGAAAAAAACTTCTCCCTAAACTCTTCATTCAACTGATCAGCAGCTCGTTACCGGGCTCCTCCGGATCTTCGGCGCTCCCCGCCGGTAAAAGCAGTCAGCCATGGTGCTGGAATTCATCGCGTTTGAGTGTTAACTTCCATTCTGTCCGGTGGCAAGTTGGTGCGTAAAGCTCAGGTATGCAGCTCCCTCATGCGGCCGCTTGTCTGACCACAGCCGCGCTGCTGCTGCTGCTGCTGCTGCTGCTGCAGACAGGCAGCGTTGACTGCAATGTTTCTCTCCCTGCCTCCTCCTCCTCCTCTGCTTCTTCCTCTCCTCAGCATCCCGCGTCATCACACGGATTCTGCTTACTCATTCATTTGCAGCAGTGAAACATGATAAGATTCAGTAGAAACCAAACTATACACAATATGGGGATAAGCACATAGAATTTTGTTTCCATTTCATCTCAATGTGTATTGATTTATTAGTTATTATTTGTTTTTGTGTATTTTTCACATATACACCTACTCCCTATCCCACCCTCAATCTACCTTTTGCCCCAGAAAGAAACCAAGTAATAATAAAGGAAACTAAGCACAACAAGATAAAAGGGAAGGGGGCAATAAATGTTGGTGTAAATTCAAGTCAGATTGGGTTCGACATTTTAATGATTTCTTAGATTATATGTTAACAAACCATTGTCCTACAAGGAGGTTGGAGCAAGACTTACATGTTATTGCTCTACACTTCCTGCCAATGCCCAAAGCTATTCCTAAAAATCTTCTCGGCAAGCAATGGGAAAGTAAATCCAATAAGTTTTGTCAGTAAATCACTGAATTCTCACCAAAAGTCTTTAAATTCTCTTCACAACCAGGATGAATGTAAGATCAGGTCAACACGTCAGGTTCACATTTATGGAATTTCTGAAAATTGTTAATATCCAATATAAATCTAGTGTTATTCTTACTCATTATGCTCCAATTATTAACTTTGCATCAGGTGTTTCATTTCATTTAATTATAGAAGAAAATATTAAAAGCAACAGTCCAAATTGTTCCAGTTAAACTGTCCAGATACAGTTAAAACTGGTTTACACTAGGTTCCCATTCTGCAGAACATACCGTAGAAAACTAAGAACGATCACAATACAGAATAAAAAACCAAACAATATAATTATTTAAACATCACAATGAAGAGGACTTGGATCAAAAATGAGTATGATGACGTCACATGAATGATTGTAGATATTGTTTTCCAAAATGGTAAGGGATTTGATGCAAAAGGGGTCTCTTATAGTAGATATTTTTAATGGATGGAACTAGAAGAAATGCAAGCAAAAATAATCTTGTGATCCAGTCCTGTCTTGTGTTGGTTCTTGAATTAATGGATAGAATATTTTGTGTACTTGTGGAAAGTCAGGACATTGCAGAGTTAAAGTGCCATGCAATGATGAGTCCAAGGAGGAAGGTTGTTTTGGCTCATATGTGTTCTGTTGTACAGCTTTGGTAATGGTTTGGTCAGTGATTTCTTTAGTGGTGAGGGACTAAATAGGGAGACAGTTAAAGAATGATAGCATCCAAATATGTATGTGATCTTATACAAGAAGTTTCTTGTTGAGGTAATAATAATAATAATAATAATAATAATAATAATAATAATAATAATAAAAAAAAGAATTACATTATTTCAGTGGGTGCTTTCCAGGTATTGTGCTAGTTTTTCAGCACCATGGACAGCAACCCATAATTAAAATACTAGTCTTTAAGTAGCTCACAGGAATGATGATCGCGTTGTCATAAGAGTCTAGTCGGTATAGTGATGAGATGAAAAGAAACTCACTGCTATCCTGGCAAGTGCAGTTTTGATGGATGCCCATGTATCCAGTCTTCGGTCTAAAATGATGATAAATTTTACTCCGGGTTGCCTTGTTCTGCAACACAACAAGCAGTTGTGGAAAGATGTAATGTCATTCTGTGTATTTATTGAGAGTATGCTGATTAAACGCTATCAGAACTGGTAAAGCACAGCAAATATATATACACACACAACACAGCATATATACTGTTTGTATGTGGAAGTGAGGGCATCACTAGAATATTTGACACAGTCAACTCAGGAACAGCGACGTATTGCTGTGATCAGAATACAAGTTTTTTTAGCGCACTGCAGAGAGGAAGCAGGAGAGAGACAGAGAGGAAAAAATGAAGCAGCACCAACCGAGGAATGAGAGTGAGGTATGTGAAGACTTTGGCTAAAGCTTCCTCTGGAATGTCACTGAAAGCTGAGCATTCGGGGAGGGTGATGATGACACTGGAGTCTTCCCCACGGCCCCCTGCAAATAAAAATATAGGACATAAGACTATGAACAGATACACTTTTAGTAGGAACAAGGGCAGTCAGTGCTTTGAAGTCACAAACTGAGAAGGGCAGATTCAAAAGAGGGAAAAAAAACAGCTGATTTTCAAAATAATGGCTCACCTGATAAATATGCCACCTGTTTCTCTATATATCCTCCCACCTCCTTCAAGCTCACAGGGACTGTGACCTCTAGAAGAAGATAAACAAAGTTTTACAGCTAAAGTATAAGGGTGTAATATACACTATTACAGTAGTATGAAAACAAAAACGTTTCAGTTAAAGAAACTGTGGGTGTAAAAGGATTTTTAAACATCATGGTGGTGTCACTATACATGGTTTCAAAATTGATAACAAGCCTTGTCCAAGTTCAAGATAAAATGAGTCTACTTCTCAGGTCTTAATGGAACATTATGATGGTAAAGCATGGCCCGTATGAATGGACACCAGAGTGAGCGACAGTCGGTATCGTCCAATAGGAACCTGTTTGCAGGTAGGGCATTTTTTGCAGTCTGTAAAACACACAGTACGCTCCAGTCCTTTTCCCCAAAATTATATGTGACTTACAAAGTACAAACAATCCACTTGTTTGTTGTTTTAAGTGTAACCCTTTATGAATGCATTCTCAATTAATGTCAGTTTTACACATTTTAACTACAGTTTTTTACCAAGTGGCAACTAGTTGTGACATCACCCATTAGAATCTGAACTCTTGATTTGAAGCCCCAAGATTCATAATTTGACCACTGCCATGTGGACGTTTTGCAAACTAAAGTGCACAGACATCACCTGCAACCAGGCACCTATTTGAATTAGAATTATACCAGTTGCCAACCATACTGGCGTTCCCTCATATTATAATATTTATAAAGAACTTAAAATAGTGAGTGAGACCATTAACTCCTAAAATGTGTATTGACATTGTCATTTTCCAATAGATTTCCATTCAGTTGACTTCATTTTTGCAACCAGCAGCATCTCCCCTAGAGTAGTTTTAATTTGCAAAGACTGCAGCCACTTTTTTTTTTTTTTTTTTACAGTCTATGGTTTTCAACGCCTAACATGTAATTTACAGTTCAATTTAAGCTAAAACCTGAAACAGTTTTGAATCTCCTCTTAATATTATGTTACTGGATGTGTTCATGGTCACAGTGCAAGCAAGACAATGACATCATTAAAAGATATCAAAAGATATAAAATCTGAATTGTTAAGTTTACTGGCATCTCATTCATTGGTGCCATTAGAGTTTGAGATAATGTAGCTGATACACACTTGCATGTCTCTGACCTTATTGAGCAGCCAGTGAAGTAAGGCTGGAGGAGGTTCCTCGTAGCAGAGGGGAAAAACAAATGCAGACAGGAAAAAAGGGATAGAAACCAAAAGAAAGCAAGGAAGAACTCAGGAGGTGTTATTTTACATTAGTCTACTGCAGTAAGTTTCTGTCAGGTTGACAGGGGCCAGGTAATGAGTTCTACTGATATCTGCTAAATATTTGATGTGCGTCTGTAACAGAGAGGACCTGAGCCAAGCCAGGCCACTGTGCGACCAAACCGATCCATGCACACACAGTATAAGTGCAGGGTAAAGTTACTGTCACACAGGAAGGTTTATATAACCATTAATACCCTGTGCCACAACACTGTCTAGAAGCAAGGTCTTTATCATAGACAGTATATTTTCCATGAAGGTTAATGCAGTGTGTGTTTATTATACTGTAAATGTATTTATATAAAACACTGTGAGGGCTAGTAAATGGAAATGCTTCTTCATATCAAGATTAAAACTGTAGATATGAGCAAAGGACAGAAAAGTGCAAACATTGCAGTTGTTCACTGTACTTGGTCAAAGGAAGCTCTTTCGAAGAAGTGCTCCGTCCACTTCTGCCTGACAAGCAACTAACCCTTGCACAATTGAATCTAACAAAGTACACTGCCAAATAAATTCTGCATAGTCCATTAATCAGGTCTTTTCCAACAAATAACAACTAAAGGAAAAAATATGACTAAATATAGCAACGTCAGTTAACTGCATGCTCCTATTAGAATCTCTATCCTGATCATGTTTGTAACTACACTAAACTGTGAGTATTATGAGTATCTAATAAAGTGTCTGTAGAATAAACAAAGCATTTTTTGAAGAGAAGTGGAAAGACCCAGAACAGTCTGTCAACTGTGCCATTTTCAAAGTTAATTAAATCAACTTTCTTCCCCAGTTTGAACTTCAGCAGGTCGTCATGACCATGTTTACATGCCTGAATGCATTGAGTTGCTGCTAAGTAATTGGCTGATTTGATATTTGCATTAACAAGTAGTTAAATATGTGTAGCTAAAGAATTGGCCAGTCAGTGTATATATTAGGTCATTCTGTCATACTAACAGCACTGGATGTTTGTGATTTGTGAATGTGGGTAACACAAACACACGCAAGACTGAACAGCTAAAGAAAACAGATTTTGTTGTTTAGAAAAGGCTGTAGTTCCCTCCTTTTGGGGAGTTTGTGTTATTACTGGTCTGAAGAACAGTGAAGGCGACCCTGGAGTCTGCAATGAGAGAAGTTGGAGGAATTTATTTGAATGTTCAGTATGCGGCCAAGGCTCCGATTGGCTCCTAAGTGGCAAGGAATGAACACAGACTGACTTTATTTTATAATAAATAATAATAGCATGAATCACTGACTGAGGGTTACGAATTTCAATCATACCTCCAAGATCGGGTCCAAATCTTTCAGAATCAGGATAAAACACATGATAGAAATGTGCCGAACAGCATGCACAGGCAAACCTCATCACAAACCTTATTCTACGAAGAGCATTGACCTCCCTGTACATTTTTCATGTTTTATATTTTAAAGCAAGGTTTTACAGGTGGATTTTAGGCTCTTAGATATTTGTGAGGATGTTTTAATTTTACAGGCAAGGTACAATATCAGCATTAGGAGGTTGGTAAAATATTAAACCCCAAAATGTTGAAGTTGTTGCAAAATAAGTTCTGCCTAAAGTGTTCTGTGTTGAAAACAGTGATTGGTCTTTTTTTTTTTTAAACCAATTTAAATCATGCTGCTAGGATCACTAATTAAAAATAGAGCACCACATATAAGAGCAATACTTTTAGAGACTGTGCACACACATATACATATTGTACATACACAACCTAGCATGGATATTTCATATTTTATATTCAGTCTGATTAGGTTATGTCTCAAATGCAGACAAGTGTAATCCCTCACAAAGCAAGAAATCCCCCTAATACACACACACACATGTTCACAGCACACAGAGGTCCAGCCTTACTCTGCTTTTAGGTCACGGAATATTTTGGTAAACAGAGCTTTTGGTGCTAAGGGGATTAAACTCAAGACTAGAAAAGGAAAATGTGGATTTTACTAACAGCTGGGTTTGTGGAAACTGAAGCTGGACATTAAAACTGAATAACAGCCTCAGAAGGCTTTGACTGTGTTGACCCATGCAACGGCTTTAATGTTCACACTCCTGTTCTCTTTGGTGTGATGGTGATCTTTGCTTGATATTTGTCGTTATAATATTGAGGAATAGTTTGCTTATGTCAGACTTTGTGATAGCAGTCATACTGCTGTCAAGACAAAAAATGAATTTTCTAAGTAAATCTAAACAATGGTGTTTATACTAAAATCGCTGGTTCAAATATTGTAAACATTCAAAGACTTTAAATGTTAATAGTTTTCATGTAAAGTTCCAGTTTTATTGAGGAGTTTATTAGTCGAAACACGCTTCAGCTAAAAGATTGAATGGGAGCAGCTGAAAATGTTTAGAAGGTTGGCAAACTTGTTCTAAGAGAGAGAGAATTTTCTGAGAGAACTTTAAACATTTTGATTTTTTTCCCCCCACACAGACTAATAACATGCATGCAAGAAAGATGACAATTATCAGTAATGGTGAGTCAATGTCTAAGCTATGAAATCATTTGTGCATAAGCAATGAAAGCAGTAAAATCTGTCAGTTGAGGTGTGAGTGAGACAAACTTAGCTACACTGTGAGGAAGAACGAACAAAAATTCATTTTCAGAGTTAGCAACAAATACTGAAAAATCTCTGTTGACATGGCAGCAGTTACAAGTGACAGAGTTGATGAAGTATCAAAACTTAAAGTAAAACTTGATTAAATTCAAATTGCGTACTGTCCTACAGTCTTGTGAGACTGCGGGGTGATTTATACTGATGCTGTTCAGAATATGGAGAAATCTTTTCAACAATGGTCAAACACTGGACAGTAGGCTGGAGCAGGAATGCAATGTTGAAAATAATGTAGAGGTGCGGAGAGAGCGGACAGCGCACGGAAAGCAAGATCATTGCCACTGGAGTAAACGATGAATCTGTGGTCACTGGCTCATACACTGTGTGTTGTTCATGTGCACCATTAAATTCCCTTGAGGCAGAGTAGAACAAACCAAGAGATCAAGGCTCACCCTTTATAAAGAAAAAACAACACTGCTTCATCTGGTATAAATAGAACCCTGTGTGACCTTTTTCTGGCTGTCCCCCATTGGCTCCACACCCCAACTACAAATTACCCCACAGGAGACACTGAGAGGCAACCGTTCATAAATTAAACAATAGCTCGATGCTGCTAAGATCCCAACTTAATCACATTAGCCTGTGGAGGAAGGCGCTCCAAGGAGCTGTCAGTCACATCAGGAGACATTTCCATTCATCAGCTTGCCTTCGTTCTCCGGTTTCTTGGATCTTTTGCAAGACAACTCTTGAAAATGGTGTCAGACAAATTATGAGTCTGTCTCAGTCATTTGGAAACTGATTACATGATTATATTGTGGAAAAAAAAGGTTCTATGTCCTAATTATCTGTACTTATTTGACTTTCTTTTTTTTTAAATTTAAAGTGGTGGGTACTTTGATTTAGAGCCAAAATAGCAAATAACAACAAATTGCAATTTACAACACGAGGTCAATTGCAGGTGGGATAAATGACATAAAAAAGTAAATTTGGTATTTCATTATTCTTTTAACTTCCTACTCTGTCTTGTGTGAAATAAATAGTATGTTTTCCCATCATTGTCCCATACTGAGCCACAACACAGTCTACAGATTATCAGTCTACAAATCCTAACCATGGATAAATATCTAGCAATTTGTAACATCATGTCTTAAAATAGCTATCATAATCCAAATGTCTGCAGTTGTAGCAAAGCTGCAGGAACATCGATAATACTGACAAGTTGAACATATCACGTGCAGTTCTCTGGTTCCTCTTCTGTAATGGGTCCATAAATCTTACTAAATGGACTTATGCTACAGTATGTCTCAGTTTGCTGCACTGTGCTGGGAAGAGCAGTGCAGCATTATATACTAAAAGCCTAAAAATGGGCACCAGAATCATGTGTATACTCACGCTGCAGAGTGCTCTGAAGCTGGGAGCCAGCCTGCAGAAGGCAGTGGTAGCTCTCCATCTCCTCCTTGGTCTCTCTCTCCTCTTGTAGTGAGGCTGGGCCCATTCCCTCGACTCAAGTCAGGCTAGGGGAACTGAAACAGTTGTGGGAGGTATTGAAAACAGTCCAGGCCTCACATCCTCTTTAGAGTCCTACAGCCCTCCATAATGTTGAGGGGAAAATTATGTCCACCTGCCTCTGCAGGTCCCAGGATCCAGATGGGACAGTTCCCTGAGGCTCCTGTCTGATCTTCCCGCTCTGACCTTGAGCTGCATAGGGAGGCTGCACACCGTGCAACACAACCACATAAAAGGTCCTGTCCGCAGAGGAAGAAAACACTAGTTTGTTTTGCTGTTGTTGTCCGGACAGCGGGTGACGTTCCCTTTCTGTCACACACTCCAGTGCAGAGACAGTCCTGCTCTCAGCAGCTAGCTACTCCAAAACAAACAGGCCCCATCTGGTCACTGCTGTCTTCTTCTCTTGTCCCTCCCCTCCCTGACGCTACCAGCTTTAGTGCGTCAGCTCTGCACTGTGCACAGCTCAAGAGTCTACTCCTGACACACTGCCAACCCCTCCCAACCTTTCCTCTCATGTCACACTCCCTTCATGCTCCCCCTTGTTGTCAGTGTATTGCCGACTGGATTACAGTGGGCTGGATTGTTAGGTTGCTTGGCTGTTATGTTCATTACCCCGCTTTCTTCATCTTCACTTCAATGTAGATGCACACAGTGGAGAATAAATCTGTTGTAAAACGAAAATGATAATGCACTGCACCCTCTGCCAACAAGCTTGGCCTCTGTGAAGCACAGCCTTCACATTCAAGAATCACAGACAGAACAAAAAAAAAGTATGAAAGGTTGTCTTTGTGTACATACTGATAAACAGGGCCTTTCTCAACACCCCCCCTGCTCCGCCCACAGCCGCTGTGAATGGATCAGAAGTCATTAACTGTAGAAATATTATACATACATGTATGTAACCCTCCTCTTTACAGGGACTGGCAGAGCTTGGCGTTTTCTTGATGCAAGGCCACACATGGAGCAGTGGAAAAGCAGCAGCCCTTCGTCCCGATTCACAGCCACTCAGCTGACCCGGCTCAGCATTGCTGCCATCTTACTACTGCACAGCATCTGCTTAGTGTAGTCAAATGCACACAAACACACACAGACTAACAAACAAATCAGAACCTGCTTGGCATCACTGCTGGTGTAATAAAGCACTCTAAGACATTGGTTTATCTTCAAAACAGTCTGCTTTATTAAAGAAAATCTTCAGGTTTTGAATATACTAGTTTCAAAGAGGTACATTCAACTTGGAGGTTTGAAGTGTTGAGGCTAGAGGCCTTAAGGGCTGAGTTGAGGTTGCGGAGTCCCTGCTATAGAACAGTGCTATCAGCGCTGAGGTGCTTGAAGGTGTCCACCTCCACCCCGCACAGACAGGGACAGCATCCACAACCAAAGAGCCTCTCGTGCTTTTTTCCCCTTGTGGGACATTTTGAGTTTCTTACAAAAAGTGGCTGGAAAAAGGTTGCATTGAAAATACAGTTCATTCATTTATGTTTTTCATTAGACAGGCAAAACATTAGATTTGAAGAAAATAGCATCTCTTGTGTCACTTAAAGGTTTTTCAGTCAACAAAGCAGGCAACCCCTCTCAACATGTCCTCTAACATCCAGCATCTCCTGGCACAGTGCAGTCCGGAGGTCACCAAGTTAGAAATGGCCTCCTTCACAAACTTAACATCAGACAAGCTTACTGAGTAGAAAATGGTGCTGAATTACAAGTGTTAAGGGCAAAAAACATTAAAATATCGGTGCTATAACTGCCTGTGCCTTTATATCAGATACATCAGGCTACAGTCAGCAGGGTGAAATGCAGAATCAATATTCAAGGAGCAATCAGTCAAAGTTTAAAATCACTATACAAACTCTACCAAGAAATATATCAATGATTAGTGACAGTTGCTCATCCGTTTTAAGAAAGAGTCATGTCACATGGCAAAGGGAGCGTCACTAGTTCAGAGGGTGATGGGGGGGGGCTGCCTGTTTTTTATATGACAAAGAATATTGAACTGAATTGGAGTGGCTTAACATCAGGGCTGGAATAACACTGGCTAACTCAAATGAACGCCACAGCTGACAACTCTTCCACAATAAAAAAAAAGAAAAGAAAGATTTGTGTAAGAAAATATAACATTTGTGAGTAAAATCACACTTAATAAATATGCCAAAAAGACAATATATGTTTATGGAGTGAAAAAAATGTATTACAAAAACTGTATCTTTGAGAGTCTGAAAATATGGCGCGTTGAAATGGAATGTATGAAACACCACATTTGAGCTAAAGGCTGAACAATCCAAAATAGAATAAAGGACATGACCATAACAGTAACATCAAATGTTTGACCCAGTTTTCTTTACACTCCAACTTCAGTGAGACAAATTCTCGACTAAACCATGGGTAATGAACAAACAGTATATACCGCATTCAGGCTTGAGCGTGTGCAGCAGCTAGCAGTCATGTGCATGCATATGCTCACACACACCATGTATTCATGTCCATTAACAATCGACTCGATTGGGAAACCATTGTTAGTAGTGCAAGAAATGTTTTACCGAACAGCATCGACATCAAGTAATCCTGGTTCTAACACACTGTGATTTACACACACACACACACACACACACACACACACACGAAGACTTGTCAATTTAAGGTCACACTGGTGTGGCCAGAGTCTGATCACATCAAGTTCACCTTTTTGGCTTTGAGCAGATGCTGTCAAACATCTCTAAGCTATACACAGTACAATACATATATTAATTTCTCTCATTTTTACTGGACTCTTAAATTATCTCTGAGGTTTGAAGATTTCAGTCTCACTCGACTTTTCCCAGCATATACTTAATATTTCTCTAATATATCTCTTAATTTTGCATATATATTATAAATATATATAGTATATACTCACTTTTTGGATTGAGTGGTTAGACTCCATTAAATTCTGTTATGCTTTAGTCTTCAAAACATTGAGTTTGAAAGAGACAAAAGAAGTATTAAGACAAATAATTATCTAGAAACCAGAAAATCTTTTAGATGGACTGAAATCTCATTTTGAACCATTTACACCTGTGAATGAGTGAATTTTCTCAAACGTATTAAATGCATTTGAAGAACTGTTGAAAAGCACAGTACCTGTAAAGTACAATGGTGTTTTAAATGTTATTACTGAGAAAGGTAACATGATGTCTTTATAAAAACTTTGCAGAACACAGTGACTAAACAGTGGAGTAAAGCTTTCTTATGAGCCTTCTTTCATGCAGGTGAACCATTCTTGGAGTGAATATAACAACTGCTTGTTAAAACACAGCAGGTGGATAGAGCTACTGACAAGGCAGATGTGTAAAAGCATTCAATAGTAAGCCAGTATTTATAACAAACAATAGTAAAAGAAAGGAAAATCATGCCTGTCATCTTTGTTGATATTTTAAAAAGTAATGCAGGGCACTGCCCTGCTGACATGCATGGGAGGTTTAAGAGCTGGATGGTACTGAACAGAGACGGATCGAGCAGAAAGACACAGGTCAAAACACTCCTTTTACTTCAGATTGTTTTCTGCTATTCTGTCCTCTATTCTGATCAGCTCTTACCCAACTACCATCCTGAATGTGGCTAATGTCACTGTTGTTTCAGATCCTTGCTGCCTGTTAGTCACAGTCCATCAGGTGCTTATAGGATAGTGGTGTCACAGCTGCAATCTGGAAAAAAGGAAGCAGAAAAAAAAAGATTTTACTTCAGCACTGTCTGTATGAGCTTGTGACAAAAAGAGCAAAACAATAAGACACATTGAAAACACCCATAATCATAAAAAATGGTGAGAAGCCACAAAAGACAATACAAAGCGACAAATCTACATTTCCCATCACCAGAGATAAGAAGATATTAGTAAGGCAACTCCCAATTTCATCCACATCTACTGATCTGTTGCATGGAAGCATAAACATTGAATAAAAGGTTAACTTTGTCTGTGGTTTACCTGGATGTCCACAGAAGGCCATGATCTTACAGCTACAGGGAGAATAGAAATGCAGGGAAATCAGTGAAAGCTATTGCAAAACTCTTGGTGCCGTTTTAAACAACAGAAGCAGGTGACCATGGTCAACGATGACGGACGTACTGTATATTGTGAACGTCATTCAGGCCTATTCACAGGGGGTTAGAACCAAAGAACAGAAAACACCACAATACCACATGTTTAACACCCAGATTTTTTACCCATTTTTTAGAACACAAGAGCATTATCATATGAATATGTGCATCCAAATATACAAAAGATTATATAAAAATGTAATAATTAGAGAAACAATATTAAAGCTAATATTCATTTCAAAAAGCTAGTTTCATCACAAAGCCAAACCCATAGAGGCAGTTTTGTAATTTGTCAAATTAACTGTTTTTTGCCTGGTGATGAAAAGAGGCATTTTGGAAAACATTTGGAATATTTTATAACAAAATTGGTGGATTTTAGATTACTGGGCATGTACAATTTTCTCTAAGTGTAACTCCTCAAAGTATTTTGTATAGGTGTTTCTATTTGTTGTCGGTCTACCCCCTGTGGGAAAGACAGCATCACATCACATCATGCAGTGAGCCAAGTTCAACACCCACAAACCCATTATTTTACAAGAAAGTAAGCAGACAACAGCAACCAGCAACATGTTTGAATGTGCACATGGAACAAAACAACCCTGAGAAAACCACCATGTTACAGACAGTACACGAGTATCAGACTAGGTTGCTTATAAGCAACTAATGCTTAAGCAACTAATCAACACCACCACACACACACATTCCTTGTGCAAAACAGGAATTGGGTTTTTAAAAGCACATGCAGCAGAAGACAAGAGCTGGAGTTCAGTGGGAGGCTGAAAGAAGCATATGTCTTGAAATACTTTTCATCTAGTTTTATCTAGTAATTAAATTGATGCACAACTTGTCCATTTTTTTTTTTTTTTGAGAATATTGATTAAAAAGCTTGAGACCGACAGAAAATGTGCATCTTTTCAGCCAGCCAAGTGCAGCTTACACAACACACAAGAACACACTGGTTTTTTCCTGGAAGTGATCTGAATGCAATTCTGCCTTTGATTCGCTTGTTAAAACGTAGTTAGGTACCAGAACTGCTAGAGAGGTCGGCTGGGAGAAGAAGCCTTTCATTGGCTTAAATGGCCTGAAGATGGTCTGGTACCTGCTTAAATGACTGTATTGGACTCATCTGAAAAGGTTCTCATGAGCAGGGGTCTGGCTGAGGACTGGGGAGACTGGAGGTCCCCAACGCTTGACTGAACCAGCTTTCTCTAGAAGGGTGAGGCAAGAGACACCAATGACATCGCTATGCTGACACAAACATACATACTTTGTCTCTTTCTTGTACACACACACACACTCACACACAGGAAACAAACATAAAGACTTAAAATCTGGACAGATGGACAATGGAGTTCAGTCCAGCAGAAATTTTAGATACCTGTCCTTTGTAATTATTTCCAGAAGCCTTACACTCCAGATTGCTACACGGCTATTAAACAGAGCATGTATTAACACACACACTTACACACACAGACAAAATGAAGTGGCCTGCAGGATTGTGGTAAGGATCCAGAATGAGGTTTACTTGAGCCTCATGCAGGTGTTTGGTTGTTCTGACGTGCTGCATTCACCCAACGGGACATGCGGAGGCAGCAGGCACCAGAGCAGCACAGGCAGCTGGGAGAAGACTGACTCAAACAAGTGGACAAGGATGGAAGACTGACTGTATGTTTTCAGCATGGTCCTACTCCACACTGCTGACAGTGTACAGACACTCCCCAGTGACCAAGTTCTTCCCCATTTCATAAACATAGCTCTGAAGGAAAGCACTCAAGTTGAGGTTTGGGGGGCAACAATGGATGGCATTCTTGAAGTCACTATAATAATAGTAATAATCTCAATTAGCTGACTTAACCCATGCCATCAAATAGAAAGAGTAAAAGCTACAGAACACCTGCCTGAGTTACTTAAAAGGATAAGGAAGGAGTCAAACAGTGGGAGAGGAAGGACACAAGCCAGACTGGCAGACAAAAACTGCATGAAGAGTCTCAGGTACAAGATCTGACAGACAGACAGAGAGAGAGACCTCAGTCACTCCAGGAGAAGCTGTGAGTGCTAGCAGTCTGTGACAACATGAAGATGGTAGATGTCCCCGAGGACGGAAGGCGATGTTTCATCTTTAGGGACGCAGGTCCAGTGAAGAAAAGAGAAGAAATAAGAGGGTGAGACAGAGTGAGAGGAATGTGTCACAGAGCTTCAGCAGGAGTACTTGTTTGGAAAACGAAGTTGGAAATGAGTAGAACTAAGTTAAAGGGAATATTCGCAAATGTCATTTAAATTTTGGACTGAAACATTCATCGTAAGCTGAAACAAACTAACAAAATAGAAAAAATTATATTGTACATTTTTGATTGGCCCTGCCAGTTTGCTATCTTACATACAGTATACACAGACAGAAAGAAAATGCAAGTATATTGTAATAGGTACTGTATAAATTGTATAAAAAAACATAACACTTGAGTCTGACTCCGTTCAAATACATGCAAAACACTGGTTTGGTTTACTACAATTCCCGAACAAATAAAATAGTGAAAAGCACCCAAGAGCACACGTATACCTCCAAACATTTCCAGCTGTTTGGATACAACTGTTTGGATACTGGCTTCAGGGGGGAGTTACCTGAATGCCAAAACTTGTCGGAAATTTTTTATCAGGAGGAAATGGGAGCAAAATATATTGTTGGTGCCTTAATAAATAGGTAAATTAACTCTCATACTATGTCAAATATGTCAAAAAAAACAAACAAAAAAAAACACAAACACACACAAATAACAGTGTTTTAATGTATCAGAGCTGTGTTGAGAACCAAAAAACATTGCATTTCAAAACATTTCAAAACAGCACAGTTGAGGGAACTGTGAGTAGCTTTATAATACGCCTTTTATATGTACACTTTAAGCAAGGGCCTTGCTCTACGAAGGCCATTGTCTGGTACTGCCATGTTTCTACAGCAGCCTGAACGGACAAACCAATTTCAACTTGTGTTTTACATTTTGAAGTGGAAGCTTACTGCATGAACAAAGAATCACAACATTCTTTGTGGTATGTGAAGCCACCATAGTTTCCAGGCATGCTTGAAAAGGGGACAGGGGAGGAGTCCTATATCTGTTATAATCAGCAGTATTGCCGTTAGATGTCATTAATTTTAGCACAAATGAGCATTAAATCTCTCCCAAAACTATACCTGCCATGTAGTTTTTCCACTTACAAATGCATCAAGAATGAGCTTGGTTAATAACGTCCCTACTCTTGAAAACAAATGGTAACACTGTCATATCAAATGTGTCATGTACCTGACACAGCAGCAAATATAGCAGAAAAGGTAAGAGTAAGAAAAGGGAGGACGAATTGAGGTAGGGAGCAAATACATCTCAACTCTACCTGACGAGCATGGGGGCTGCGACGCTTGCGGAACACCGTAAGCAGGATCTCTGGCAGTAGGCTGAGCAGGATGAGCAAGATGATGACCAGCCAGGTCGACACTGAGCTCAGCATGTTAGCAAACACAAAGTACAAACGCTGGTGCTTCAAGAAAGGCCTGTGAGACAGAGATTCAATTACTGGAAGAAGTACAAGGTTTGCAAATGAAAAATAATAGGTTAACTACACCGGTAACAAATGTTTTCTAACCATATTATTCCTCCCCAGAAGAAGCTGAAAAACACATAGAAGGCCAGGGATCCCCAGATTACAAAGTGGTTGATCCATGTCCAGTGTCGTGTGTCCAAAGCAAGCTTAAAAACAAAGGTCACTGAATGCACATGTGAAACGTCCAAAAAAAACTTTGTAAACGCCAATGGGAAATGCTGCATTAATGATAGACCAACTCATAAAATGAGAAAAATAAACAAGAGGATTTTTACCGTAAGTGTAACAGTGAAGACAAGAACTGTGAACACAATTGTTCCATATGACCAGTTTCCAAAAACCTGGATTTAAATAAAGACACATAAGTAAGTTAAGTCTAGAGACAATTACTCAATAGCACATTTGTAGAGCATTAGAGGACAAACCTGGCCATTGTCTTGCAGTGCTGGGTTACTGAACAGACAACGAACGCCAAAGAAGAAGAGCAAACCATGGTAGACACTGAGTAACGTCCACTGGAGGAATGGTCCCCACCGTAACATGGCATTCTTAGCAATCTCTCTAAAATAAAAGAGAAAGATAAATGAAAACACATTTTTATCTTTTTGCAAATCAATCAATCATAAAAAGTAAAAACATGTGTGGACAATTTACTTTCACTTGACAAAAGATGATGTTTTAAATTCAAAAATAAATATTTTAAGGTGGCTTAGCATGCACAGCTACATCTACTGTGAAGTGCAGTGCAGATAAGTGAAGGTTTCTTGATTCACCTATAGAGGGTAGCATTGTCCAGCAGAACCTCAATGCAAATGTGCTGTTCGAAGAGGCTGTAAGCCAGGATGGGCATAGAGGTGAAGCAGATGTTGTACATCGTCAAATACGCCGCATCAAACAGGGGCTAGGGAGTATGGGAGCAGGAGGAGGGAATGAGGGGCGAAGGGTTGGTAAGGAGGAGGAGAATGGATGGGGCAACTCGGGGTTAATCATATGGACAGGACAAAACTCATACACACCATAACAGAATGTGAAATAGGCAGGTTTCTATAAATGTTCCATGTACTTATGAAAGATCTAAGCTGGGGCTGCGTGATCTATAGGAGAATAACATATTTAACCAAAACTTTTACATCCAGATATACTAAAACATATTTTTAAAAGGACAGTATCTAAGCTGAGTAATGCAATAATGAATGGATATTCCTATGTCAGAAGTACAGTACAAAAAAAATCATGATGTGCCAAACTCTAATCAGGTCATCTAATTCAAACCTTAATTTCTGTAGATCACTGTGATCTTAACAGACAGACTACATCCACAAGTCTGTCTATCATACAAATGCCACCAGGATTATATCATGCCCAAGGTACAATGATTGCAGAGCATGATATGTGATATATCTATGGTTTATTTAACGGTGCTATGTAGTCCGAGTCTGTATATACATAAACTCAGTCAGAACTCAAACATTCCGGGGGGCAGTGGTGTAGGGACAATCTGAGGGAAATAATCTGGCATTCAGGAGGATGAGGACATGTGGATTCAAGGGACACTGCCTTCATTTCATGTTCAGAACATCTTTGAACTTAAAGGGCCTTGGGACATACTCACTTGCTGGGAATAGCCACAGAAGAACTGGTATAAAAACTGAGGTAAGATGAAGCAAAGGTTCTGAAGGAAAAAAAAGAGAAAAGGAACAGGCTCACACAGATGGATTAAAAAAAAACATCAAAGGACATCACAATTCCTAAGTTCCCACATACTAAAAATCTAGGTACAGAAATATAGGTGCAATATAAACATAATCTCAAACCTTAAAACCTGTTTAATTCGTAAGAAGAATCTGTGATTCTTCACAAAAAATGAGAAATATTGTCAAATCAACTGAGTGTCTGGGTGTTTCCTTTTTTGAGGGGGTGGGGAGATACAGGCTTTGCTGAAACCCTGAACTGGTAGATAGCCTGAGGCCTGTTAAAAACTAAATGCGACTGTTGCGTCTATTCCTCCTACCTTGTAAAAGAAATATTGCACCAGGTGGGCAATGCGGACATAGTAGAGATGCCCATGAGCCAACAAAAGTTTCTTGAGGTGCTTAAGTTTGGGGATGGCATAATCACTGTTCCTCACTGCCTGTCGGCCCTCTTTACCTTTAATACCTATAAACAACAACAACAACAAGCAATTACACAGTGCCTTTTCAAAATAACAGTATTGCTTCCATTTTTGGAGTTAAGAGCATATCTGTTCATCAGCGTTGGATTGTGAATTCTTACCAATGCCAACATGAGCTTCCAAAATCATGCTGACATCATTTGCACCATCTCCGATTGCAAGCGTGATGGGGCTGCCTTTGGAGTTCTTAACCATTTTAACAATCTTTATATGGAGGAAGACAAATAATGCATTTGTGTGGCAATTCTTTCATGAATATGTAGAATATGCTCATTTTAACAGACTGGTCAGACCTGGGCCTTCTGTAGAGGTGCCATGCGGCAGCAGAGCACAGCTGTGCAGTTTTGACAAATCTGCAGGAACAGGTTCTTGTAGCGACTTGAGCTGGGTTCAGAGGAGTTGAGAACCATTGAGAGAGTGGCTCCATCTATAATAAATCCATAGTCTCGGTTTGTAGAAGACCTCCTGTGACACAGAAATGAGGAATGACTTCACATGTAATCATCATCAAGATTTAGTTTTGTTAAATAAGAGGAAGTCTTCACTTCTGGTTCCCAACCTGGTAACGCCTCCCTTAACTGGAGGTGCATCCAGCACAGCTTTTTTATAGTATTCATTCAAGAGGTCATGCAGTCGTTTCTCACGCCTCCTTCCTCCATCTTCCAGAGTGCGTACTGTGAGTTCCAACAGCTCAGTGTTTCTTTGGAACAACCTGCAAGCATAGCACGTGGACTTCGCCGTCTCCATTTTGTCCCCCGTTAGAACCCAAACATTAATACCTGCCCCCTGAAGAGCCATCATCGTCTCTGCTGCTTCCTCTTGGAGCCTGGAGGGAAATAACATTAGGTAGAAATGGGACATGTGAGAGAAGTTTATATTAACTAAAAAGACCAAAAACACTGAACAAGCTCACAGATATTTTTGTAATGTAATTGTTACTGATCCAAGAATGAGAGTCTCCTCAAACAGGGACCAGAGTGTGCTGTGCAAAATGTGGACGTAATTGTGATACACACTGGTTATATTAAAAAGTTGCTTTATGCTAGATATACCCTATTACAATTAGTATTCATAGAAGTTTGGGTGAAGTGGGTGTCACTAAACATTTAAGGATTAGGCATATATTTTCTGTAAGGGTACAATGGTTCAACAAGCCCACGGTTTAGTTTATATTGCGGTTTTGGGTCACGGTTTTCGGCTCACTTTGGTTTTTATTTTTTGCACATTAGGGTGAAGAAAAACATTTATCTTGTACTTTGTTTTGTACAAAATAAAATTCAGACATGATGACTCAGGAATACTTTCACCAGTTTTCACAACATAAAGAGCAAAACAAATTCAGGCAGTAGTGGGCTTATATGTAAATAAAAGTCACATTATGGTTTCACACAAAACTAAATACTTCCAGTATAGATACATTTTTCACATCACACTGTACATTCTGTCTTTAGTGGCTTTACTTGAACTGTATATGAAAGTGCAACTGTGCTAATCTCCATAAATCTTCAGCTATGAACAGCCCTGTTTGACTTGTGTTTGAATTTGTGGGAAAGTGAACAGACTGAGTTCAACTCCTTCCTTGTTCCTGCCACAGAAATGCCTGGGTGATGCCGACGTAAACTGGCATTCACGTTGGATGTGCTACTGTAAGCAGACTTGACTTGTGTTAAACAGTGCTTGCAGGTGGTCTGTGTTTTATTGACGAGCTTCGCTCCAATGCTGCCACAGTTGACCCTAATGGAGCCGCACAGCGGATTTAATAGATGACGGTGCAGCCTCTAACGTTTGATTTTCTCTTTTACCAGCAATTCTGCACTGACACTAACACTGTATTGTTTGGCTTCAGTTTGCTTTCCATCCCCCCGGATGTTGCGTGAAGCGTTATTCTTATTGTTATATTAAACTGGGCAGCTAGTGCTGCACTCGTGAATATGGGGGAAAAAAGAAGTCGTATCTAAAAAAAGTTGCGCACACAATCCAATAAATGCAAAATCTATTTATAAAGAATATATACACACATTTAATATACCAAAATATTGCAGTTTATGACCCCAAGCCAAACCGTGGCTTGTATATTGAACGGTCGTTTTTTTTTATGGGTTGGTTTTGCAACCCTGAATATTTAGTCAAATAATTAAGAGAAAACAATAACTACACCTCAAAAAAATTAAAATACAAAACTTGGAGACAAGGGAAAGGACAAATGCAGCAGCCAAGATAACAAAAGCCAGGCTTTTGAAAATACTGTGAGTTTTATGTTACTGTACATTGTGCCTAATACCCACCGATCTTCTACAGCAGTGGCTCCTATTAGACTCATCCCAGTCTCCACTTGGTTGTAGACAGCCATGAGCTTCTCGTCTCTGTCCTGCAGAGCCAACCTTGCTTCCCTCAGACCTTTATCTGCCTGATTATACTCCTCAGCGCTGAGATATTTGTAGGCTACACACAGGGTCCGGTAGCCCTCCTGAACAGTTAAAAACATTTTCTTTAAATAAATAAACATATATATACATAAACATATATATACATACACATTTAGACTTATAGATAATTGAGCAAATATGGTCACCCACTGTGGCATTACGCTCCACGTGCATACGTATCCTTTCAACCTCTTCCTGTCTGACACGGGGAAAGATAGAAGAGTCTGCTCCCTTACAGAAGAGCAGTGTATCACCTACAGACCAAAAGGGAAAAATAAAATAAAATACAGTGTGTGGTGCACACACACACATATGTATACATACATATACACACGCACACAGAATGACTGTAATCTCAAGCTCACCTGATTTGGATCTAACTATTACACTCATTCGTCTTCTCACTGGGTCAAAGTTCAACACATGCAGTAGTTCATACCTTTGAGAGGTAAAAAACAAAAACATAAATAAACTTTAGAGCATAGGTGAATGAAACAAAACATTGCTGATGGAATTATAGAGACTTACTTTTCAACAGCATTGTTCCTGTTGAGAATTTTCATGGTTTTACTCTCAAGACCGAGGAATGTGAAGCCATACCTGCAGATGGAGACAAATTACAAAAAAATGAGCCAATTGTGCACTTGTACTGTATTAAACTGCTACAATGTGATTTCAACTCACTCAGTTATAATAGTTAATCTCTTACCTCATGGCACCCTTGACCAGAGCAACCTCATCAGGTGAGGAGGCAATAAAACCCCTCTGCTCCTGCAGTGAAGACATTTCTTGTCCATCTACCTGGTCCATCAGTCCATCTCCTAGGCCTTGACACTCTGTGGGCTCCTTGACCTGGACTGTGTGGCACAGACATAGGGCACGCAGAAACAACTCTTCCCTCTCCTAAAATGCAACATGAACTTGATTTACTACAAGAAAATGTATCAAGTAAATGCAGCAAAACACCTAGTATTACATTAATAATGATTTTAATATTAAGTGCAAATTTACAGCCACATTTGGAGTCATAAACAGTAGCTGAAGTTTAGATGAAGCTAAGAATTTACAACCATCTGACTTCTTGTCTTTACAACAGTCTGAAGTGTTATCAGGTGCTCGTGTCAAGAGCACACAGCCACTTTGCTTCCCCTCCATGCTGAGTGCATATGTTGACATGTCAAAGTAGTGTGGACATCTGTGACCTAAGAAGGGTCTTTCTGATCAGCAAGCAAATTAATGACCATATGTTGCTGCTTGTGTGTTTTTTTCAACAGATGGAGGGACACCACAACACCCACCCTGCCAGCTTTCTGCTGTAGTTTGCTCACAGGCCCATCTGTGACACAGAATCCATCCAGCTCTGAGCTTGCATCCCGGTACTTGTACTGGAAGCCATCGATGCAGCACTCAATGAACTCCATGTTATTCTGTGTGAGGGTTCCTGTCTTGTCTGTAAAGACATACTCTACCTGTAGGAAATGTAATGAAAAAAAATGCATGACAAACTCTTTCAACAGCATTAACATTTGAATTGTCATAAGCTTTGACTTCATTTTGCAAACCAAATGTGACTAATCTATGACAACACTGTCAGGGTTTATTATTACCATTATAAACAGCTAATGTTTTATAGTAGCACTGTTAAGATAAGTGTTTTTTTGCTCTGAATGCATTTGTTGAGTGATGAAATGCCATTTTTTGTTTTTTCATGCACAAGATTTCAGAACATAATTCTGAAAAACAAATAAATTCGATCTGTATTTGTTAATATTAACAGCTTTGTTTTCACATATGAAGGATGAACAGAAAACAAATTAAAACGGAAAAATTCCTTTCATCATTGAGATTTTTCATTGACTGAAAAGACTACATAAGGTTTTACAAACTTATAGCAGTGCATTAATTAGAAAAAAAATCATTAATGACACACATTTCCACCATGTAAATATTTTGTTGTTTAATTTTTGCTCATCTGCCTGACCTGTCCCAGCTCCTCATTGAGGTCTGAAGTGTTGACCAGGGCCCCCTCCTTGATTTCTGGGTCAAAGAAGTCTTTGTCCCATGTGATGAAAAAGGATCCCAAAAACTTCTGCATTTCAACCGTCACATACATTGACACTGGGATGATGAAGTTAAACAGCACCATGAATGACAGGAAGTCAGTGAACATCTTTAGGTACTGTTGGGGGAAAAAAAGGAGAACAAATGCAAATGCAATAAACTGTAACCACTGAAAACAAAATATCAACCTAATAAACAAAAGTGCCTCATAACTAAAAGTGCCTAACAGGAAACATGTTGCATTTACAAGTTTGTATCAACATGTTAACAGTTCACACACAGCTAGGGCAAAAGAATAACAGCCAATGAAATTGATCATACAGTATCACACTGAAAGTCTGCAGCGGTCATTTCACTGTGAGTTTGACTAGTGTTGATTGAGAGACGATGAAACATGTAAAAACTTTTTATGATGGATAAGAATTTACCACCACAGCCCATCAGACAGTTTACCAATATACACATGATAATACAGTATAATGATGCTATCTCACCAAGATCATTTGCTGTCTCCATCATGGTACAGTTTGGTTTGGTACAATACAGTAGAGTTTGGAATAGTAAAGCCCTGGGCCATGCTTGCCTTTCGAGTGAGAACGGAGACTTTACTTAGTAGGAGGGGTGTAGGCTGTACCCGGTGGCTTTGTCAACAAGATACATAGTGTGACATTATACCGTGCAACAAGACTTCATTGAATGCGACACAACAGAGAATGAGAATGATTCAGCAGCTCCATTTTTCTTGTTCATTTTGTGGCTGTTTGTCTCAACAAGACGTCATGAAGTACTGTACTAAACTGAACCATTCCCCTCAAAGTAAACACGGCTATAAAATGTTCTACACACAGCAGGGGTCAACTTTGAAGCTAGATGTGTTTACTCCACTTATCAGACTTGGAGTCACTAATATCTTTGTAGAAAATGTATGGAACTAAAATAAAATAACCAAATAAATAAATAAGCAAGTTAAAAAAAAAACAATAAAAGCTTTTATGTGTCTTTTCTTTGAGTTGCTAAAATATGTACTCACAAAATTGGTGTCCTTCTCTCTCTGGGTTTTCTGATTGTACCAAGGCTCATCTTGTCCAGGCTTGCCTTGCCACACGTACTTAAGTGTAGTACACACTAGGGCCTTGCTTACCAATATGCAAAGGTAAACAAGTAGGAAGGCATTTATAGACCTAAAAACATAAGAAATCAGTTTTGAGAGTACCAAAGATATACCACTTCTTAAACTAGTTTAAACCTTTTCATAATTAACCTACTTCTCCACAACAGAACGTTTCTGAGATTTGCCCTGGTAGTTGAGAGCCATCTTTGTCTCCATGCCAGTGTAAACTGCGACTCCTTGAGAAAGAAAGACAGATGAAAAAGAATAGGCTTGCTTTTTAGATGCTGAGCCATCTTCACTAATAGTGACTGTACGTTACTGTAATGAAGTCAATATCATTTGACTGACCACATATCATCTGAGTGTTCTTTAAAGTTGCTCCTTTCAGTAGAAGGTTTTCTGGGCCCAAAGACCTGCACAATCACATCAGTACAAATGGTTTAGTTGAACAGAGTCTGTGACATTTACACACACACTGCTATTTTCTAAATGTAAACCTGGCAGTCAAGTTGGCATCCACTCTAAAATAAAGAGTGACAATACACTGTATGACTACAGTCTGGGCTAACAACAGTCGCAGTGTTCTTGAGAAGAACATTTGTTGGCATTTGTTTACATGACAATTACAAAATGGTCAATGATAAATGCCTGTAGGGGAGCTCTGGAAGCAGTGACTTAAAGCCATGCCAGCCTGTTTCAATTTGAAAGCTTGTCTACAATTAAGGATCAATAGAATAATGATTTGTTGGGGATGCAAAAGTAAACAAATGAGTCCTTAAGCAACTGTATTTTGATTTTTCTCTTATTTAAAGTGATAAGATGGTTGTGCATGAATGATTTTACCTCACTGCAGGCTCCTGATTACTTGTGTAGATGTGCATACGGCCAACAAATCTGAAACAAAAATCATGGACAGGCTCTACTGAATATCACAATATTAAGGTGATCTTAATTTTTCATTTCTTACAAGTACAGTGGAAATGAAATTGAGGTACTGAAATTCAGGTAGTGAAATTCAGACAGAGCTAATTTACTTGACAAGGCTATACAGTAAGTACTAAATTACCTAAAAGCAAGTGTAGTTCTTTCAGAGCCAACTAATTACTGGTGGTTAGACTGCAGTACACTGTCAGTTCTACTGACGCTCAACAGTAAGCATTTGGTGCCATGGCTGACTTAGCACATCTCAAACACTACTAAAATGTTGGGCTGAGTGAAAAATATTACAGTTCCTTGTCCCAAGAGGGACACAAAGTTGCCTTTTAGCTGAGCTGAGATTTTTACACGTAAATAAAAATTAACTGTGCTGCGCAGACCAAAGATTACTTGAAATACAGACCCACTTTCACCATTCCTAACACCTAACCTATGAAACATAAGTACACAGTGGTTTGCAACAACTGTTCCACTTAGAACTGTACAAGTTAATAATAGACTCATTTAGGATATTTCCACCAGGCATTGAGTTAATCCATTTCCCAACAAACCAGAGGCATTGCATTCATGGAGCGTAAATCTTCTGGGGCTGAATGATGAGTGCCTACTTGTAAAGGTCAGGCTGTGGCTGTTCACACTCGATGGTGGCATTGAGAGTTTCCAGATCCCTCTCTATGTCTGGCACCGTGTAGTGTGTCTGAACAAAGGGAAGAAGCAATGGGGGGCTATGAGTTGTGAGGGTGTTTTTGTCATAATTTTAGCATTTGCTTGTCTCATATACACACACTATCAGTCAAAAGTTTGGACATGCCTTTTGACCACATTAAATGAGAAGGTGTGTCAAAACTTTTGACTGGTAGTGTAGGTATTACATTAAATGAGTAAAAGATAACCAGATGAATGAACAAAAAAAAGCAAGGCTAAAAAAATAGAACTGTACTTGGAAAAAAAAACACACAACTTTATTGCAACTAAAGTTAATTGATTAACTTCATGGAAACAGGTCAAAGACTAGTGTGGTCTATCTTACTTTATGGTTGGACTCTCCATCCAGACTTGCTGTGGTTACAAAACATGTGTCATCATCTCGGCTCGTCTGTACCAGTATCAAATCACAGGGAAAGGTCTCGTCTTCTTCCACCTGCACAACATCTCCAACCTGATCAAAAAAATAAACTTGTAAATATTTTTCAATACACAGTATATTTATTTGCTTCTTTCTACTTATTATGGGCACATTACTGGCAATGACAATCACGTTGTTGCGGCTAAAATGGTCATAAAGCATTAATGAAGTAATATACAGTATGAGCAGCAACAGAGTCCTTCACTCATTCTAATGCTCAGTTTTGCTTCTGACAACTAATAAGTAAGCTGTCTCTCTTTGGCTTGCTAAAACAATGTTTGCCTCTTCTCTTGACCCTTAAGCACTAGGAGGTAACTTTACAGTTAAATGGTGTGAACAGTGCTGAGAGCAGCTGTGCACACTTTCATCCAAAAAAAAAAAAAGTTTCGTTTTTTGGCAGCTGGATGTCTTATTTTAGTGTAACACAGCTATGAGTCGTTTGGTTCTTGATGAAAATTAAAGAATACGGTTGAATGCATTTTTAACATTTTGAACAACTATAACTATTTCAAAGTATTATTTCCTACCCTCTGCTTAAAAAATACATAAAACACCCTGGATACTTTAATCACCAAGACAACCATGTTCAGTAGAAAGAGCATGGCCTCTGTCATGCCAAGCTGCCAGTATTTTAACTCTAGCCATGTCTCTAAGGAAATATTTACTCCAGTGAATCCAAGATGTGACTAGTGAAAAGTACCTTGATCTTCTCACTCTCCTTCCGTATTCTTCTGCCATCCTCTAGTACTGTCACAGGGTACTTGTTTACCTCATTGTCAGCCTTGTGCCGTAGCCAGTCCTCATAGCCCTACAGCAATATTGCAAAATCAGAATTATGTAATTATGTTTAGTTAAACAAAAGGTTTTTGTTTTTTTTAAAAATAATATGTTGCTTTTGTGGAATGAGATGTTGAAACAGACTGGCATAAGAACATACATACATGCAAGATTGACAGGAGCTCCCAACAGTAATAATGAATTGAAAGGAAAAAATTAAGCATACTACACAATCTGTACGTTTAGTATTCAACAATGCATGAAAAAGACTGCCTGCAGCACTGCACCGGAACAGTGCACCATGAAAAATACTGTCTGGTAAAAAAAAATAATTCATTGGGCTACAGCAGCATAAGGCACAAAGCCTAATGTATACTGCATAAGTACTTAAAGATAGTGATGGAGACAGAGGCAATGGTGCAGAGACGCAGAAAGAGTGTGCCAAATGTGTGCCAAGGTGGAGCTCAGGCCAGAAACAGGTGAAACCAGGCAATGTGACAGAAGGAGAGAGAGAAAGTCTGCTTGTGTAATGCAGAGAAATGATACCAGGTGGATGAAAGGGGTTAGAGTAGAGAGGAGGATTCCACAGATGGCTCTCAGTTGAACTACACACTTCACTTCAGCCTAAATAATAGGTCGAGCAGATCACCATGGGATACTAACCAACTTCAAAGCCTGTGCTATCATGTATTTTCAGAAGGAAGTCTAACCACCGTTGTACATTTCAAAGACTCAGCAGTCACCTGACAAAAATGCCAGGCCAAAAGCAATACGAGCTGGCATGTAATAGCAATGCAGTCATAGAAATAGACAACCCTCTTTTCTCCCTCTCTGCACATTAATACAGAACACAAAAGCTCATTAGTCACAGGATACATTATATGAAAGAGTTAGAGAGTGACAAGGGCAGGGGTACTTGTTATGTTCTATAAGGAGAGGAAGGATATAATGCAGTGACAAATAATATGAGTAAATGAGAGAACGGCAGGCTCGGAAACCAGACCAATCAGCGGGCTGGTGTTATTTGCTTTTTTTCAGACGACTGTGCCAGTTCAGACACATTTCCATTCTTTTTGAACATTAATCAATAAACAAGGAGGCAGTATGCTGAACCCAAGAGAGTTGCCACTGTATCATTTAGGGATTATGTAATGATTCAATTACTATTTCAATTATTGATTTTTTACCAATTAAAACAAGTTCTCCAATTTTTGAATGTGAATATTTTCTGGTTTCTTTCATCTTAAATGTCTGAAGGAGCACTAATGCAGGCCGTTCCTCTCTGCTGCTGCTAAACTGTGCAACAAGCACTGCTTTAAGTAGACGACATCATCCAAGTGCAATATAACGCTTTCATTTTACATGCGTGCAATCTCATGTGCAAACTAATTTACACTATAAATATTAAGCCCATACTGTATCCATTCTGGTTATTTAATATATATACTGTATAGTCTATTCAATTTTTATAATCTTAATAGTCAATATCTTCTTTATTTTACACTCAGATGTGGAAATAAATGCTTATCATTTATTACCTTTACCATGTCTTTGCTGCTGTAATACTATAAAATTCTCCATTGTGGGACTAACAAAGGATTATCTAATTTTATCTTACCTTATTAACTTACTTTGCTAACCTCTATTGTCAGTGTTGTATCGAGCATCAAAAACTATATCAGCTGTCCTGACTATTTTTCTCAGCTCACTAGATTTTAAAAATCACACACAAGGATATGGGTGTGTCCCAGGAAAATGCAAATTGGGTTAGAAGAGAGCAGCAATAAATAATAAACAAGTTGTTTTTTTTAATTGACAAATGTGGTATTGTCTTACCTGCTTGATAGCCGTAACAGTGATCACAAAAAATAAGGGTAGGCCACTGGTGACTGGGCTGGTGGGAGTGTCTACTATCACCTATGGAGGAAAAAAAAATCAGTTCAGTGAAATATCAAGTTAACACTCAAAGACAAAAGTATGACCTTCAAAGTGAAAAGCTATATGCACTAAATACTTACAAACAAATGTTCACTGCAGCACATGTGTGTCTGAGGTTATAGGAGGAGTATGTGGTAAGAGTTTAGAAGATGGTGCTAGGCCTCTAAATGCAGGGTGTAGTCCATTTTTGGGAGATGTTTCTACTGTTCCCTAAATGTTTTGAGGGAATCAAAGGATTTCATTTTGAAGGAAGGGAGCACACTGTGTGTGAGGGAACAGTGCAGTATGTGTATTTATGTATAATAGAAGTAAGTACAGTAAACAGGGGTAAGTACAGGACCTGTGATCAGATAATCCCAAACAGTTTAGAAACAGCACCTGACCAAGGCTCAACAGCTAAAACCAAGGACACAAAAGGCACTGAGTGTTGGCATAATATTTACTTAAATAAGATGGATTTAGTGTGGTTTTATTTCTGATGCTGAAGAATGCAAGCTAGTCTCCCCACTGAGATGGAGTATGAATTACAGCTCACACAGGCAGGACGAATAACAGTTTTTTATTCTGACCAGGAGTATTAAAATCTACTAGACAGAAAATCAGCTCGACCATGAACAGGCCATGTTTCTTCAAGTAATCTCCAGTGTATTCCTCACCTGTCGTCTGAGTGAGAATGAAACACAAATCGCTGCTTGCTCAACGATCACACACAAACATGAACACAGCCACATTCTCTACAAATAAACACACACACAAAACAGATGCAAAAGGTACAACGGCAGTGAGCTGCAAGCCTATCCAAGCTTTACTACTAGCTTTACAAATAACCACAGGATAAAACAATTACAAAACAGAGATGAACTAGTGAAAATCAACCACTTGGAGGAGTGCAGACTCAGAGAAAAGTCTGCTTTATATTTGTGGTAGTTAACAATTCTAGTAAGACAGAAAATAACAATTCTATCACAGCAGTCTTATGTGTGGTAAGCCAGAGATGACAGTACTCAATGCTTCAAAAGATCAGTGTGTATAGACTATGCAGCAAACACTTACTGCACCTGGTACACTGATATAGTGTTCTGTTTTGGACAGATCTAATGTCTCCTGAGAACAGCTAAGTTAACCCCAGTCATGTTAGCACTCTACTCTTTGGCCTGAACGATTTTAAAGCAGAACACTGTTGTTAGCTGAGATGTGGTGAACACCAGAGGAAAGCAATGAAGCAGCTCATTTTCCCTATAATTATTTAATAGCTCATGTGTCTTTTTGATATAAATGGAATGACATTCGCCTAATGACAGAAAGAAAAATATGGACTACTGAAAGGACTGAGGACAGTGTGTCCTTCTGATGCAGCAGCCAGATGGCCAAACCCACAGAGCCAACTTTCAGCCTGAATGTTGTTTGATTTTGATGAGTCTTTGGCACTTTCAGGACTGGAGACTATAAAAATAGAAATTATAGTGGTGTCTTTTTTAGTATCTGTTCATGATCAGTGTTTCTAAATAGAAAACACCCTTATGTCTCACTACAGCAACATCTTATGAACTCGTACTTAAAAGGCTTCACAGATATAACTGTGTCAAGGACAGCCATCACTATGGAAAAGAGGGTGTGTAACAGTGCTGGATTTTTGAGTATATGTTGCAAAAAAAGGAACACGTACAACACACTCTTCTCTAAGAGCTTTTCTTTCCCAATTTATTTGTGCTGATTCACAAATATCACCATAAAGTTTTTAGATGGTTAACACAACCTTTTCTACTTGGCATGAAATGAATATTTAAACAAAAAAAAAAATTCAAAGCAATAGGAGAACTAAGCTGATCCTGATATGCTGGCTAGATATCAGAGCAGCAAAGCAGAGCAGCCCTTCCTCTGAGCCAGGAAGTGTGTCAGAGTGAGTGACAGACAGCAGGTCCTCGGGCTCCCAGGGCAGCGCTATGGGCACTCGCATCCTCGTAAACCCCTCACCGTTTCATTCTTCCCCTCTCCATTACTCTCACATCACTGCTCTTCTTGCTCTCTCATACCCCTCTCTTCCCATTCGATCAAATTCAAGAAAAGACACACCGGGCTATTTATAGAAGAGTGGTGCTTTTATATTAGCCAGTGTCTATTTGTGACACTCAGAAGTACAGAGGGCTTCCTGCCTGCTGACGTCAGCAGTGAAACGCTGCAGAGAGATTTGGGGGTGGGGGTGGGGGGGATGGGCACAAATGAAAAAGAGGAAGATAAAATAAGGGGAGAACAGAGTTTGATGATGCAAGACGTTTAGTTGTTGAAAGAGCATTTGCATGAAGCCTCTCAGGGGACGTCAATGGCTTTATTTGTGTATGTGAGATATGACTGTAAAATGAGTGCACACAAACTGTATGTACCTGTTTTTTTTTTTTTTTTTCATCTGCGCTCTCTCATATAATGCATGGGGAAAACTGAATGGCTTGGATGAGGAACTGCTCAAGAGAAGCTGGATTAGTGGAGAAATGCCAACCATGCTGCAGCTTGGGTAAACAACATCAGCAAACCCTGGCCGCCCACTGAGTCGCATATCACATGCACAAGAACAAGAACACACAGATTCATACTTTTTTATTCCCATCCCACTCTAATAGTTAATAGGCAGTTAGTATAAGCAGGGAAAACAAGTTTGGTGGTTAACTCCCACATAAGTGTGCTGCATTAGCTCATGATAACTCCTCAACTGACAACCGCAAAACAGCAGTTAAATGTATATGCATTGGTTAAGACTAATAAAGAGTGTAATCAGACTGGAAAATAAAGACTGCAGTGAAAACTTGAAATACAGGTGGAAACCTGATGTGTCACACTAGTTGATAACTATTAACTATTTGATAATATATTCTCAATTATGCAGCACTTCTTAAATTATTCCCTTTTCTTTCTGCCTGTGGGTATTAGTACTGGAATTAGGCCCAGGACCAGCACCTGTTTCCACTAGTTTAGGTTACTGCTAAAAAGGAGAGAAAATATGGAATACAGATGCCAGTCTTGTATTTAAGTCAGTGCCAGCTTACAGTTTCCACTTATAAGAAAATAGCAGCACACACACACAACAGAAGATAATAATGACAAACACCAAAGAGATTACTTTTGAGATTACTACATGAGACGAGCAGAAATGAAACACAGAAGCAATTATCATACACATTTTTCCATTAAAATAAAAACATCTTTTGTAATCTTAGTTTATGTCTTTTAATCCAAAATCTGTTTAAGATGTACACATACATATAGTCTTACCTTTTCTTACATTAATATTTTTTTTATTTCAGCAGATTTGCATACAATATATAATTTTGTATACCTTGACATAATATACAGTGAATATTTTTAAAATCCAGCTAAGGCACTTTGAACACTGACATAGCTTTTCCTTACCTGCACCAGGAAGATGATAAGGAAGTAGAAATTCGCAATTCTTCTAAACTGTTCAAACAGGTTCTTTGGTAGAAAGTTCCATACTGTATACTGTGTTGGGAAAAAGAAAAACAAGCACGTAAGTAACAGAAACAGGTATTACGCTTTGTTGAGAGACATTTGGTGCTATTTATTATTATTCTGTGTTTTTTGTTTGTCAAACTTGGGGAATACAATGGGAAAGAGGTGTTCAATAGTCATAGACTCTTACATGCATGCATTAAGTTTGAGCTAAGGAAGAGAAAAAAAAAGTGAAAGTGGAGGAAAGTGGAAAGCTAACATCAATAAGCTTCAGCCTCTTTTCTTTGTACGGCCAAGGGAGATGGCCATGCCGCAATATTTTGAGTATATTCAATATACCGCTAACGCCTAATTACATCGATTCAGACTGCGATTAATCTCTTTAATTTGGCTATCCTCAAAGTCTAAAAAAAATATCAGGTTGGTGACTGTTTCTGTGTGTTCTTTTTAGGTGGCTGTGACTGCTGATACCATCAGGGCTGAGGCACCGCAATTATCAGCTTAAATCCCTGGGAGACAGCTCAACAATAATCTGCTAGCAACTTTGTGCCACTGCCACCAAACAAAGTATCACGGTGAACAACACAAACACACACGTATGCATTCACACACACTCACCCAAACACGTTTGCAGAAAAAGAGCAATAAGGCACTGTTTATGAAGGGGACTGTCTACAATGGGAGAGTGTTGAAATGCAGAGGTAGCAGATTAAGAATAATAATAATCCCATTTTGCCAGAGAGAAAATATAATGTAAGTAATGAGACTGGGGTGGCGAGGTTGGCCGAGTGAGGTGAGTGCAGAATGTAGAAACAAAAGAAAGAGCTGGAAGACGGAGACTGGTCATTGCAGAGTGCAACAGGATGATGGAGAGCAGAGACCTGGAATAGCATAAACACTACAGTCGAGGTAATTTAAGACTATGTACCCTGATGTACTGGCAGGAGCCAATTGATAGGCCCATCTGCACTGGGACCCTCTGTATCCATATAAATTAGGGGTGTAACAAAAACCCGATACAAATCAGTAATCTGAAATAAAAGTAAAAGATGCATATACATCAATTTATTAATACTGCATCCATATAAATGTGCTATGATCCAACTATCCTTTTGAAAAAGCAGCTATGTTTCTTCCTCACTGTGTCTTCAAATGAGATGATAGCAACTAGCGTGGGTGTTAAGCTTTTCTGCTTTAGCTCCCAGACCGAGGTTGGGAAGCACACGGGGGGTTGTTTCTCTCGAGCCAAAGATGTAGCTACTTCAGGCAAACACCCTTTGTTTTTACTGGCAGATGATGAGCATGCAACCATTTGGCCATATTTCTTTGCACTGACAAAGACTATTAAAAACTATTAGTGCCTTTCTTTGTTTTTGCTAATACTTACTGTGCCCAGGCCCCAGCTTCTTATGCTTCACACACACCCAAGTTTATTGCTCCCTCTCTCCCGCTCAACCAGTTATTCAGTGCGCACCCTCATACACAAACACCACGGTCCTGAGAAGAGCTAAAGCAAGAAATGTAATAACACACTGTGTCTCTCAGGTGACCTTAACCGCCCTCATTCACAGCTTGACTCAGGTGAAACCAAGGCCTTATCCACACTAGGGCTGCAACGATTCCTCGAGTAACTCGTGTAACTCGATTACAAAAAATAATCGAGGAATTTTCTGTGCCTCAAATCCTCGTTTAATTAAATTTAAAGCTAATGTTTTGCACGGATTCTTTTACGTGTGATACAACGTGCTTATGTCACAGGCTATGCGTCCCCCACAAAGCGGAAGAAGACGGAACGAGCTTTGGGTAACGTGTGTGGACAGTTTTGCGGTACGGAATGGCACCGGGACCGAAAACAGTGAATACAGCGATGGAATAGGATAAAAATATGTTTTATCCGATTACTCGATGAATCGATGGAATATTTGACAGAATACTCGATTACCAAAATATTCGATAGCTGCAGCCCTAATCCACACGGACACAGAACTTTTCCCAAACAATCTTTTTCTTTTTATTCCAAAAGACTGCATTGCTTCAAAAAATGTCTTCATCCACAGTGATACCTTTATGAATTGAGTCCATTTGGGCCAGAGCTCAAGGTAGGGTTGCACAGTTGTAATATAAATCCTACAGTTTGCTGTCTTATTCTTACGCTGCCTCTTTCTCACTTTCACCCTTCATATTCAGGGGTCTAGCCAGCCAACCCATGGCCAAGCCAGGTGCTGACACAGACCAAAGGGGTGACATGTAGACAAGTGGGGTGCAATCTATCACAGCCCAGAGGGACAACAAACAAATTGCCCACCCTACTAGTACATTAATAGCACCCATGCATTTCAGCCAGTGACAGACAAATAATCACTCTGTTGGGAGAGTGAAGACAAGAATGTGGACAGTCAGTGGGAGGAGGACTAGAGAGCGGAAGACAGTTCATTCTACATTCCAAATGTTAGATAAGAAGAAAATGCCCGAAGACAGTTAATATATAAAATGCAGTGTAGCTAAGAACAAAGAGGTGTAACAAAAATCATTCAAATTGATATTCAATCAGAGTAGAACCTTGGTATGTGGATGTAAGATACCATTCAGACCTGGAATAACATCTGCTCTGAGTGAGATCATAACTGAAATACAGGTGTGAAAGCATCTGAAAGTGCCAAGGAATGCATCATCAGTTCCAGTCACTCACATTCAAAGAAGGCTGGTAAACAATACACATGCAACAAATAACACATATTTGTGCCTAGGATAAACTAAAGCAAGCCTACTCCACTGATGTCATCTGATCCAACACAGTTTCATGATGAACTTTAAGTATATTTACAGTTCCTCGTGCCAGTACAATGATTAATTTGTGGACAGTGCCACAGCAGCAAGTCATTCCTAATGTTATCTCTATATTCTTGCTTACACAAACACACACACACACACACACAGGAGAATGCATTTTAACACAAGATGTGAATAGGATGGATGGTAACAACAGGTCTGAAAAAGGCCCTAGTGTGCTTCTTACCTTGGAGGACACAATCCTGTTATCACAAAACTTGGGAGGGATGATGGCATCATTGGTGGATCCTGATCGATGACCAACATAAACTGTCCTACTGTCGACTTTTCTCTCATCACTGCCAAACTAGAGGCGGAAGCCACAAGGAGGGGTGGACATAAGAAAGGACAGAGGGAAAAAAGAAGAAATGTTAGTAACTTTAGAGTTTCTCTGTACTTGAACAACTATTAGACACTGAATCCGGTACAATCAAATCCAACACCACCTAAAAATGTACCTCATACAAGAAAACATTATGCACAATGATCATAAAAATCCACTCTTAAAAGGGTTACATTCCTTTCAGAGGTCAAGAATTAAAAGATTTGATTTTCTTCTACAGTGATGCAGAACAATAAAAGATTTGAGTGTGAGCAGCTGGGAGAAAACGTTCCTCTTAAATTTATGGCTTGAGCTACATGACGTACTTTTGATGCTGTGTGACACTAAAACACGCATATGCAATATATACTGTGTGTGTGTGTATATATATATACACACAAACACAGTATTTACTGTGCGCACACACACATAGGCCTAGCATCTGAAACAGTAAGAGCTTCAGCTCCTCAATAAGGACCCAGAGACGTGTAGCTGAAGCATTCCTCTTCCATAAATGGTAGTTAGTTAGGGTGAATCATAAAGGAAGCCAGTGAACTAGGGTTGTTGTCATAGTATTTCAGGGGCTATCCAAACATACATGTCAAATTTCATAATATAAATATATTAAAAAAAACACAGGAGAGCAAAAATATAACCCAGTTGCTTTCTTTTTCATTTCTTTTTTGAATTTAAAACCTTTCCCACTATGTGAGGACAAATGGATTTACTGTCCTGTGCATAAGGTAACCAGATGCTCATTACTTACATACCATGCAAGTCATACATTAACATTATTTTTAAATTGGTAAAATTGATGTTGATCAATCAAAGCACTAAATTAAGTGTATGTCCTCAATGCCGAGGAAAAATCTTGCTCCACCGACAAAAGAGGAAATGGGTGCATTGTTCTCTCTCCCTCCATTTTACAAAAGTAGTTGTGTCCTCAGTTCAGGTACAATTTATGAGGCTCCAATATAAATACCAGAAACATGGAGAAGTGCCAGTAATTGTGTTAATTATGGCCACCTGGACAGCCAACTTCCTAACGTCTGTTACTGAGAAAAGCTGAGATCAACAGCCCCAGAGCTTTGAAAGTCTAATTTATACATGTGAGGACAGTAACACAGACTTCACAACTTCAGTTCACTTAATAATTTGCTTCTCATAAAATAAAGGCAAAATACTTTTCCTTCATTTTGAAATATTTACAATCACCCTTATGTCTAGAATAGGAAGGAGGAGGAAATAGGCTTACATAGTACTCCTTGCGCATGAGTAGCTATGTTTACACCTCAGTACGGCATTCAAATGTACCATCCCCAACCCACTCTGCATACAATGACACTCCTTTGACTCAACCCAACAGACCTGGTTGCCAGAGAATAAAGAAAAAGACAAAGAGAGAGTAATGCTGTGTTCATACTGGATGCAAAAATGAACAGAGCATAAGAGAGAAAGGATGTACAACAGGATCCAAGGACACAGACATCACCAATAACTTTCTTTGTCAAATAACAATCATCCCACAGTAGGAACAGTGAGCCAAGGACACCCCTATGGACTATATCATTGTTCAATTATTTGAAAGAAATGTTTGTGGATGTTATTTTTGTTCTATGAACTCAAATAGGTTTTTTTTTACAAATGTAATGCAGCATTTCAGGCACAACTGTAAACAACTTGTACAACATTAGGGATCAATGTAAAGGGCCAGAAAAGAATTTGTATACAAGGACCTGTGTAGGGCAAAGTAAGTAACAATTTGCAAATCAAATTTGCATAAAACAAAGGATTTGCTCTGGGTTACAGGTCAGAACGTCAACAGACAGTCAACAGTAATAGTTGACTAGACCACTAGCATCACTGTAACGTTACCCATCTTTTAAGGAGTTATTGTACACACGAGTCATTCTACTGGCACAGTTTCAAGGTTGGTGATCTATCAAATAATCAGTTTTCAGTTAAATGGTGTTGTTTTAATCAGTTTTTTAGGAAGTAATGAAAGTGGATGAGTTTAAATACCTGGGGTCAACCATCCAAAAAAATGGACAGTGCACAAGAGAGGTGAAGAAGAAGAGAGTGCAGGCAGGGTGGAGTGGGTGGAGACGAGTATCAGGGATGATGTGTGGCAGATGGATAGCAGCAAATGTGAAAGGGAAAGTCTATAAGATGGTTAGTGAGACCAGCTATGATTTACAACTTGGAGAGAATGGCACTGTCTAAAAGACAGGAGGTAGAGCTTGAGGTGGCAGGGCTAGAGCTGCTGCAATTTTCAGTTGGAGTGACCAGGATGGACAGGATTAGAAGTTAGCATATTTGAGGGACAGCTCAGGTTGAACGGTTTTGAAAGAAAGTAAGAAAGCCAAGGCTGAGATGGTTTGTCACTATACTGGAAAAAATATTGTTGAAAATTGAGCTGTCAGGCAGGAGGAGGGGAGGTAGACCACAGAGATGTAAGTGAAAACAGCTAATGTAAGTAAAAACAGAATGGGTGCATTGTCTTTGCCTTGTTGTCAGAGGTCAAATAAACTGTTCCATGCCAATGTGTACAAATGAAGTAAAAACAGCCAAGATTCCAAGTGTCAATATGTCACTATCAAAGCAGCAACATTCATGATGTAAAAGCATCAGCTTCAAAAACTACACAAGATCAGTAAAGCCAACACCCAATGCTCGATTGAGCTAAGAATGAGATGCTCAGTCAGAGATTATGGTAGAGAACCAACTGTGCCTCATATACAATTAACTCTAAATGAAATATGGACTCACTATGTGATGAAGGGAGGAAAGGTAAGTCACTATGGCCAATTCCATATGTAGATGGATATTTTTAAAAACTGAGGATATGCTACGTTTATAAAAATAATCCTGTTTCAATATGTTTTGACATTTCATGAACAACTGGTACAGACAACTAACTTAGTAATGGCAAAAAATAACCAACAGATTAAATGATTATGAGAATAATCGTCCTTTGGAGACCTATACACAAGCGTGATGATTCAGCAAAGACAACGTTGTAGCCAAAAAGGTTTCCAGAGGTCCATACTAAAATGCAGCCCCTCAGGGGCAAAAAAGAGCCAGTGGTATTTTTAAACTTCTCAGTTGTTAGTGTTAGTGATGAAGACAGGCCTATGTTGAGCAGAATTTGTGTTTTAAACAAAAACAGCATAGTGTGGATGTAACATAAGAGCCAGGGAAATACAGGACAACATTCAGCCACTGCCAACTCCCATTGATGACTCGGGTCTGATGACACCATGCCCTGTCACACCATCTCACTATTCAGTATCCCATTTTGTCACAATCTTTATGTTTTTAGCTAAGCATACAGACTGGGTAGCCAGAGAATTACGAGGCTTGTACACTGTAATGCAGTCCACAAGGTATCAAAAGTCATTTTCTAACAGCAAGACCATTGACAACATTTTTAAATCATAGTTTTACCACATTGATACACTAACACTGACTTTTTTTATTAGGTGGTTTAAAGAAAAACTAATTGTGGTGAGTCTTGTTAGGACTCTTTTCATTATTCAAATTCTAGATTCCTTTTACACAACGCTTATTCTCTGACATAAACATATTGCCATTTATGGCCGATGAGTCCTCCAGAGTGCATACTTTAAGTAGTTCTGGCTCTGAGGACTGCTCGGCATCTTAAGTTTATGCTCGACATCAAGGTTTAAATGAAGCATGGCGTGTTTGATGTTGACAAGATTTTCTAAGCAAACTGCAGAAGAAGATTCTATGATGTTTAAAAGAAAGATGGCCAGTGCCAGCAGGTGTGACAAACGGGTGTTTTGGTTTTTTTTTTACCTTGACACAAACATATTCAATGCTGTAGATATTTCCTACTGCAGTTTTTCTACTGAAGTGCAGAAGCAAACTGAAAGTCAAGCTCCCAAAACACAGTGGCCTGTACACTTTAGTCTGAGTAGTCTGCTGTTGTGGTTTTGTAACTGTGTGACTAAAAATAAAGCTCATTCAGCATATGAAGCTTAAAAATCCACTGACAAAATCTACTTATTCAATGATTTCTGAGGGAGCCGTGCAAAGAGGAGAGAGCACTGGGGACCAACACTTGTACTTCTTAATGTCCTGCATGTGCAGAAATAACACTGCACTACAATGAGAAACAAGGATTTGTTGTTAAACCCATGCTTGCATCTGACCTTATTATCCATTTCATTCAGTTCTCTGGACAAAACCAAAGCAAGCTGCACATACAATTATTTTTCATTCATTAGTGAACGAGAAGAGTGGGTTGGCATGTGAGTGCCTCAGTGAGTCATGTACAACTGCTTTACATTTGGTCCGACTGGATCTTATCTACCCTATCAGGTTTGACAATAACGCTCTCAGATTAAGTGGAGTCATCACAGGTCAACCTTATCTTCTGTTCAATGTATAATCTATCAGCACTTTACTCACACCACACCACAAACCATAAAAAGGAAATGCCTTAAAAAAGATAGATGGTGAGAAGTCAGTGACATCAAATTATTATACAGGCCTAAAGCCCATAGTATTTCAATAAAGTTGATTAAAACTGTAAAAAAAACAGCCTTACAGCAACATGAAGTTGCTATTAATGTGTCTTAAAGACACATTAATGTCAGACTAAAACTGTTTTTTTTTTGGGTTTTTTTTTTTGAAGAAAAAAAGTATTATGTTAGCATGAAATATTGTGATATTTCCCTCATTATTCTTCCCTGCAAATATCTTAAACAGTTAAAAGCACTTCAACATCTATTATTTTATTGTTTGTCATTGTAGCCACCCAATCCTAAATTAATTAACAGGTTGGATGCCTACAGAACTTATCCACTTTGTCTATTACTTTCAGACATTTTTAAAGCAATATAAAACAAATGTTTTTGTTCATTAAATTTTAAAATTAAGTCTCCCACTTTTCCTCAACATGCCTAAAAATTAGATCATATTACATGTTGCTGAACAGTAACAAGCAAGCGTGTTCCCATCAACCTCAATAAAATCAAAAAATGAAAACAGTAAAAACCCTAAGGGCATTTGTTTAGGATATCTTTACAAACGGGATGAAAATTAAGAGGAATTACACTAAAAGCATAATTGTGCAAATTGTTAAGATTGTTGTTGCCAAGGTTCACCATTGCTTCATTAACATACTATGCCATACTGCTTTGATAAATTATAATGCTACAGACTTCAACCAACTGGAAAATTACAAAACAGAGACTCTCTAAAAACTACATTCATATCTAATAACATTAACTTTTTTAAAGAAAATGTATTACAAAAAAAATTACAAAATGAAGAAACAGCTGAGTCATAATTGTAACAGGTGTTACCTCCATCATGGATTCACCAACACTTGGCCTATGGCATAATTTACAGACCCCATATCAGAGGCTACTCTCTCCTTTGTCCGCTGTTTGCACAGTGATGAATAACCCCACACACAGTGATAACATTCCAACTTGAACTGAGGGCTGATCTTAAAGGAGCTGTTGTGGATCGGAAAAGGCTCATTGTTCTACCAGCATCCCTGCAGCTCTACAAGACACAGGGTGTACTGTACCATGGGCTGGTACTGGCCTACATTACACCGGGTCCCTCGACAATGGGGAGGAGGGGAAACTCTTCTAGACCACACAGTGGGAGCTACTTCCTCAATCATTTAGCCGCTTCAAAAAGCCACAGACACTTGTGCCAAGCATGTTTTGCAATGTGTCTACTGAGACACCTCCCCATGTCTAGCATCCAAAAATTGGTAACTGGTGGCCTTGGGACGAAAAGACCCGAAAACTAAAAAAAAAAAAATTAACAGGTCATAAGTTTCTGTATAAACCACAAATATTCAGTGGAAAATGAGTAAGCACTGTTGGGACGACTCTACCTCAGCTATTGTTTGACACCAAAGAACACAAACATGCAGTAATGGAACACAAAAAATAACCAAGGAGGTTATAACAGGAAATGTGTAAGCAAGTCACACAATGCTGACAGAGGTTTGTGGTCATTCCCATATCCGAGACGGTTTTCCTCAAAACAGAGCTTAATAAAAACGTTAAATCAACTAATCAGACTTTATTCATAAAGTACTTTTTGTACAAATATAAACTGTAGCACAAAATGCTTCACAAGTCAAACCCTCATTCCCCAACCAACCCTATATAGACAGAGACGCGCACAAACAGAAACAACACAAGAGCAACAAAATGTTATGGAGCCAAAAGAGACAAAAGGTGAGAAAACACCATCATCGCTGAGGAAACACCAAGGTCAGATAAACATAACAAAATGTAAAGGATAACAATAAAAATAATAAAACATTACAAATAAAAGGTAGGGTACCAAAATAAGGAAAAGCAAATGAGCCTTAATAAATACAGAGATTAAAGTATTTAGCATTATATGAAGACAAGATTAGTGGAAAAACAGCAAAAACAGACTTAAAAAAATGCTGTTTGCTCACAACTTCAGAGCAGAGCTTCAGCAATGTTTTAACCATTTTATAGTCCTAAAGCAGCAATTTATGAAGGCTTTGGCTTCAAGAACAAGTTAATCTTCCTCAAGCTTGAACTTTATCCCCATAATAACTACCACCATCTAGACAGTTTAGCTCTGAATGTCCTGGAAAGGATGACATTAAAAGTGCATTATTTTCTAAGGTTCTTATGGAGGAAACCCACACACATTGTTTTAGAAAAGTAGAGTAGGCACATCCCGAGCTGCAGCCTTGTCACACTTTAATCTATAATTAAAGAGAATTTAAAGTGGTGTAGCCATAAATGGAGTATGGTTTTTCCAACTAAGTGCACACATTCTCTATACTTGGCTTTTATGTGTGATTTAACTGCTTAGCTCAGGGTACTTGATACAGCCTGTTCCATGTCGGGTTGTAAATTAAGTAAACTGCAAAGCACTACAGTTGCACTGGTTTAACAATCATACCTGGCAGAAAGCAATTGTAACAGGGCTGTAATGACTAGTCAACAAAAAGTCTGCGGCAAAATTAGTCGACAACTAATTTAGTAGTTGACGGTTTGTTAGTGATGACATTGTACGTGTCCCACAGCATGCAATGCTATGCAAAATAATGATTCACCGTAGCCAATTGAAGTAGCTCAGAGTGGGACATCTCACTTTTCCCAAATGTTTGACGCACCAGGAACAGAATGGGGAGCAACTGCATGGAGGTGGCTGAAGCGAGGCTAATGTGAAACAAACAATCCAAGGTTTGGGAACATTTCGTATGTGACACAACTTAGAAAACTGTCACATGCAAAATATGTAAGCTGAGCCTTGCATACCGTGGGGCCACTTCAGCAATGCATGAACATTTGAAATGGAAACACTTTTTGGATGGTACGAAAAGAAAGTATTCTAATGCTGCAATAAATATAAACAAGAGCCATTATTTTTTGTACAGTTTATAATCTGACTAGTCGTTACAGTAGTCGATGACTAGGCAACTACTTAAACTACTTAGTTGCAGCCCTACCATGTAATACCAAAAAAATGTAATTTATTGTACATCCTAAGGCTGACAAACCTTATAAACCTCCATGCCAGGGCAGTACCCTGTCGATGGCATCATCTTTAATAATATGCCTGTCTACAGAACTGCTATTCAATTCATTATCCTTAGACACAGCATAGGAAGGCAACAAGACTAATGACTAAAATCAATAAGGCTCTTTGCTTTGTCTGCTAAGAGGACATGTTGGGTTTTAGTTTGGGTTTTCTAACCAAGCAGTTCCTCCCACTGAACTCTGGCCACATTAAATGGAGTAATTTTTCTTGCTGTGACTGAACAACCCTGTCTGCAACTATTTTCTGTAAAGATAATTATTGCAGAAAGTGGGTGTTTGAATGAGTGTGTGGGTGGCTGCATGTTCGCATGTCTTTCAGTGCTTGTAAAATCCTGACATGGCCTTTGCTGTTGCTCTTGTCTGCATCAGCAAATGCCATATCATTTCAGGTGACAATGAAAAACTGGGATGATCAGACATCACAGATGCTGCCATCTGCCATCCTGCCTCCATGCTCAGGCACAAAAAGACACATAGACAAAAACGCCCATCACACATATCAGCATTTTCTTCACATCTCACTGCATATACTCAGAGAAATGCTAGAACTAGAGCATGGCAGAGAAAATATCTGGATGTGACTTTATACATTTATGGATGACAGGATACACTTTGAATGCAACGTGCCTGGCAAGGATATGTGGATAATAAAAGGAGTACCAATGTGAGGGGAATTCAAAATAAATGAGGCAACTTGAATTATTTAGAGGTACAAACTGAGAATTCGGCCTAGGTTTTAAAAGGAAGGGTGCAGTTACCACAGAAGTCATCCATGGTCCCCTTTTACTCTACCTGAAATACCCACTCTAAACTCACCATTACAAGAAGCCTGAAAGAGAGTATGCATTAGGTGGAGGAAGGGGTGGGGAGGTGCAAAGAGGCTCCGGGTCAACCCGAGTTTCACTCTAGTTTCTCTGGTTTGAGTCACACAGGGCTTTCCCAAATCCCTCACCACATTTCATCACCCGCCTTTTTTCTTGTTTTTTTTCTACCTTCACAATGCCTCTGTCACACAACTGAATATATATATAACCTGTGTAAGATGTAGACAAGGTTAGTGTACATAGCACAGACAACCAAATGGAGAGAGAAGGGAAGACAAAGAAATCAGAGTAAGCAATTCTGTTTGCTATCCAGTTCACAGTGGAAAACTAATGTGGCAAAAGTGAGCACAGGTCTGATCAATAAGCCTCTCTCCTAATCAAACAGGCCTAATAAATCAAATGGTCCTGCCTGTAGGGTGTGTGGGCTTCAGATACTCCCTTACCCTAACTGCCCACCCAGAGTGACGAGTCTGTTAAAGGAATCCTGATTCTCATCAGCTGATTAAAGGCACCAAATGTGTTTCCAACAGGCACTGGTAATTGCTCACACACGGTATTAAAAAAAGCAACATAAAAAACAATCTGAAGCAAGATAACTATTTGATAATAAAATGATAAAATCTGATAAAATCATGACTGTAAATTTGACAGAACTGTGTGATGCATATTAGACTCAATGTCTTAGTACTTGCAAGTAAGAAGAGGGTGGTGTGTTGTAAACCAAAAAGGAAAAATAGCCTTTTTGTGAACAAAACTTTTGTATTCCTTAAGAAAAATAACACTAGATACATTTTCTGAAAATGTTTTGAACACGCGTATTCATGTTGACAAGAGATAACTGCAGAAACACGTGTTAACAGTCATCTGTATACATGTCAACTTTACCTGCACTTAAATATGTTGGTGAGTGCATGCAAGTTTGCACAGGTTTGTGTATACCTCACTTGTGGGTGCTCTATGCTGACCCAAGAAACAGGTTTGCAGAGCCCTTGGGCTTCCAAATGCATTTGACACACAATCCTTCACAAACGTCACACATAACATTTCCAGCCAGGTAGGGGCCTGTTCACACCAATGTCTGGTTTACAGTCATGTAGAGACTGGCAAACCTTAGTGCATCAGCCTGTAGCAGGACAAACACACTGGAAAGAGAGTGGAAAGCAGAAGGGTGAGAGGCCGAGGTACTAAGAAAGAGGTGGACCCACAAAGTTTATCAACTTGATAATAGGCAGAAAATACTTGCGACTTAAAATCTTTGCTGACCTTAAAGAACAATTGAAATTACCATAACAGAATGTGTTGTGTAATTAGAGTAATAAAATGAAAAGGTCACCTCAGATCTACACCATCTTACAGCAAAAGTGATAATCTACAATATCAAAACAACCTGTATAAATGTCACATGACATCATTTGAGTGGCTACGAATCTGAATCTTAACTGCTTAGAAACATTTCTAAGACCCTGACAATAATCAGTCCAATCATCTTAACTTTTTCATGCAATTGTTACTTTATAGGGCTGCCAGCAACTGATTGTTTTTAAGTATTAATTGATTGGGATATAAATTGGTCAAAAATAAATCTTCACAATGTTTGGCCATGTACCTTCCCATGGTAAGAGCACCTGTCGAGCTTACGCTCTTAGGACTAGTCCACAGATAAGTGGACGTTTTTTTATACAATGGTGCAAAAATGAATTTTAAAAAGTGATGTGATGTCTGGGTAAAGGTGTGTTTATGTGTTGGTACCATTTGACCAGCAGTCAAGGCCGCTGCCACAATAATTACTATCACATTTTCACAAGGCTCCACCTCTTGCAGATCACACTGTGCCTTCAAGGGCTTGAAGAAAGATCAAAGCCAACAGTGTGATTTTGTATTCCTGTCAGAGCGCCCTCCCCATTCTGTCATCCAGCTCAACTGATTTCCCAAAGACACGTTGGAGGTTTAGTGGCACAGTGCATCATAGTAGAAGAGCTAAGTAAAGCATCCTCTGTCACTCTCTACATTTCTGTCTCCCTCCCTCTTCATGATGCACATGTACCTGCCATGGGCAAAGAGAGGGTGGTGCAAGTCAGGAGGCAGGGAGGCCAAGCAAAAGATAACGGCACTGTGCGCATCAATGACAGTGTGGCTGGCTGCTCTGCACAAAATATTATTTACTGCTTACACTGAGGAGGAATTACAGCAGCAATCCTCTCTCAAGCAGGAAAATCAGCTGACCTGGCAACACCAGAGAGGAACCAGGAGGGGGGTCAAGCACTATAATTATTATATATTATATGGCTTCTCCTTATTGAATGCCAGTATCTATGCTCCTCAGATAGTAAGTGGGGGATTCAACCTGCTGGTGACAACAGGTTACTGTGCACAAGAGGAATTAAAAAGAGGCATTAAAAGCAGTTATGCATAAAAATCTGGCCTTGCAGATAGTTACTCCAATTTCAACGAGCTCAGTTATGACTGATTATTCTACGAAAGGCAATAAAACCAATGGATGAACTTTATAAGGGTATGCATTAAAATGGCCAATCGTGAAAACATGATGTCAATGCAGTTTGAGTGGGCAAAATGCCAACCTCTTGTGCTGAGCAAATCCAATGGCAGGATACGCGGTAACAATAGGGTTAAACCAATGGCAGCACAAGTACAAAAACTGCTTTTATGCGGCCTAATAAAGAGGACAGTTTTCATGAGAAAATATTCTGGTGATTGTTAATTGACAAATTATTAAGTCTAGTCTCTGAAAAAATGCCATGACGTGTCTTCAGTCAAAAAAAAAATAAAAAAAAAATCCACAAGTATAATTAATGTCACGATAACCTCGACCAACATAATTAGGATTCACTGAAATATTATGTTTTAAAAAAAGGTTTACTCTACCTTTATTTGGTTCATATTTGTAAGCTTATAGAAGACATTTGCTGTGAAGATTGACTGGTTTGGACTGAACAGCTATTAGAACAAACCATTCTGGCCAGAGAGTCAGTTCTTAGGATTCGTTGATGTTCAATAAGATCCTCAAAGCCATTTAAGAGCTTCAAAGCCATTTCATTACACTGAGATTCTGAGGTAAATTGTTCCTGCTGAGCCCAACTATTCACATTACTTATTTCACCAAAATGATTCTAAACATATTGTAATGAAAAAAAAATATGAGGGATATATATATATATATATATTATGATTAATCTGATGTTCATTCACAACAAAGTGCTATTTGTTGCAGTGTAACAATATAATATTTTTTGTTCCATTTCCATTTGGGACTCCAGAAAAAGAAGCAACATGATGCATTTGGAGAACAATCGTTGCTTCACAGATGTCATGGTGTGTTAGGTGTCCATTTGATAAAAGTCCAAAACCTTGACACATGAATTTTGGAAGAATAATAAATAGCACAGTAAGTCAGGAAATCCTCAATTTTGGGACCCCTTGAAAAGAAATTAAATAATGTCTTAGGAGAGCAGTAATTGTTTTACAAGTATCGTTGTGCATTTACACTCCAACTGAGGACTTTCAACAGTTAAACATTTTATATTTTCCTGTGAAAGCATGGGGGGGGGGGGGGGGGAACAATTTTTCCTGTGAAAGCATGGGGGGGGGGGGGGGGGTAACAATCTCCGGACGTTTAATAACTCTTTTCACCTCAGCTTGCATCTGTTGAGACACTCTTCTGGCGATTGTTTTCCACACTGACTGGTCAAGTGCCAAGTCTATTTGACTGTAAACATGTCATGACGTTGTCTTCAGTCCAACAATCTTGACACGGATTTTAAAAGACTTAACATTAAGAAGCAGAAATGCCAAAACTTTAAAACATGATGTCTTTGGACGCAGGTTTTCTTTAAAGAGGTGTCATGATGTGTTCACTGTCCATTTAATGGTTTAAAACAGAAACTGAGGTCACATGTTGTAGAGCAAGCATTCAACTACTCGCTTAAATCCTTAATTTACCTAACCACAGTTTACATATGTCCTAACTTCCTGCCTGGTAGGAATTCACCTAGTTAGTTGTTCAGGATAACTAATTCAAATATTGAGAGAAAACATCAGGTTGTCGCACAATGAGAAGTAAGTTCGCTCCACGCCTCCTTGTTTATTTTCTCCCAAAATATTTGCAGCAACAACTGTGGAAAGGAAGGAAGACAACGGACCCATCAACCTACTTTCTTTGAGGGCGGAACTAGAGCAGTTACAAATGTTAGCACAAGAGAAGCTGGATGTCATGAGCTAACAGAGCGTGTGTTTCTGTGTGTGTGCGTGTGCGTGCGTGCGTACCAAACGGTTCAGTCTTCTCCGTAGCATCTTCTTGTTTGATATCTCCTCTGATGTCGTGACACTGGTGAACTCTCCCGATTCAGCGGACGCCTCCAGGCTCCGCTTCAGCTTCTCCGGGTAGCAATAACTTTACATGTATGTTAGCTTCTTTGGCTATCTACTACTCTCTACTCTAACGTTAGTTCTAGCTACATGGACTGCCGCAGTGACGCTACATCGTTTCCATTTCGTTTGATTTCGGTACCTTCGCACCATTCGCATTCTCTCCCCCCCCCCCCTTCCCATTCCCCCCCCCCCCCCCCCCCCTCCGCTGAGGAAATGTGTCTGCGTTGCGGTGTACTAGTCGCGCTTCCCTGTGCTCGCGGCTGAAATGGTGCCTGACATTTCTCTCTGCGCCCTGTTGCTGCGACTCGTACAAATCATTTGCCGGTGTCAAATCTGCTGTCTTTGCGCTGACCCGGAAACTGCGCCGCGACACACACGCCAAATAAACTTAACTCCTGTTTCAAATCCCCGCTGTGCTCAAGTCACCCCCCCCCCAGTCACGCGAGCCCCGCTCCAGCAGCAGCGGCGGCGGCGGCGGCGGCGAGAACAAGCCCAAATGTTCCCACGTTCACAAGCTCCACCCGGGGAAGGTGCGGCGAGTTTCGCTCAAGCTGCATTGTGGGTAATGTGGTGTGAGTGAAAACTACAATCTCTCCTCTTTTCCTCCGTGAATCCATGAAGGAGTGGAGCACAGCAGGGTTGACCGCTAGTGACCTTTAAGTATAACGGTGAGGATGGTTTGTATACAGGAACTGAATCATAAGTGTGTTTGAAGAAGTGTGCCGTCACTTACAAATAAAATTGTTTGGTTTCCATAGCTTTGGAGCAAACCTTTTATTTGCAGTTAGGGTCAGCCCTATGCATTTTGTTACCTTAGGTGTGATTGGGATTTGGTGACATCCCTCCCATCTCCACCATCCACTGTCACCCAACACACACACACCTCTAAAAAAAGTAAAATTATATCTCAATAAATCATAACTATGAGATAGTAAGTCATAACTATGAGATAGTAAGTCATAATTCTAAGATAATAAGTTGTAGCTATGAGATAGTAAGTCATGATTTTGAGATAATGAGTCATAATTATGTCGGGGTACACCACAGCGGTTTCTAGAAACCAATTTTATGGTCACTCCTCAGAAAAAAAGTGAAACTTATAAACCAACAGTTCTGCTGACAACAATAAGACTGTAATCAGCAACTAAATAGTGTGGTACTCAACAACAGCGAAGTTCATAATAGAAGTATGGCAATTGCAAGCAAAATTTGCAAAGAGAGAAAAAAAATAACTGCATAGTAATAAATAATAGTAAATGGTAATACAGGTAATAAATATAGAAAATGGTTAAATACACAAATCACAGTTCAATTTGACATGTTTGGACTTATATACACTCTCTTTTTTTCTCTCGTATCTTGAATGTTGTTATATTATGATGTATGTTCATTTGTTAAGTGGAGTAAGGCACCCGTGGGCGGATTTTTATTCATCGATATATTTTTTTTCTTTGTGGTCACCCTCCAGTAGATGGTGAACTAGGTGACCTAGGCGACCGGCCTATATGGCCTATGTCTGGAGCCAACTCTGTTTTTCTTGCTTTGTAGAGGCTGCCTCTACAATCTCATGCTGCTCTGTCTTTACAATAGCCCAAATAGACCAGTCAGCCACAGCATGCACTTGGCATCACAACATCATTTCTGGCATGCAAAGGCCACTACAGTTCTTTGACCCACATAGGAAAGGGAGAGGAGAGAGGGGGGAGTCCTTTGTTTTGTTACAATTCTTCAGTCTCACCTAAGTGAAAACTGGTTGTGAAATCAACCATAATAATTTGAAGTCCTATTTTGAAGCCTGTGATTTGATGTGCTGTGGTTTTGCAGCTGGAAGTTCACAGACATCACCTGCAACCAGGCCGCTATTCGACAATACCAGTTGTCAGTCACACTGGTGTTCACTCATACACTAGGTGTCATGCTTTATCATCTATTTTACTCTAAATTGGGGCACAATTCACAAAATTCTCATCATGTGCTGTTTAACACCACAAACCTGCAATTGCAACCATTAACTCCTCAGGAAAATCTTTATTGACATTATAATTCACCGAAGAAGTAGATCTTTTTTTGCAACCAAATCACCCCCTGGTGGCTATTCAGGATATTTTTTTCAAATTGGACTTTGTCCACAATTAACACAATATTTTGAAGTAAATAAAGAAAGCAGTACTAATATCTAATCAACCAATCACATGGCAGCAACTCAATCTATTAGGCATATTGACATGGTCAAGACAACCTCCTGAATTTTAAAGTGATTCCATGACTGAGGAGGAAATTGACTTTGAAATTATTGATCTACTAAGATTTTCATGTTAAATCATCTCATAGGTTTACAGAGACTGGTCCGAAAAAGGGAAAATAACTAGAGAGCAGCAGCTCTGGCTGAATATGTCATGTTGATGTCAGAGTTCAGAGAAGAATGGCCAAACTAGAAGTGACAGAAAAGTAACAGTAACTGACAACAGTTGTTATAATCAAGGAATGCAGAATACTTATTATTCGGGTCATGAATGCATCAAGTACACAAAAACATGCAGTGTGTGAAATCAAATTAACGCTCAAAGTACATGCTCTGGGCTTCAGGGCATGGAGGTCACACTGTAAGTCCATCGACTGATTTGTATTTTCGGTGTTACTACACGAGTCACCTTAGCTGCTATTTGCATGTGACACCAACTTTGCATTTCTTTTGCCAGTGACATCCCTGCTGTTAATGAAAAATGGTCATTTGTAGTTAGGGTGCAGCAGACAGAAAACACAGACGTACAGAATATTAAACCATTCAAGGACAACAGCTCAGTGGCCTGAGGACACCAGGATGTTATGTGTCTTTGTGTTCTAAACCGTACAAGCAGTGACATATGATTATCATATGGTCCTGGCTGTTTTAGTGTTATGTCCAATGGAAACAACCAGTGGTCACTCCAGACTCAAATATGATTGTGTGTTGGAGAGCAATGTGTTATTCATTAGGAAAAAGTTTGCAGTTTCAGCCCAGAAGGCTGTAAAATCCCGTTCCCCTTGTCGTAGTCAGGAAAAGCTATTGATATCAATAATTTTGAAACCACACAGGGAAGTTGTTGCTTATTTCATTGCTGTAATGCAGAGAGCACGCACAGCATTTACATGATGCCATTAAACTAAGGCCAACAGTAAGTTTTTCATATTTAATGTCATCTTTTGACAACAACACTGGCTAAGTGAAATGCCACACCGTTTATATTAGTACAATACTGTGACCTTGTGACAGCAAAAGTTGGTCTTATACAACATCAAGCTGTCCATGGGTTTAACTTATACATGTGTATGTAATGCTCAAGCATGTCTTGAATAAACCTGGTGTAATAGGTTTTTTTCACAGCAGATACATGAACTAATGAGACAAACACAGGTTTTACTAGTAATATGAATTAAGGTTCCACTCCAGATTTAAGAGTTATTCTATTGTTCCAGCTTAAGGGTAGGTCACACAAAATACTTCACATTTGAACCTGTAAAAGCAGTTTTTCTTTTTTGGAATAGGAGAAACACAGAAAAAAATATTTTAAAACTGCATACTGTACATGTTTCCTTTATTTTCTGGATGTGTTCCAAGTGATTTTGTTTTTTTGGAGTCAATGCACAGATTAGTGATTTAGCAGAACCATTTATTCCAAATGAAGAGATGTGATCATACAGAAAGAAGCATAACCAACAAAGGGACACCAATTAAGACCTTCGAAATGTGGAGGGCAACATTACACCTCTCAGTGTACAGCCTGCCGAAAATTACACGAAGAAGAAGAAGAAGAAGAAGAAGAGAAATGAAGAAGTGACTTGTTACATCACACTAATGCTGTCACACAGGTACAACGGTGTAGGCTGGACTCTGTCTCCACCATGTGGCTAAATTAAGAAGTGTTTCCTTTTACAGCATCTCTCGCAGATGCATGGATAGATAGATAGATAGATAGATAGATAGATAGATAGATAGATAGATAGATAGATAGATAGATAGATAGATAGATAGATAGATAGATAGATCTATGAGTCACCATAGTCATAGTCGTGAAGACGTTGCAACTAGTGGCTGTAGCTCAATGTGTGTCCACATGGTGGCAGCCCAGCAGCATCAGTGGACATCTCGAACCTGTTGCACAGGAGGAGGAAAGCAACGTTGCAGCAGTGATGACATTTTGTCTGAAGTTAAACTTTTTTTTTTCATTGTTGTCACACAAGCTCGTGCTTGTGTTCAGTGCAGTGCGGCTCAAGAGTGAAACTGAGGGATCGACAACATCAGAGCAACTGTGCACGCTGGCCCTTTAAATGTCGTGTTTGCTAAGGTTTTACCATTTAAATGTCACTGTAGGCTGGAAGAAGAGGCACAAGATACTTCAGCCTAGAACGATTTAATAAAATGTTTGATTTTGTTTTAAAGTGAAACTATTTCGTTATTTTTATACCTATTGTAGGCATTTTATAATGTATGTATTTAATAAAAAACACTTTAATATACATCACAAAATATAGTTTGTTTGTTTTTTGGGGGGGTTAAAATAACACCTATTTCAATATATTTTATGAATCAGATGTCTGTGTATCATCACCAGAAAAGAACTGCTGGTTCTGTGTTCCAGTCCTGCACGGAGTGTACAGTAGCTGCTGGATGCAGTGGACATTTCTTTACTGGCTGTGCTCTTATGTGTCTCCTTCCTAGTTCTGAATTTAAACTGACAGCCCCTGTGGAGGAGTTGGGAGACTTCCCCAGCCATCTGTCTTAGAGCAGCCCCCCCTTCAGCACCACCCACTCTCCCTCCACGCATCCCTCATTCCCACACTGGGCCTTTGTCAGCAGTTCCTGTTCCTGGACTAGGCGTGGCGTGTGCAGAGGCTGGGGCGACCGTGGGTGCTTTCAGAGGCACCTGCAGATGGGACAAAGGGCCAAGGGTGCTGCGGCTGAAGACAGATTGATGCTTTGTGCTCTGGGTCTGGAGAGAGACGGAGAGAGAGAGAGAGAGAGAGAGAGTAAGAGCGAGATAGAGAGGGTGGTGGGGGATAGTTAGCTGAGAAGTTTTTAGGGAGAGGATTTTTGGGGGAACTGGGGTGGGGGAGTCTGTCACTCCAGTCTGTGTGAGTCCAAGCTTTGGAGGACCAGGAGAGATTGACAGCTTTTGTGGACTGAATCTGTGCACAATGGTTGTGCTTTAATGGGCAGTAAAGCTAGAGTAGAGCTTCAGGGAAGGTTTTGGAAGGGGAGGTGGTGTTTGGTCAAGGCTGCGGTGGTGGTGGCAGTGTGGGGAGGCTGCAGGGATTGTGTGTGTGTGTGTGTGTGTGTGTGGGGGGGGGGGGGGGGGGGGGGGGGGGGGGGGGGGGGGGGCAATTCATGGGTATTCAGTCCGAAGCTCGTTATTCACTGAATGCATCTAGTGGAGGAATGCTGCAGCATCAATTAGAATGTGTTAGCAGATAGTAATGCAGGAAGAAAAAAAACCTTTCTCTCCCTTTTGCTAACAGGACAACACAGTCCCACTATAGGAGGTGTCAGAGCCACAATGCCTTTTTTGTGGCTCTCTCTCCATTACATTACCAGTGCAATATGTAAGGTGGGGACTCTTTTGATTTAAATTAAGTGGAAAAAACACTAAATCCTATTTTTATTCAGCAGGGATAATGGTGTTATACTCTATAAAGGTCTTTAACTACTTATCTGTGGCTTAAAATCTTCCCCAGCTCCCCTTTCACTCACCTCAGTGTCTTACTCTCATTGGGGGCATTATATTTATTCAATGGCGGAGGGTCAAAGACAGACTGTTAAACGGAGTTGCTTGTAGCCTTAACTGCCGCATCACTTCTAATTGTGTATCGGTGGGTCAGTGGTTTGTTGTGTTGTCCCCCTGTAAGAAAGGACGAGCGGATATGAATTTAAACAGTATCTTGTGCGACATTGTTTGGAGTGGACTCAGGCCACCACTTCAGGCTCAGAGGGCCTTTTGGAAAAAGAGCTTTTTTTTTTTTTCTGTAACTTTCAAGACAGTGATATAAAAGAAGAGGAAAGAGTGGAAAACACTTTGATGGTGATCACATGTCAGGGTTGACACACCATTCTTTTTATTGAATGTAGAGAGGCCAGCCGTACATGCCCTCCGAACTAATTAGGCTGTGCTTTAACTGAATGCTTTTCAGGTTGAACATAACAAACACAGTCTGTATTTGAAAATGATGAAAAAAAGCTTTCATTTTAATCAGCAATGGGACTTTTTTTTTTGCTTTGTTTTGTTTTGTTTTTAGTCACTGATACATCCTTACTTATCCAATCTACAAAGTTATCCATTACTAATTTGCTCTTGTGATAAATTTAGAAAACATGATTCAGGGATGGAAAAAAGGTTGCTGTGCAATGACTAGCCTGAACAAACTGATTTTTAAGTTTTCCATCCATGCACTCAGGATCCATTTTTTTTGCTCCAATTTCCTTGCTTTTAACACAAGATGATACAGATGGCTTGTGTGCTGAAACGGAATTGGGGAATTTTTTTGTTCTCTTTAGGTTTAATGAGAACTAACTGGCAGGAACCTCTTGTAGAAAGGTGTAGATTTCAATATGAGCAATTATGCTTCATTTTAAGCCAAATGAGCCAAATTTGCATCCACTGAAAAGAGAACCAGGGCTAAACTGTATGAAAAGTGCAGTAAATTGGGGCAAACATCGCAACGTGCAGAAATGCATCTCCGCTGTAATTGTGTAATTGTAGAAGAGCTCTAAATGCATAGCCCAATTAAACTTGCTTCTTCTGCAAGGCAAAGAATTGGCAGGTTATTATGCTGGAAAGTATCAGCACATTTAAATAGCTGCCTCCTCCATGGATGGGGATGGAGGGTGGGATCATTTGCAGCAAAATGGAATATCTGATCAAATATGGACAGATGTCTTCATACATGTGGAGCGGCTGTGAATTGGATTGGAAGAGGCAAGATGGATGGATAGCCTCTTCTAAGAGATAGAGCTTCCTGCCCTGAGTACTGAGGGGGCACAAGAGGAAGAGGGTGAGAGAGGGGGAAGGCTAGGCTCTCAGTGGGGGGAGACATTTCCCTGAAACACCAGTTGATGGGTTTCTCCCACAAAGGGTGGAGTGACGCAGTCTGCACTGCTGCAGAACAGCCTGGTCTCTGTCTGGATTAGGCCCTGCAGCACACAAAGGAGAGCTCAAGTAAACGGTTCATGAATGTTGATTAATTGACGCCATTTTTTGCAGTGTGCCATGGAGATTTAGAGGGTAGGGGTGCATGAGGGAAGTTGTGTGTAAGCAGAGGGAAGTGTGATCTGAGGTTGCAAATGGGTTTTTGTAAGCATATTTTTCAGATATGCAAATCCGAAATGGTAGCTATAGATCACAAGCTGACACAAGTTTGATTCATAACTTCCGTGGAGATTCCTTAATCTCTTTGACTTTACGACGCACTCAACCCTTTGCCAGTAAAAAAAAAGTTCTAAGAGCTCAATCAAGTTGGCACACCATGACTATCTTTGGTCTTGGTGTCCTTTGACTCCCAATGGTGTTGTCAGATGTTCCCAGCTGGCACAGTGAGCAGCTCAGGTGGCAAAGACAGTGAGAAGGTTCCCACGATGGGGTTTTTGGGGTACAGGTGTCCTGGGAGAATGAGGGTGGCCTGGGGCAAGGAGGGGCGAAGCACTGGCCCATAGCCCACCTCAATGGAGGGATCCCAGGGGCCAACTCAATAGCCCGGGTTCCACTTGATGGAGAGAGAATAGAACATTTCAGCAGGAAAGATCTGGTTGTGGGAGACCTCTTTCAGGACTAGCTGTTTGTCTGAAGGCTGTCACAGCAGATGAGTACTCAGCAAACAGCGTGAACAAGGATTTGAACCAGAAAACCAACAGAGCCTTGACAATATTGTGATTGGGACTTGTCTCTTTAAAGGGGGCTGAAAGCTGAATTGAGAGCGGTAACAAGTGCACATTCAGAGCAGGACGGGGATGCCTTTGGGTTGTGTTTTATGGTTTTGACGCTTGTATGTGGTGGATAAAGCAAAATCATGTTAATCTCCTCTTTTCTTTCCCCAAAAGCAGAATGGAAGTGAACCTGTGGCACTTTAATGGTCTACCCAAAGTCTTACAAAGTCATTGTTCAGTCTTGTAAAGTCAAATGAGAGTGAATGAGACCTTTGTGTTTCTTGACCCAAAACAGAAGACGAGTTGAAGCAGTCTTTAAAATGTAAACACAAACCCTACACTGAGTTTATTTGTGTTATTTTCACCTTTTCGGGAATGGCATGGCCTCTTATCAAAGGACTCATTAGTGGCACTAGTACAGGATACTATATTAATTGTGATATTTGAAATTATATCATGAAGGCCTGGAGCCATCTTTTTGTGTTGTAGCTGTAAAGAATATTCACATTGTGTGAGCAAAGTACCCACCATATTTGTTCAAGCTGTAATAATAGCTGTATTTGCTTTGGCATATTTCATTTTTACACACAAACATGTACTCGTCAAAAACATGACAGCTATCAAATCAGTGTTAAACAAAAACTAATTGTGACTCACACATGTGCACATTTTGCCTTTTCATCTGCCTAGGAGAAAGATAAGACGAGAAACCGGGGCTTATTCCTGTGAAGAAGAGAGGAGAAACATGCATGTTGTGTTAATATTGTACTTATCACAATAATAATAATACAACTAATATTTCTGATTTGTTATCTCCCTCATCTTCAGTTTGTGCCTTGACACTGAAAAGTGTGTTTTGACACCAACTGCTTTGCAAATATCTGTCAAACAGCCAGTGACTATGAACAGAACGTATAGGTGGAATCACTGAAATCAGATTACACATAAAACAAACCAATTATATGCTTCAGTTTTGTTTCCTCTCTGACTTTGTATACATTTATAGACCTATTTATCCATTTGATGGTGTGTGAGAGGGGCATACAAAGAGCAGTGTTGTCTTTTGGAGGAGTTAGGCTAACTTTGAATGTTTCTGAACAGAGAGGCTTGTGATGGAATGGGTCGGGAAGGACTGTGACTTCTCCATTGAGAGAAGAGGGGCACGCTGGATTAGCTTGATTTGCCTGTGAATGGGAGCTTTCCATTATTCTTGTTAGGGTGCTGTCACATCGATTTGAGAAAGTGAAAACCTCCTTTTATCCACCTTTTCCAAGTGAAACTGAACAGGCAATCAATAACTGAATTCAGGGAATTCAAGGGAAAGTCAAGCAGAATGATATGGGGATGTAATAAAAGGGGGGGTATTTGTCAAATAGCTAATGAAAAAAAAGCTGATAGTTGATAGTATTGGTTTTGAAATCCTGGCAAGCTGAACAGAAAATTAAAAAAAGGAATATTGTTATAACCAAAAATATTTTTTAAAGGACTATACTGTATTAGTGATAATATGCTTACTTATTATGTATTAAAAGAAATACATTAACATCCTAACACATATGTAATGACAATTTTATGTGTGAGAATAAATCTGATGCTTTGAAACTGAAATAAATGAAAAATTATTTAAATGATTTAATTATATGTTGTTTTTGTAGAAAACAAAATTCCGAGCAAATCACAAAAACATGATTTTCCCCATGTTGTTTTAATGTACATAATGTACATATATACGCATAAGACAGACAGTACCTTTTTTTGAGAATTAATTTATTACATAATGATGATCATATTTTTGTAATGAGTTCACTATAGTCACCCACAAAACAACTGCTACAAAGCAAAACAAACCGGGAGTGGCTCACTTTTTTATTGTACGAATGACACCATATTGTTTTGGAGTTTCATTATATTGACCTTATTGTGCCATTGTACTTGTTCTGACACCATGATAATGCCTGAATACAGAGGGAATTATGCTCTGTATAAATAGATCCCATAGTCAAGGATCGCCTCAATTATCCCTCTACACACTGACAACATGGACAGAATAAAAACTAAAGCCGTAGCCCAAGCTGGTCTCAAGGCGCTCTTCAAACATTGTTGTGACCATTGTTAGAGCGCCAGAGGAACATCATCGCCATCAACTGCAACAGAGAGTAGAAATTCATGCACCTGATAAACTAACCTCTTTTATTCAATCAAAGCACTGACAGGGAAAAAGTAAAGAAAAGTAAGAAAGCAAATAAAATGAAATTGTCAAAATAATATTTCATATATTTCAATCCAGCTGTTTACTCTTATTTATGAATTATTTAAAATCATTATTTCCCATTCTTAATACATATATATTTTAGTGTTTACATGTATTTTTCTATTAAATTGCACAAATGGTCACGGCACAGAGCTTCTTGCACATTCAAATCATTAATCAGCACAATTTCTCATACTGCTGCTCCCAATTTTCACGCTGGATGGAGAAAATGAATCAGATCATTTGGCCCCATCAATCAATTTGGTAATTGATGCCTTAATCATTATACAGTTAATTGAACACCTTGATTGTTGCCTGTCATTGTTCAAAGTACTTAGATATATCACTTGGCAACCAGCCTGCAGTCATTTTGGTCAATTAAAAGGGAAGGCATGAATTTTGTTACCAGAAATATTTTGTTGGAGAATTATCCCATATTTAAATAGTTATAAAGCACTGGTGTGTTTTGTATGTAAAATATGTTGTACATGTTTTTGCTTCGAAACAGTAAGTCAAACATAGTGGTAAAATAGTTTTGACTGCTTTAATCGCTGCCATGATGGATAAGTGAGGTTTAATCAGTATAATTGTCATCCATCTGTCCTCTGTGCACTGTGAGCTCATGACCATAATGAGGGTCTCACCTCTGAGTGGAGACCAGGTTCACAGCCCACCGTGGAACAGCAGTTTTCCATCAATTCCACTCTGTGGTCTTCTCTCCACCTCATGCACCTCCTTACTCTTATATTTTCATGAAGCAAATCCCTCTTTCTCGGAGCAACCATACCTGACATTAATTAAACACTCAAGGCCCCAGGCCACACAGTTAAGGCTGCAGAGGCCACAGGCTCTCATGTAGACAGACTCTGATCTTTTTTTAGCAGGGGATAGGTGTAGGGTAGCAGCAAGGGCTTGAGGAACTGTGGGGGGGGGGGGGAGAGTCCTTAATTGAGTTACAGAATACTTTAATTACGAATGTTTCCCACATTCCCCCCCTCTTAACGCTTCACAAACAAAATGAACCACTAAACGGGAAAACAACACCCAGTTCCAGGCCCAGAGTGCAGCTGCAGGGTAATTATCATCAAGCACCCGTACATCTGTGTACAAACAATTCCACAGCTGCTGGCACTGACACTGTATATGCAGAGAAAGCCCAGGTTGACCCGAAGCCTTCAGTGTCACCTCTAAGACCGTGAGCTATTCATCAGGGATGTGTTTGTGACACCTATGAACACTGGACCTGTTTACCATTTCAAATGAGTTGTTGCGTACTGTTTACCATAACTGTTGATACAGAACATTGAAGAAATGTTCATATCAGTATGCAAAATGAAAGAAATCCACACCCGCTTTTTACAATGTGTGTGTGTCTCATGTGTATTATTACCACTTGCCCCAAATATCCCATTCACACCAGAGTGATTTTCTTTTGCCGCTTTAAGGTTGTAACACAATCTTATCCCAGTTGACACTGTGTGCATTCTATACTAGCCTATTCCAGGTCAGCACTGAGGTAATATGTTACAAATGACAATTTAATCCATATACTATAAATTCATGCACATTTTTAAATTTACACTTTATAAAGACAGCCCACCATAATAAGGTTCAAAATTATTCAACAGAATTAATTCGTTACAAAAATTACATTGTAAAAATACAATGAATGCACAATATCATCTCCATCTTAGAAAATTACAATTGCAATTACACATGGGTACTTTGGGTAGAGGGGTAGAGGGTTTTGGTTTTCTTCAGCATTTTAATACATTGCTAAATATATGTTTGCATTAATTTGGTCTATGTGTCTGTGTGGGATAAACATACAGTATGTGAGTGGGCTGGAGAAAGTAAGTGAGTGGGCCTATTTGTGAAAGCATTGTGGGTCGCTGTGGGATAGAGGGGAGATGGAGGGTGACTTTCTGACACTGAGGGGACAGGATCAGGGGGGCAGGAACAGAGAGGGCCTGGTGGAGGTGGTGGTGGTGGGAGAGGGGCAGCCCTAGCTGTCAGCTCTCAGGGGCTGCTGGAAAACTCAGCAGGAGCCCAGCGTGGGCCCAGGGTGCCTTGTCACCAGGGCAAGGCCCAGGAATGCATCAGCACACAATGAGCTCCTAGGGCTTGGAGGGCACTCGATTTGATAACCACATTAAAGTCCTAGCAACATCTGTTGGGGTGAAGAAGAAAGGCCTACTGGCAGGTTTTAACCCCCAGAAACTGGGATCATTAACCCTCAGCCCTGTGAGAGAAGGGGGATAACAGCCCTCTATTTGTCAGCCGCCCTGCACAGGGCTGCGGGGGCTAATATTTTACCAAAAACAGTGTGAGTAGAGAAGCAGACCTGGGCACCATGGAGGGCGCTTCTTCTCAGTTTATAAGCACACTGGCAGGAAAAAACAGTCATTTACTTTATGGAGCTCACAAAAAAACATTTGCATACTCTCCAAAGTACAGGCCTTCGGATCATGTTGCTGATTTACATGATATTCGTCAAGCATACCGACTCAGCTGTGTTTGAAAAATTAGAAAGGAACATTTGGACTAATCTTATTACTATTTATATACAATTATTGTAAAACACCTTGGAGAAAATCAAGATGACATAATGTCATGTATAATGGATTAACATTTGCAAAGGTTTTACATACTCCTCTGATTTGTTAATGTGTGGCTAGAGGCAAGGGGAAAAAGTTGATTGAAGACAGGGAAATAACAGGTGTTCTGTCACAAAGACACGTCTCGTGCTCCAGGATCCTCCAGTGCTTTGTGGGTCAGCGCCAAGCCTCATCCACCTCCACAGGTTTCAAAGCGAAGGCCACCTCTCTGTAATGAATAATTAAGAAAATAAAAGACCCCAAGGGGGCGAGAGGGTGGTGGAGCAGAGGGAAGCAGTGGAGGGCCTGATGCAACTAGGCCAGATGCAGGGAGGAGGTTTTTGCCCCTGTTCTCCATAGAAAATATCATCCTCAATGTGTTCCCCGGAGATGAGGGGCTGCAGGAGGTGCCCCGATGTACAGGGTCCTCAAGTGCCTCCACACAAGTAATCCCATTCAGTGAGGCTCATTACATGGACAATTAAGTGCTGGGGTGGAGGTGTGGGGTGGGGAGGATGATAAAGAAGAAGTAGGTACATATGTGTGCATGTGTGTGTGTGTGCGTGTGTATAGGGGGTAACATCATGATTGGGTTCTAAGGATCAAAACCCCCATCCACCCCACCCCATTTCACCCACATTCACCCGGACTTACTGAACCACCTCCTCCCCACTCCTTCACCTGGGCTGGGCCTGCATGGACACCTGCCTCTTCTAATGAAGATCCATTGCTTCATTTACATTTCTGGAGTCATATCAGAGAATGCCAAGCACAAAACAGGACTGTTTCCTCAGCCGCCTGGAGAGCCAGATAGAATGACACAGCTAAGTGCTCTGGCAGAGCAGGGCAGCTGCAGAGCCTGAAAATGAGATTTGGTTGGGGGTTCTGAAGTGGGGGGTTCAGATGGAGAGGACCTGATGTTTGGATTGGCCACAATGGCAGCCGTGTGCTACCTCTGCAGCTCCTCGGCACTAATGAGGCTTTCTGCGGTGATGGAAGAGGAGGGGAGATGGCATGAGGAGATGGAGAGGAGGAGAACAGAGGAGTGTAGCACTACACACCTTCCTCACACACCACTCTCATCTCTTATGCTGATAACAGCTAGAGTAACTCTTGAAGATACAAGCTGAAGATCTGCTTTAACGCACACATGCACACACGAACACACACACATACGCACACACACTTATTAACATGAACAGGTGTCAAGATTCACATAACCATGTTTGATATTTTCACTGAACACACCTGCTTTGGCAGTTTAGACACTTGTCCTGAGCAGCTGATATGTTGATATAAATATATATTTTTTTTTTTTACAATAAATGTCAGCAATGGAAAAATCGATAAGGGGATAACCTTGGACACAGGTGCTCAGATCTTGTGAGGAACAGATCAGTCTACACAACAAACATAAAATAAACTCTTTTTTTTTTTTAATCCAAGCTTGACAGATTACACCCAGGCCTGTTACCTCGTGTGCAAGGGGCACGTGTGTGTCTTTCAGTATAGCGGTTGTGGCTCTGCTTGTTAACACGTTCTAGCTCACTGACCCCTCTCAGCAGCCAGGGGCAGGGCCTTAGAGTTGAGCCAGGTGAGGAAGTGGAAGAGGAGGAGAGAGAGAGAAGGAAAACAAACACAGTGACACCTCAGCCATACCACAGCTGCCACACCGAGAAGGGGGTATGGTCAGGTATTTCAGCTCATTTCATTTGTCAACAAACAAACCTGGAAATAGGTTGAATCATTACAGTGTGTAACCTGGCACAATTACATTCATCTAATAAAGCAAAAAATAAAGTTTAGATTTAATTAAATATGAATTACAATGAATATGAATATACATTTGACACATAAAATGATTAACCTGTCTTGTCATGAGGACTAAAGGTGACCTGTTTGTGTGCATGTCTGGAGGTGGAGTCAATAGGGTGGAGTAAAGGGGGTGTATGGTTGTGTATGGTGTCATTTTGCAGGCCCCTCTGCACTCACCTGGAACAGAGCACTTCCCCTCCCTGGGTCTTATCAGTTCCCAGAGGAAATACCTGCTGCAGGTAAACACGACCCTTTGACCCCCCTCAGCCATCCACTCTGGCCCTCTCTCTCTGCCCTGTCCTGGAGCCTGTCTCCCTCCAAATCCAAGGATTAGCTCAACCGCAGCCCCTACAACCCAGTACAGAGCCTCACCTCTGCAGGCAGAGCTCCTCTGGCCGCTCCCTGGCCCCTGCTGCCCCAACCATCTTAGATGTTGTTCTTCATGCACCAGTGATGAAACCTTTCTCTCCCTCCCAGCCCCTTCATCCCACTGTCTCAAATTTAATCTTATCTACATATCACCAGGTGTAACCGAATATCCCTCTTATCAACCAAAGTGTCCTCAGCTCTGTTTTGCATTGTCACAGGAGTGATTTATTCAGGGGAAAACTGAATATAAATAATGTAACATCTTACAAGAATAGTGCCGTATTTGCGATAGAAGTTAGCTTCATTAGAGTACGAATATGATGAATTTTCAAAGTGATCACAGTAAAGAATGATTGTAATTAAAATGGAGACTAGTCTACTTTTAATGGCTTTGGAGTGTAATTAATGCTTCTTCAGTATCTATAACAGAGTTTCTAATGAATGTGGGGGGGGGGGTGATTTATTTTTAATTACTTCCACAAGAATTTTGAAATAAGACTGTTTCTATGAAATATGACATAACCAGTGATCATAGTGGAGCAAACGCCACACCCTGCTGATTTTATAAATGACACGTGCACAAGCTTCGACACCCATGTGAGTCCAGATGAGTGAAGATACAACCATGCCCTCTCAAGACATTGTTGTCTAACTGGTTAAAGGGTGTAAGGGAAATATTTACACCCTAAATGTCTAAAGCTGTAATGCGTAACTTTTAAAAAATAAACAAATATCTACAGCCTCATACAGCTACATAACAAATCTAAAGCTACAGCTATCAAACAGCTACTCAACACTCGTAAAGCGAGACGGCTGCATATAGTTGAACTATGGCTGAAAATGTGCCGATGAAAAGTTTCAGAGATGAAATCTACAGAGATAATGTTCAGATGTTCAGAAGGGCTGCACAGTCTTAATATCCTGGTCTGTAGCTTCTCAAAGAACACGATTGTCCAAAATTGAAGATATGTACTCTGTCAACAGAGCAAAAAATACAAGCACTCCTCGAACAACTGTCTGACTACACACCTGCATGTGCCAATCGCAGTCGCTGCTTCTGCATCACACAGCTCAAAGCTTCCTGGATGCAGTCAGACGATTAATTACATTCAAAGACAGACATACAACACAACAGACCACTGAAACAAGACGTTTTGTACAACAGCTTCCATAGTAAAAATGGTGATAAACATTTACAGATAAACCTTAAACACAACTTCCTTTTTCTGACATACTAAAGTAAAGTGGAGAATGCCACACCAAAGTCTGGAAGCTTCAGCTGAGTGCGTTTGAACTTGTATTGCTGTGGAGATGGGAAGGAGGAGGGCGAGAGAGAAGTACTGCTGATACTCCCAGAAAGGGGACCATGTCTCAAGGGACAACTAACCCTGATATAAGGAGACAAAATTCCCACAACTGAGTTTCTACCTCCAGGACAGAGATTTAGGCTGCAGGCTGCTGCTGACCCAGCCCAACCAACCCCACCTCCACAGGGTCAGGGTTACACTCTCACCCCAGGGCGACTCACTGCTCCCTCTCACCCAGTCCCCATGCCCCTCCTCCACTGTCACCTGAGCCACACAGGTAAATGCTTGACTTTATTTAATGGATGCGGTTTCCCACGGCAACAGTGATGTACATGTTGCAAGAAGCCCCTCCCCTAGTTCTTCTCTGTAGTAGAGTCTGGAGGTAGAATGGTGATTTTGTGCTGATAACCTACTTAGTACACTCTTCTCAACCAGGGCAAGGGGAAACTGGAGAGGACAAGACATATTGTGTGATGCACCTGAGCATTTTACCCATCAGGCAGAAACAAGGAAGGGCTCCACACTGACAGAAACCCATTTAAAACATCCACACCCATCAAAATCACACATGATTAGTGAATGTGACGGCTCTTTAATGAATGGGTGTATATTTTGTCTGCGCTTGCATGTGTGCACAAGCAGATATCTGAAGTCATACAACATATTTTACACACAAATGTATGTTTAGTGCTGGTGTGTGGTTCAAGTACACATAAGAGGAGGTTAAGATCTGATTTAATAGAGTAAGTGTGTCCCCAAACCACACCCTATTTAACAGGGAAAAAAGCGTTTTTGTTTTTTTTGTTTTTGTATTAGTAGCAACCCCTCCTTCCATCTCCCCTTGTCTCCTCCCTTTTATTAGCAGATAGCACAACATTAGAGATAAGCAGGACAATGGCTGGGGTGAAGGCCTGGATCACAGTTGTTTCTTATCTCTCACCTCATCTGCAGCCTGTGGTGTCTCTGTCAGAGGATGTTGTTAAACCAAGTCAAACACTCAAACATCCTGTGGCATCACCCTGCCTCTATAGCCAACAGTCCCACACACACACACACACACACACACATACACACTTATCCGTTATGGTAGTTCACACATGGCTGGGGTCTGATCACAGTAGACGGTTCACGGGCCAGGGATGCTGTTTGCTGAGGTGAAGAGATTTCCTTTGGGAGACTTGAAATATATGGATCTATATGCTCCCCTCACTTATAACTAAATACTAATGAATAAAGGCCAGAGGATAGTTTTCATGATGAAATGAGTGAGCAAAGGCGTAAAAAAAAAAAAGAAGAAGCCTACAGTTTGACAGTGATGGTTGAAGCCTCTGGACAGGGTAAAATCACATAACTCAATGACTAACTGCTAAATTTAAAATCATCACGAGTGCTGAATATTTATTAGTTTTCAAGTAGCAGGTATTGTTTAATAAATCTATGTTCTACAACAGTTTAAAAAAGGCAATAGAGACAAGTTTCCATCATTTCATAGTAGTAATATTGATGGTATCTCATGTGGTAAAGCTCCTTGTCACAATATACTGTATGTCACAAGAATTGCAATTAGATACAGATTCTAAATGGTCTGTATTTATCGACCGCTTTTCTAATCTTAATGACCACTCAAAGCGGCTTTACACAACAGTTTTTGTCGTTCACCCATTCACTCACCTTTCTACAGTGCATCTACAGTAAGTGCAGCTCATTTTCTATCACACGTCTTTCACACCCATTCACATGCTGCCAGCACAGCCATTGGGACAAATGTGTCTTGCCCAAGGACACATAGACATGTGGACAACAAGGGCCAAGAAATCAAACCCACAACCTTCCAACTGAAAGATGACTAATGCTACCACTGGGCTACCATCACCAAATTGTCCTAATGATTACTTGCATCAAAGACAATATTTTTTTGAAACCGGAGCACAATTTTGAGTGTGGCACTTTTGGGACAACTTTTATCAGAACTGTCCCTCAAAATACTCACCCCCCCCCCCAAACCCCAGACACATCTGAGCTGTGAAGGAAGGAAGCCCCGGTCCAGGCAGGTTAATATCAGGAGCATTTGACAACAATGGTGTGTTATGAGGTGCTGCAACGTTAATAAGGTCTTTGTTGGAACTTTAGAGCACAGCCACATCACATCATTACTCATCCTGGGAGACCAGTTGCCAGTCGGCATGGCAACTGGAACTTGGCTGAAGCCAGAAGCAAGACCAGAATCTCAATGCCTAGTGACAGAACACACACACAAAGACTGGTCTAGTCCTGAGGAAGGAAAAACTTAAGAAGTGGCTATGTTGACTCCATATACTGCAGCCCCTGATGTGGGATAGATTTGATCTGAAAGAAAGAAAGAAAGAAAGAAAGAAAGAAAGAAAGAAAGAAAGAAAGAAAGAAAGAAAGAAAGAAAGAAAGAAAGTGTGTGAGTGAGAGTGTGAGTTAAATTGCTCACTATATTAAAATTAAAAGTTTAATATTGATGGTTTATTCACAACCCATTTTACAGAACTTTTTTTAAACTTTAATTTAAACTTAGGATTTGTTGGGATATACCACACTGAATGAATTAATACCATTAAACAGGAAATGGATTCAGTTCAGTGCTCCTACATCTGCACCCATGTTGAGTCTGTGTGTGTGTGTGTGTGTTTGAATGGACAGATTAGGAGTGGACAGTGCAGTCAGTGAAGGTATGCATCGGTGTGAGAGTTTTATCCTGCAGGTTGTTGGGAGTGGTGGGTCAGTGTGGAGCGGTCAGCAGCTGCTGCCTGGCCTAGGTCCCACAGTTCCCAGGCTGGGGGGATTGACAGGCCAGTAATAAAATCGGGCGCCCTGGTTGGGCTGTGTGCGGCCCATTGTTCCCCCAGCAAGGCCCGCGGCTGCTGTTTACTTTCTCCCATATGCATTATTCAACGGCACAGGAGCTCCCAGAGAAAGGGGCCCCATTCAGGGATCCTCTTGCCCTTGTTTTGTTTTGCTAATTTTCAATTAAAATAAACCATCTCCAGCCAGTGGCCAGGGCTGAGTGGGGAAAGAGAGAGGTACACTCTCCCTGCCATTTAGGCCTTCTGAAGAGATTAGACCAAATGTATAAATCAGAATAAAGTGGGATGTATCATTTATACTGTCACTGATATGTTTCTCAACTGTGGGGTTTAAAGAGACACAATGAGAGGGGCTGCTGTTTCAGTTAAGAGCATACGCTGGCCTCTAATTTATGTCACTGTTGTTACACGTCACATGTTGCAAGACCTCATTTTTAAAAAAAGAGGATTATAGGAATATATAAACCAACATCAAACGTCTTTCAGATTTATTTTCAGCCTGTCAACAACAAGTGCGCTTTTATTCTATTACAAAACTCAGCCTTGAGGTTGCAACAGGAGGAATCCCATATGGTCAGGGAAAGTGTGAACTAATCACAAAGACAATGACTTTTCATTAATGACTCCCAGAGGTCATTAAATGAAGTCAGCCAGGTCAGCCTGGACTAATCAATAAGTTTAGTGATAGCTCTCTCTTTTTAGTCGCCTCTTTCACACAGGAGGGGGGCTGAGCCAACCTTGTGGAGTGCAGGGACAGATGCAGGAACTAGCAGAGTTAAAGATTCACCACACATCTGTCACTAGAGCTGGGGCAGCAGCTCATAGTCTGCCCCCACTGACAGTCTGTCTGCCTGACGCTGTGCCTACCTGTGGCTGGGGTTTAGTCTGTTTCGCAGCTTTGCCATCTGCCTCTCCTTTGGAGTCTCTGTGCGACTGACTCCCCATACCTCTGATTCTCTAGTCATTTCACAATGTACGTTCATTTTCTTGTTATGTAAACCCACATGTCATCCCTACAACCATGACATCTTAAAAAAAATGACCAAAAAGCAGTCCTAATTGGCTAACTCCCAAAGCTCTCACTCCCAAATACTGATAATTACACTTTAGTACCAACCTGTTGTAGCTTGTTTTGGGTCAATCATCCCATAACATTTATTATCATTTACTTCAGTATATACAGCATCATCATGTCTACTATGGGCTTAGGATTTGATTCTGTCTGAAAAGAGAAACAGTTTTCTCCCCGGTGGCAGACCCACGCTGGTCCGTTAGTGCCTGGTGAGTGGAGATGTGAAAGTGGAGGGCCTCTTGGCTTGGCTGGACACAGTCCGTTTCCCGCTGGGTGCAGGTGAGCTCTCAATGCAGCCCTCAGCACCTGCCCTCTTTGTTCCCTTGTTGATGGCTTTATGGCATGAAGGGGATCTGTCTGGCTCTCGTAAAGCCAGCGGCGCGAGGCCTAGTAAAAGCCACACTGCTGCCAGGCATTGTGTGGGGCCCCCATGGCTCCCAGGGTGACCTCACCAGCCAGTTAGAGCGCCCGGTTTAGTGCCCACTACAACTGACACAGATGCTGACAGTGGACACTCACATGGACATGGACATTAACACATAAGTACATTAAAAACATAGACGGGTATACAGAGGACTGTCTGTTTGCTGCCATCCATCTGTCATTTACCATCCTTAGTTCTCGTCTCCCCACTAATGTGTTTTATTACACTTCAAAGGCAAAGTCTTAAAGGCAAACTCCACTATGGCCTTTTTATTTTACTTTGTCTGATATTTAGAACTCTTAATCATGTTTGTGTATATATTAGATGGTGAGACCAGAGAAAATTTCCCTGCACTGTCTAGAAAAATTAAGTTTCATTCAATTTTACATTGTACTAATAATAATAATAACAATAAGAATAAATGCTGGAAAGTTTTTTTTTGCTTTTACATTTACTCCATCTACTAAATGTCAGTACATTTTGTATCTATTTTATTTGCAAATAAGAAATACACTGACGTGTGTGATTATCTGAACAAACGACGATCTCTTGTATATCAAACAAACAAATAGTACAAAGACTTAAAATGAGCTCAATCAATTACAACAAAAAGCTTCTATTTCAAAGGAGCACTAACAAAACAATTATTAAATTATGAATGAATGAAAAGAAAAATTCAGTTGAAAGGATTAAAGTAATGTTTACTTATTTTTGAGGCAGTATTTTATGATATATGTTTAGTAAGGTTATAAAAAGTCCAATTGGCAATCACACATATTTCATATTTCTGGTGTAAACCATGAAACACCACTGCATTTATAATTATTTTTTTATATTTAATTCTTCTAACAAAGCAAACACAAATACCCAAAACACAAATGAAAATGGGCAGAAAGAAGAATAATCTTTAAAGCCTAGTATGAAAACATTATTCAAAGATATTTTGTAAGTACTTTTTCAAGTGTCTACTTGTAGTCTGCGTCTGTGAGGGTTGAAGCAGGGACAAACACTGAGACCCGAGTGTGATAAAGGCACTCAGTGGTTATGGGGTGGGTCAGTGATTACACAGAAATAAGCCCCATGTTAATATTTAATTAATGTGATTTTCCTGGATATGAAATCGAACTGATAAGCTCAAGCAAATTAAGTGGCTGAAAGGAGGGCCATAAGTAGGTTGGTATTTCAGATTGGGTCTTTGAATGTGAGCATCTTTAGAAACCAATTACCAGACAAGAAATAGATCATTATTTTTTCTTAGAGGATTGGGTTGTGAGGATGTGGGGGGGCAAAGGTGGCCGCTAAAAGGAAGGGAGGGTTATCTAGATTGAGGAGGGAGGGCACAATAAAGACATAATCATCCACCCTCAACTTTTCCTATCCAACTTTCAGATTTTAATTTGCCGTCTGTGAAGTGGTATCTAATTTACTTTCGCCTCATCCCTTCAATGCACTATTGTTGCCTCTGCTGAGATTCAGAGCTTCCTCTCTTAGCTCACCTCTGCGTGAAATTGGTTTAATGAAGCTGAAAGGTATGGGGCTCTCACAACACTGTGGATTCCAGTGACACTGCTTGATCCACCCACCCTTCGTAAACCCCCCCCCCCAACCCAACTCCCTGCGCACTCGCATTACGATGACAGTTTATAACACACCCCACAAAAGATCCCAATCTTGCACATTTCATCAGCGCATATTACTGTCCCTTTGAGAGAGCCAACTCACAGGCAATTGCTGGAAGAGAAAAAAGGAACTTGCTGATCAGTTTGCATATATGGCAAGCATGAGAGACTTCAATTTGTCAACAGTACCAATATTAAAGTAGCTGGAAAGACAGAGGTTGTTTTAAATTTAAAGATAGGGGGAAAAAAACAACATTTGAAGCTGAAAACAGTGATGTGAAGAGGTGAACCTAACCAGAAAGCAACATCGCCTGTTTTTCCCACCTCTTCCAATCCGACCCTGTGAAAAGTGTTCTCCTGTTACCTGTCCTCCTGGGTGTGGTTTCTAATGGGAATGGGAAGGAAGTCCTGTGGGATTATTGTGTGTGTGTGTTACATTAATATGATCCCCCTAAGTCATATCGTTTACCTTTTCTCATCCCCTTTTAGGACAATCAAATGGAAATGCATCTGTAACTGAATATTCCAGCCTGTGCTGCTAATTTTTGGTTTGAGGCCCAAAGTGGAGCTGGTAGATTGTGGAAAAAACTGATGTAGACTGTGTGTAAATGGAAATAGGATTAGAGAAGTTTCCTGTATGGGTTTCACGTGCCAGAAATGAGGTGGAAGTGTGATGAGCAGCTATTTTTTGAGGAGGAGAGTCTCACCATTGTTCAAGTGCACCTTTAACAGCCAGTCAGATAAATGGTTTGTATTAATAATGGGCTTTTCACTCAGCTTTCATACTCATTCCCACACTGACAGACGTCCTGTTAGGAGCAACGTGGGGTTAAGTGTCTTGCCCGAGGACACATCAGCATGTGGACCAGTAATCGAACCCACAACCTTCGAATTGTAAGACAACTCCCTCTACCACTGAGCTTCCGTTACTACTATGTAATGCCTGCAACAGGTTTTGCTTGCTTTTATTATTTTGGCTCTCATACAAATTCAATATAATTGATTTATGATGAAATCAACAATCTGCATTCCATGCAAACAAAAGATTATTAAAGGTTAATATCAGGTGAGTGTTAGCGAGCGTTCTGAAGTTACAGTCAACAAAATTGCCTCTTTTGCAACACTGCTGGGATAAAGTGTCCATGGAAACATATAGAGGGAAATTAATCCTGAAAACACTTATTAGCGTCATATCTGCATACCCCATCTCTTATACATTGAAACAGAGATCCTTAATAACCCATTTGAAAAGGGGAAACAATTACAGAAAGCCTTAAGCTCACACCACCTCAACTAGGGCTATGGACAGCCATGGATTCCCCGATGACCTACTGTCCGGACAGGGTGTAAGAAAGAAAGAAAGAAAGAAAGAAAAGATTCAGAGACCTGAAGAGAAATGAGAATCTTCTCAGAGAGCCTGAAAGAGAACAGGCCCAACCTACAGAGTTTCTTTGCACTCCAATGATATGGCCATTAAGTTGAACTTTGGCTGCCGTAATTCAAAAAGAACGACCGCTTTCACTGCTGTGGAGCTCTGGCCAGCAGCACGCACTGCTGTTTGTCTTTCAAATGCCATTGTGGGTGAGGCCACTAGTGTATGAACAAAGTGTCTGTAACACGTTTCCATTCACTGTGCGATTGTGAAACTCACAAAGGAATGTCAAATTACTCTCCTATGATTTTGTGCAGTTTTTCAAATCTCCAACCATCATCTTGTCAAAGTCGGCAAAATTTTAAACACACACGCCTTGAGACTCCTGAGGCTCTGAGGCCAGTTTGGTGACAGTATAAGAGTGGTCATGTGTATGCAACATGTAGCTCTCACACGCAGTTAATTTATGCAGAGAGTTGTGCTCAACTGTTGCATTTATTTTCCTCCCTGAGCTAAAACCTGATGTGTGTGGAAGTGGACAGGGAAGATTACAGCTGAACAGGACTGCAGGAGTGCTATCTTTTACAGGTAATTACTCAATTATCAGTAAACACTGTCGCCAGAGACACAATGCCACAGAGGGAACCACACAGAATGCTGAATGATTTACTTCAATTCTACAACAACGTGCATTCACACAGAGTACACCCATGTGAAAAAAAGAGGGGGGGGGGGGGTCATTACATCCACTTCGCAGTGCATTCTTTTTTCATGATAAGAGATACAATGCAAAGTGTAAAATAGAACAATCCATGTGATTTTGGCTTAATTTTTCCTATCAATAAATGAAAGCAACATCTGAATGTATCCAATTAATCTCTTCTCTTAGTCAGACTAACACTAGGAAAACAGGACATATCTAACTTAATAATAATAATAATAATAATAATAATAATAATAATAATAATACACTGATCTCAATTAAAATCACATCTCAGGTTTGTTTGGCTTTGACAGTGCTGATTTTTACCACTAGTGGGAGCTGGTAAACAAATGACTTGAGGTTCCCTTGAAGGCTCCCAATCTGAATAAGTTCTTGTTTGAACAGTGCTGGGAACCAACAGTGATTTTATAGGTTTGTTTAAAAACACAGATTAAGACGGAGACAGCCAGGTAAATAAACAGAAAGATTAGCTTGCAGGGGCTGCGTGTTTAGTTACACCGATGTAGGAGGAAAGGATGAGCAAACCCTGATTCCTTTCATTGCTCTGCAAACAGTTTAGCAGAATTAATAGTGTATATAAGATGTGACACTTGCCCTAAGATACCGAGCTGTGACAGAATTGGCTGAGCAAGGTGGAGCGGTCAGATTTTTACCACTCAGGTTTTCTTTTTTTAGATGGTGGGTTTTAAAAAGTTTAGTCAGAGGGCGGTTTCTCTATCCCTGGAGCTTTAAAAACCACACACACACACACACACACACACACACACACATAAGCAAAGATGAAAAGCTCATATGGTGTTACCTGCCTGTGGTCCCTGGTTATACACCTGCCCTCAAGCAACATCCCACAGCCCTTCTCTGTGGTCCTACATACTCACCACATGGGTTAACACACACACACTGAGGAAAAGACTCTCCTCCACTGAAGCAGCCCCGAAGGCCTTCTATAGCTCTCCTGAGACAACCTGCCGTGAGGTAATGAGGAATTAAAGGCGAGGAAGGAGGTCTCCTGAAGATTTACGGGGTTTAACTCCTGTTACTGTCACCCAGGAAGACCTACAGGCCCGTGGCTATCAATAACAACAACAACAATCGCTATTCCCTCACCGACCGACCGACACTCGTAACTGCGGGGAGATTTTTTAGGTCGCTTTTTTAAAAGGCCTCGTACCTTCACAATGGTCCTTTAAAACACACGAGATAACTGGTCTTTCTAAATTGTTATTAAGTCAGCCATCCACTGTTCCTCCTATATCAATTACCATATGTATGATTTTTTTTTTTTTTTTTACATACCAACAGAAAGTATTTCCTTTTACACATTCAAAATAATAAAATCAATGATCCTGTCATTATTAATGTGGTTTCAATCCAGTTCATACTTTAATAAAAGCTCAAGAGGAGCAATGCAGATTAAAATAATTAAAAATGGATGTTGTATTTCATTTTTAAGAAATAAATTAATATATCCTTCTAACATTTTTTTTATTTGGTTGTATTTTTTGTCCCATTCTCTTTGATTACACTGTGCAATAAAAAGTAATGCTGCTTTGCACGTTAAAATAAATTTATTGTTTGAAAGAAAAACACAAATAAACATTATTGTCATAATTATAATCAATGTTTCTGTTTGTTTGGGACATGAAGAGATTTAAAAAAAAAAAGACCGCAGATATCGGTGCATTATCATGCAGTGTTCCTTTAGGCCAATGTAAGCTCGGCAATAAAAGCGCTGGAATTAAAAAGCGTACTTTACATACCAATACAGTGCAATAAAAATGCATTTTTAAAAAACCCTATACATTTAAAACGGTGTTGAAGCATTTTGGCACTAGCATGCTGCTTTGTTTTTAATAAATGAATGGAATATGGCTGACTACATAGTGCTTGTGTTGAGGTTGTTTTTAGAAAGAGCTTGTGTAACAAACATCTGTGGCCACTCCTCATTCCATTATTGTGTCTCCCATGAACGAGCAGAGAAACACAAATCAGGTTGATCGCTTTGCCCTCATTTTACCCTTTATCTCCTGGCGAACATTTTATATCAGTGATAAGCAACCTTTCCTTGAAGTAAGTCATCAAATTAAATTACATAATATTTACGAGAAAGTCGAAAATATATATTTCCTGCCACGCAACAGACACATTTGACGACCACACGCATAAAACCGAAGAGTGCATGTTCATAAGAGCGTGGCAACCCAAACTTGTTAGAGATAAAATCATGTGATACAAAGATAAGCAGCGTCTCTGACCAAAAACTTCAGAGAGACACACTGATATTGGAAACACCCATTGTTCTCAAAAATAACTACAAAAGAAGCTTCTGGTGCAGTATTTGTGGTGCTTCTGTGGTTACTGTGGACATACTGTAAACCACAACTAATCACGTGCACTCGGAGTCTGACTCATTCACAGGTGGGTCATGAAAAATAAAGGTTTAAGAACTTTTTGATGATTCACGTGTCTAATGATGGCTGAAAACCATCGTGACTTAAATTTCGAGAGGGTTTGCTGTGTCACTTAAAGCTCCTGAGATTACAGTCACTGCTGCTGATTGACAAAGTTGCTTGAAGCACACAGTGAAAATATGAACATCTTGCATCTTTCTAAGAACTCACGTTTTTAACAAAGGCTGCAGAAAGGCCCCGTGTTGAGTGGTTAGGCTTACACCCTGGACAGGTATGTACAGTGCAATTTGCAGACTAGCTGAGAGCCTGCAATAATCTGTAGGTGTTCTGACATTGAACATGGGGATTGTAATGTAAAGAACTTCAGCTACGGAGAACTAGTGTCAGGTGTTTTACAGCTGCAGAGTGTGTTCTTTGACATGAGGACACGAGGTCTCGTAGCATGACAGGCCACAGAGGGTGTGGGAGAATGTGTGTAGGTGTGCTTACTGTTTAAAAATAGGGCATGCCTGAGAGACAACTGAGAAACTGAACACATGACAGTGTTTACGTTTGTGTCAAGGAAGACCGTGTGAATGTGGCTTGATCTTGTCTGCATCTGATGTGAGGCATGAGCGTCTGTGACGACTCCATCATTAGAAACAGGCCGTAAAAGACGGCAAGAATGTGGCTGTACGGTAACTTTCAGTACAGGTTCCAAGAGTCTTGGGACATGGAAGAAACACATGAAAATACGTGGAAATAAAGTTTGCTTGAAAAAGCATATGCATTGTTAGTGTGTGCGTGTTTGTGTGTATGCATGCGTGTGTGTTCAGCCATGACTGCAGGGTGAGGTGGAGGCTGATGCTTTGGCAGCAGGTCTGGCACGTCTTTCAGGCCCAAACCTGCAGATGAGAAAAAGAGAGAGAGAGAGAGAGAGAGAGAGAGAGAGAGAGAGAGAGAGAGAGAGAGAGAGAGAGAGAGAGGGAGGCAGAGAGAGGGAGGGAGAGAGACGGAGGGAGGGAGGGGGTGAGGCAGAAAGCAAATAGTGTGTGAGAGTCTGCCTGCCTTCAAGCGATATGCTTCACTTCTACCTCACCATCACTAAAGGCTCCTGCCACTGACAAACCAAATAAAGGTCTAGTTCACCTTAATACAGGATCCAATTTTTAAGTGGGACAGTTGTTAATGCACTGAAATGCAGGGCAGCAAACAAATACATCACTTTATGTTAATTTTACACCCCCAAAGCAAATTTCAGTACGTCTCAATGTGCACCTACTACTTGTTTGCCTGCTACTAGTTTATTTTTCACGTCTCTCTGGTTCCACTTAGATACATCTACACACTCGTCCTACTCATGAGCATTCACAGTATCTTTGCATTGCTTTTCCATTTCACCCAGGCGCATCACCGCTGATGAACCCATTGCATTCTTGCTGTCTTCCATTTTAGGAATGCAAACAAAGACATAGTGGCGTTTTCCAAAATATAAAGTCCTTTGTCCACACACAGTTTGTCTTTAATTTTTAGATTTAGTTTCATGTTACTATATAAAACTATAAACCATATTATTATGTACTGCTCTCAGACATATCACCAGCTGGGGTCATCAGTCATCAAGTTGGTTTAGAAGTGTGTAATTTAGATTACAGGTTGCATTTCCAAATTAAGCCAAACTTTAGCTGCGGATATTGCAAGATAAAAGGATTTCCTGAATAATATCAAGATAATACCTACACCTACACAGGAGCACTTCTTAAGAGAATATGTGTTCCCCAAGGCACTGAATCACTCTACATTGTGACCACGGCACAAAAATGACATTGGAGAGTGTATCAACTCCATAACCTCAAAGGAAATCTCTATTCAGTGGCCATAAAAGAGCGCCTTAGTCCTCTATTGCTGTGGGACCGGTTATAGAAAGAGAGAATGGATTAAAAGAGAAAACAGAGAGGAGAAAAGTGGAGTGTACAGGTGAAGTCCTATGGCTATGGAGGTTTGCTCAGCTGTGCCGTATTCTTTTCTGTGCCCCACCCAGTAACCAAAGGCCTGGATATCTTTCCATTTCACTCTTTTGCACCCTTTCTCTCTCTCTCTCTCTCTCTCTTTCTCTCTCTCTCTCTTTCATATTTGCACAGGTGAGAGGACAGCAGTCCTTGTATGTGTGGGTGGGACACTTGAAAGTCAGGTTTGCCTGGTTGGTGGAAGGAGTTCACCTGTGGACTGTGGATGGATGGAGATCTGATGGCAGGGGCCCAGTCAGGCTTTTGTCTGGAGAGACAGATAGGAAACACACAAACATGCAAAAAACATAAGAAGCCTGTCAATGACTGTCACTCAAAAAAGATTATCATTCATAGTGAGGAGTGGAGGACGAGGATTAGGGAAAACAGCTGTGAAATCATTGGAGAGGTAGAAGTGCATATAAACACATCAGACACGAGTGAGTTGAGAACAACATCGACAAAAATATGGTGAGATGGAGAGCAGGGAGCCTGGTGGAGCGGTGCAGGAGTCATAAGGGTGTGGAGGTTTTGCTCTGAGGGCCAAAAGTTCAGAACGGGGCAGAGCAAGTTGGTAACCCTAGCCACCATGTGCCAGAGTCTCACGTGCTTCCCTCATTGTCTTATCAGGCTGGAGCTCAGGTTTCTGGAGCACAGAGAGCTTCCTGAGTGCTGAGGTCCAAGCACCGCCGCCCGCCCACCCACCCACCCACCCAGCAATCCACCTTCTCACCTACCAGCCTTCCCTTTGGACCCCTTGCCCCACCCTGCAAAGGTAAACACACACACACAATAAGCAAACACATACATAATACATCAACACATACACATGTGTGTGCAAGGCAAACACAAGAGCATGCTCAAGCCTGAGAAAGTCTCCTCTTGCTGTGCAAGCTCAACCACAAAGAAGACAACATCATGCAGAGGGGCTCCAACCAAGTGGGTAATGCAATGTACAGTTGCTGCAAAAAGAATATGAAGCATTTCTTATTGCTGAGAATTAAGATGAGATTGTTAACACCTTAGAAAAAAAATGCATGCAGCCCATGTATTATAATGGTAACTGGAGGAACGAGTCGTAAATCACGTTTACTATTACGCCCAGGAGTCTTGCTCATTCACATGAAGCAAGATTATAAGATGTGTAAGGACATAAGATGCAATTCCACCCTTCTTCACTGAATCTGGATCATCATTAAGTTCCTAACAGAGAAAGTCATTTGAGTTGAAGGTGGAAGTTATGGATTTTCTAGGTTATTTGCTTCCAGAGTGGGTTACATGTAACTAAGCTCACACAAATGTTCTGTCTTAAAAAAAAACAAACATTTTACTTGCATTATATTCTTTGACTAAGAACAAGATTCACAGAAAGTCATAGCTGGCAACAGCCAAATGTGAATGCATGTAACTGCTTCATCATTTCAAAAAGGCTCTATTTTTGCCTATTCTGACATCAAAACCATCAGAATTTATATATTTTTATATGAAAAGGGAATAGCGCGGATCTATCCTCTCTATCATCCACTATGAGGACCCAGAGGTCAAGTTTGTGATCCCTGTGATCACTGAAGACACATATGCTTGCACACACGTTTGTGCAACATTCGTGGTAAGGACACTCATTGATGTAATATATTCCCAGCTAAGTGCCTAACCCTAACCCTATTCTAACCCTAGCCCTATAAAGTCTTAACCCTGAAAAAGCCCTGTTAAGGTGTGACAAAATGTGAGGACGAGCCAACTTCTGCTCACTTTCCCACAGTGTCCTCATTCCCTATTGTTTTGAAGTGTTTTGGTACTCACAAAGATACCCAAACAAGAGCACACAAACACACACGTTTGTATATCGTTCGTAGTGAGGACACTCATAGACATAATACATTCCCTAGCCCCTTACCTTAACCTTGGGTAACCCTCTAACCCTAACCCACTCTAACCCTAACCCTTAACCATCACAACTAGATGCCTAACCTTAACCCTTACCCTAACCCTAACCTAAACCCAATTCTAACGCTAACACTAAAACCAGGTCTTAACACTGAAAAAAGTCCTTTTAAGGAGTGACAGAAAGTGAGAACCAGCCAAAATGTCCTCACTTCCTTAGCTTTTTAAGTTTTTTGGTTCCCACAAAGATACCTATACAAGAACACACACGCACACTCAGGATGACATGACGAGGGGGGGCTGCCCACATGGAAACGGGTTTGGGTGAATATTCATACATTTTTTATTTCCTTTCTTTTCCCTGGCTCTGTTCATTCTCTCTCCATTTTTGTTATTCCATCTTTAATGTGTATCGCGTCTTCTTCTCCATGTTTTGGTACAGTGTTACAGCGCCATTTACAGGCCTGGCATATGTACTACAGCATTTTGAGTCGTTTCATCGTTTCATCTGGCTCCTTGTGGACGGAGATATTTCCTGAAAGGACGCCGTCTTTACAGGAACTTTATTAAAACAACAAAGAAAAAGATTGTTTTCGTTTCGTGTTGTTTCCGTGTGGATGTGGCCTCAGTGTGCTATGAGTTGGAATTTGTGTTTATGTGTGTGGGTGTTTATGTGTGTGTGAGTGAGAGGGAAAGATCCTAAAAACCTGACCTAAAATTATAGTGCCGCAGGTCCCAGGAGAGACTGTACATTAAACTGTATACTGACACAAAACAGTATTTATCTCAATGAAACGTCATCCTAAGATCATGACCGTAACCATGAACTATATCTCTGCATTCCTACTGCACATGGTATCACAGTATGTCTGACATTCCCCTAATGATTGCATACAGTAGATACTGATAGATAAGCAAGTTTCTCTCCATGGGAGGTGATGGGCCAGGCCTTCTCAGCCATTAGTCACTCCCTGGTTTTTGTTAAATAGGTGCTCAGGCTAATGATCCCCCACTGGGAGAGCAAGAGACCCCAGGAGTTACACAAAGCTGGAGGAGGTGCAAATCTTTGCCGGTAGTCTCACCTGGTCGGCTCATGAATATACGAGTATCATCATAAATGTAGATGAGAAAAATGATCACACGAACAACAAACACATGAGTCATAGACATTACTGAGTGAAATGAGATTTTAAAAAAGCCAAAATAACAAAGAGACAATATTAAAAACTAACTGAAAAAGTCAGAAACGACTTGTTAAAGAGAAGAAATTGAATGTATTAGTTATATTTTATGTGCAATTTTTAGTGTTTAGGACTTCTGAAAATAGCCTTAAGGCTGAATCAATTACAGTAATGAGCAAATGTACTACATTGTGAGAATCAGCAAAACAGAAATACATTAATAATGTAAACTGTGTCACAGAGCTGTATTCTCTCTTAAATCAATTGCATTAAGACCTGTGTTCATAGGGTATGAACAAATTAAAAGGAAATACTTGAAAGTCCAGTGTAAACGAATTAGTGACATCCCATGGTGAGACTTTAGATTGTAACAAGGGGAGGACTTTTCCATTCTCCCAGGGAACTACGGTGTCCCTTCACATAACAGAAAGGATGTTAGTCGTCTTTGCTGGCATCTTAAGCTTCTGTTTAATTTGTGTCCATCCTAAATACTGTAGAAACCTGGTGATGCAAGATGGCAGACTCTACAGTCCGAACAGCAGGTCCTTCTTTGTTCTATTTCAATTTTAAAGCAATTATATTAGTATTCAGTTTCTGCCCATCGACAGTCCAACTTAATAATTTTCTTACTGTTCCTCCGACACAGCGCAGACAAGGCTGTATTTCAGCTGCTCATCTAAAATGCATCACAGCTTTCACTTGAAGTCTGGTTTTTCTCTGCATTTTGGAAGATCTGTCGAGGTGTGAATGTTAACATGGCTCAATCTGTATGCCACAGAGAAAAAACAATTCATGCTAATCTGCCGCCACAGACAGGCGTCCAGTTAGGCCAATCAGGAGGGGAATCACATGAAGTGGAGAGGGCTCAGAGAAGCCTAGATCAGGGCCTTGATTGCATCAGGGTGATTTACAGCCAGAGAACGATGATGGCTGCCTGGGTCAGCACTGATGGAGAGGCTCTGACTGCACCAGTGAAGACACCTCACCTGACATTCATGCACCGAAGTGCTTATAGAGGCGTGACCACATGTGCAGGCACACACACACACACACACACACACACACACACACACACACACACACACACACAGCCATCAAAAAACTCTCCGTCTGTGTTAGTCATGATGGCGCTGGGTTCAACTTTGCCAGATTTACTCTATGACCTAAACGTGCCCTCAAGGCTTGCATTTGACCTGCTGCATTTCACTAACAACACATAAACAACTCAGCAAGCTACTTCCTATGAACTCAGCACAGATAAAACGGATAACTACCTTTGCCCTGCAGTGGCGTATGTAAATACGACAGGAAAGGCTGAGGTTTGCATGAAAGAAGGAGATGCGGGGGGTGCAGATGTTAAGTGTGCATATGGGAGGGAGAGGCAGGGAGGAGGAGGAGGAGGAGGAGGTCACCATCAAGAGTTTTTTTTAGAGCATCCCCTTTGATCTTCCTCATCATTTTGGGAAAGAGGAAGGACCACTAGGGATAAATGTTTGGTTCAAAGCGATCCCGTGGCTTCACAGGCACTCTCAGCAACCATAATTTGGTCATCCTTGGCTACGACATATCAGTGCCGAACTGATGCCGTCAATGACAATTAGTGTGACAGTGTTGGCGTGTATACACCAGCAGCACAGTGGTGAGTGGAGTCAAGAACCATTTACCCCATCAAGCATCAAACTGCTGAACTACTGAGTTTGTTGAGCAGCAGAAGTCACTTCTGCAACTATTTTTTGAGCACTTCTTTTCGTGTTTAGTCATTCTCCAGCCAAACCGCAGCCATCTCACTTTGCTAGCTCAGTGTCGCTTTTGCCTCTGTCTGTCTTGACTTAAAATAAATCACTTCCTGTGTGCAGTGCTGGAATGTCGACGGTCAATACAAAAGCCAAACACTGCGATACTGAGGAACACAGAGTGAGCCGGGTGGAGCTGATAGGCTTAATCGGTGTTGTGTGAACTCATGTGGCAGTGTCTTAAATGTAATAGACATTAGCTTATATTTCCAAGTTACACACCACAGTTTTGGCTATTGGTTTGTAATGCACAATATGCTGTCATACTGTATACTCCAAATGATGGGAATCAGAGATCTAAATGTCATTTAAGAGCAGAGGACCTGCAGCTGTGAGGTCCCAGTTTTAACGTGGATCTGCTCCTACTTGCATCTGCTGCAGATAAACTGGTATCAAGAAAGAGTTAATTCTGGGTTTGTGTGTTTTAAAGTGGCCGCACTGTTGCCCCAGGTCCTGTGCTGGAGTTGAGAGGCTGCCTATGACGTGCGATACTACACAGACAGAGACTCAGCTTCCAGAATAGGCAGGTGAGTACATGCACATGTGCCCCCACACACAGACTTAACACAAAAACACAGATTCAGAGTCACGGGTCACAAACTCATTTATGTAACTGTCCATGCTGGAAATTGAGTATAAGCAAACACAACAAAAGTTAGCAGAACAATTAAACTTTTTTTTCTGTCTGAAATGGATTTTAATTTTGTTTTTTGTTAGTTGCTAGTGCAGAGTTCCTCTTGTGTTTTGAAAATACCTGACAGTGATAAATGGAACTTATAGGACATCCCTGACTGATGACAGAGATTGGAAACCATGACTACTGTTGGCAAATACATCCCGTTGAAGACCTTGAGGGCATGACTCACGACACCTAAACCTAATAGTTTGAAGGTTCACTCGCTGTAGGTTCTCTTCTTTCACACCACTGGGAACCAACAGACCAGCAGCCAGCATACTGTACACCCCTCCACCAGGGCAGGGAGGCCTGGTCAGGGTGAGAAGGCAGTGGGGGAGTTAAGACAGGATTTTTAGGGTGCCTACAGTTTTTGGGGCTGAGTGGGTCTATTTAGCCCCCGGCAGATTGCTCCCCTCTCCTTCCCCCTCTTCTCCTCCACCCCTCTCCTCCCCCTTGCTTTGTGTGCCCTGAGCCTACTCCTCCCCCTTTTGTCACCCGGGCATTCCGCTTTGGTTAGCACACACAATGGGCGCTCAGTGCTCACCCTCCTGACACTGCATTCTGCCTGTGCACCAGGGAGTGGGCACGGGAGGTGGAGGGAAAGGGGTCCAGGGGGAAGGGTTAAAGAATGACAGCAACTCACCCCATGTGACCAAAATGCCATCAAGTATCAACCCCCCTCTCTTTTTCACAATGTCGTCTAACTTCACCCATCCATACAGATGGGCAGTAAAACTAGTGCCAGCAGGGCCTCGTTGGCACGGTGAAAACAAAACCTCAACTTCACCAGGCAAACAAATGAACAGGTGTCTCTTATGGCTGACTGGTGATGTGGAGGCCTGCCCTCATCCAGATTATTTCTCTGTGCCCAGCTACATGTGTGTTCCCTCAATCCCTCTGCTGCTGTACAAACATAAACACAGAAACACAAAAGTGCAACAAGGACAGTTTTATCTCTGACAGATACAAATATTCCATGGGGGAACTCAACAACAAATATCTCAGTCTCTTTAATTATATCAGGTGCAAAAAGAAAAGTTAGGATTAGAGTTGCAGAGCTGGTAATTATTCACATGGAATTTAATTCCCACTTTAGAATAGCAACCAGTGGAGTGCAAGAGGATGACTGGGTCTGTATATGTGTGTGTGGCAGCAGCACTGGGGTGGGGGGTTCGTTTGAGTTTCAAAGACCCTGCTTGTTCGCCCATATTTCACACCACGGTGACATCTTAAAGCCTAGACAGGCCTGGTTGCTTTGCCCTCTCTTTCACTTTCTGAGAAAAAAGGGGGAATTGGGATGTGAGGGAGGGTGAAGTGAAATATATGCAAATGGTTCCCCAGAGGGGATACGAATTTTATGGGTTCACAATTTAGTTCAGCCAACCTGAATAATCAAATGTGGGAACAAAAAAAAATGACCCCTCAAATGTGGGAACAAAAAAAAATGCCCCCCCCCCCCCCAATCATTCCACTACCACAACTCCATAGCTCTCGCTTCCCCCCCCCCCCACCTCAGGCCTCATCTCTGCTCCCTCCTGCCAGGTCTTCACATGAGAGGACCTTAGTACATCCAAACTCTTATTAGGATCTCCTTACGGGGCAGGAGAAGAGAAATGAGGGAAGAGGAGGAGGGGGCAAGGAGAGGAGGGGTTTGAGGAAACGAGAAGGGGCTAGTGTACCTGATCAGGCAGAACTGCCAGCTCCTGATTACGACACCATTTTCTCAGCAGGCTTCCCAGCCTCATCCTGCTTCTGTGAATATGGAGCGCCGGGCCAGCCAATCCCCACAGCGCTCGCTCTCATCTAATGGCAGAATTAAGACCGTTTAGAGTGATTTCCTCTGCCTTCATGGTCTCACTTTGAAAAAGCTGAATCTTTTTTCCTTTGCACCGATTTACAATGTGGGGGGTCTTGCATGCAACGGGTGAGAGAAAAGTTCTTCATGACTGAACATAACATTACAACAGGTGGGGAAGTGAACGGAGACTGCAGAATGTGGTCGAGAACAATTTTTACCTCACCTACATAAACATTCTTGTTACACATTGAAGCACTTCTAGTTTGGTCAAACGTTTTTATTTTTGTATTCCTATTACCTTCAGGTGGAATTTTGATTGCAAAAACCGGCTTTCCAGTGGAACCACAGCTGTCAAGCATATGTGTATGTCCATCACCATGGTAATTAAGAACATGTAAATCAGGAAATTTTGGAAATACACATCAGGTAATAAAACAGAAAATGATGTTACAGATTGTGTTGCCATTTAATTATTAGATTGTATTTACTTATTCAATAAAAACAAAAACAAAAAAGTTCCTTTAAATTTTTGATTTTCCATCTGTGACACTTTTTTCCTTTTTTTTTTACTAGTCTTTCCTTTTTAAAAATCTACTACATCAGCAGCTGTTGCCTTTGTTATGTGTGAATGAGAAGAGTATGTTAAAACCAGTAATTTCACAAAAACACTAGCATTGAAAACACATTTTGTTATTATTAAAATTGACACACACTAAAAATGTAAAAATACAAAAATGGAAGATGTTGGTAAACTGGAGGATTAAGTTGGGTTATTTTTCAAAGAGGGGCACTATCTATGAAAAATAAACCTAACTTATTGCACTCCACCTATACATAATCTTCTTAAAACAGTAGATATGCACTACACAAGGCATTTAACAGGAAGTAGAGCTTACAAATGAAAGCTAATCGTGTATCAGGCCAGACTGATTCATAATGACACTCACCCAAACAGTTTGAAAATCTGGACTCAAATCTGCTTAAACTCACTCTCTCTATGTCAAACTACATTACATCCAGGCCATCACTGTGGAATATGACATAGCACCATATAAACCACCATTTGAACCTGTTGCTTTTGTGTTTCCCATGCTGTCTAATGATTCCCCCCTCTTTTTTTCCTCCAACCTCCAGTGGACAAATCCTTCAGCTTTATTGCCCAGATTCAAGGGCTGCAGGTGCACAGGCCACAAAAGGGAGAGAATGGTGGAGGGAGGGGGTTGAGTGGGGGGTAAAGTAGGGGATGGGAAAGAGAATAGTGAGTCAGGAGATAAGAGAGGAAGGAAAAGAGCACCCCCCACCCTGGTTTAACCTCAACATCCACTCTTACCCTCACCCCTGCCTCCACCCCAACCCAACTCTCTCCCCAACCTTCCCTGCAACACCTTTTTATTTTGCTCCTCCAACCTGCCACACGTGAAAGGAGTTCTAACTGTGAGTGGTGCCTCCTGGCGCTACCAGGCCTTCCTGGGTGTGCATGGCAGGGGACAAGGGGCTGCCGTGGCAGAGAGGCCATGTGGCAGGATTGGCCCTTTTCTTCTAAACCAGTAGAGGAGCATTAATGACCATGAGCTACAGCTGTGCCCACTGAGGCTTGCCCTACCTTACCCTCAGTGGCCCCTTCAACCTCATCTCACCGTGTTGCCCTCAGTTTCTGGCCTCTGCTGCTGTATGTGGAAGCTGCAAATGAATGCATAAATCGCCACTAAAATTCTCTAAAGCAGAAAAACCTGGGCTGTGATGATGATTAATACAATAATGCATCAAAACAATCAAATATTCAGGATTTATTTGGTCCACACGATCACGATCTGTACACATTCTGCACAATCAGAAACAATATTTTCTATGTTTAAAGAACTGCGAGCTATAGTGCCACTGTAACTAATGATTATTGGTTAATTTAAAGCATACCTTTTTGAAAACCAATTGAGCTAACTGAACAAACAAAACCACAGCATGCTCTATTTACAGTGATATAAAACAGACAAGGATCAGCAATTTTAAATTCCAAACAATTAGTCAATTAATTAAATTGTTGCCACTTACTTCATGTTAACTGAATCAGCTGTAAACAAAAGGGTAGCAGGGCTGAGGAAATTAAGCACTGATGACTTGATGGTTATTGTGAATTATTAGATGATTTTGATTAGAAATGTTTAAACACTTCTTAAACTTTAGGTTCAAAGAGAGTTCAGTGACATATGAAATGTGGTATTTACCACCCAGATCCAGATTTCACACCTATTATATGGGACATAAATAGGGATTGTTCCCATATTAAAAGTTGCATTTCCACCAAGTGGGACAATGCAGTTCAACTCATCAGGTTATGGTAATGAATGCTTGACAGTGATCTGGCTTGAGTTTTTACTATGTGTGTAGGCTGTATAGCAGCATATACTGTGTACTACATCTGAAAACTGTTTCCGTCCAGCAATACTATCAGACCTGAGAGTGTTTGTGTGCATACAGCAGGAACAGCACAGTGGCATGTGGGGACGAGAAGCATTTATCCTGTCAAACTGCTGAACCACCATGTTTTTTTAGCAACAGAATTCACTTCTGAAACTTTTTGTGGGCACTTCTGTGTGTTTTGAGTCATACTCCAACCTGTTTGTAGCCTTCCTGCTTTACTAGCGCAATGTTGACTCCATCTGTCTTGACATAAAATAAAACACTTCCTGTGCTCAGCAGGGAAAGGTCATCGTGACACATGAGATAGAAACACCACTAGACTGAGGAACACAGGGAGAATCATGTCAGGTTTAATCAGCATTGTATCAACTCATTTGATAATGTTCTGAATGTAACAGGCATTTGTTTACATCTAAAAGTTACATACTAGAGGTTTAAAAATTGCGCTTTTTGTGTTTTTCCTATTCCTTTGCTGTTGACGTCCTGATAAGCTATGCATAACTTAACAAACTGAATTAACTAAAGCACTTGGTGGAAATGGGGCTAAAAGAGTGTTGACCCTTTTTAGGTTATGCTTTTGTAAATTACTGTATATTGTTTGGTTAAGAAAAATGCAAAATACACATATCAAAATACACATTTAATAATTGAAAACATTTTTTTTCAGCAAACAAAATAATCTATGCATGTGCAATGAAAGCAAGGTATCATTGCTCAAACAGTTTAAAAGGAATGTCTTGAGAAGCTATTTAAAAATTGGATGAGGGTCTAGGCACCTCCACCACTGCTTTTTAGCCATGATCTAAAAACTGTAAGAGTGGCTGATCTCAGAGTTCTAGCTGGAGTGTGAGCTTTAAGAGCTCCATCAAGTACGTGGGTGCCAAAGCATTAAGACATTTAAAAGCAAATTAATCCTAAAATACACAGGGAGCCTGTTTTAAGAGGCCAAAGTGGGAGTGATATGTTCATGTGTTTTATTCCTGTCAGAACAGTGACGGAGAGATGAATGATCCAGCCCAACATACAGGGAACTATAATAGTCTAAGTGAGAGGTCACAAAGGTGTAAATTACCCTCTCAAATTCTTGCAAAGGGACATATGCCAGTTGAAGAAAGGGGAAATGTTTTTGGTTCCATCTATCCATCCTCAGTTGTATACAGTAAATCAAAAGAAATTATCCGACTTCTAATAGAGAGCTGACACATGACCCAAGGAAGCACCCATTGATTAATGGAGCTGGTTGCATTAATGGAGTGGACACAGGATTTATTTTATTACTTACTTTAACATGGCAAACCATGGTGTGAGGAAAATATAGACTGCAGTTTGAGGGAAGGCCTGAACTGGACACACCGTGAGAGTCATGAACAGACCAGACTTGGGTCTGATGTCATTTGTGTGAATCCGCTCTAGCTTGCTGTATCTCAGACTTCCCATTTTACAGTTCTAGCACTACTTGGCTCTAGTCTACTCAGTTTGTGTATCAGGCATGTCATTTTCCATTACTTCATAGTACCTGATAAAAGTAGGCGTGGGCCGTCATAGCACAGCCGCGTGAAACTGCTGTGACGTCCAGCTCTCTTTGGATCCTCCCATCCCATCCCATTTTTTTTTGGACAGCAGCCATGTATGCTCACTGTAACGCTCTTGCCGGTTTTTAAAAATGGCGGGTTTGACTCTTGTGTCGGATGTCACGCTTATGACTCTTCCAGTGATAACACTCTCTAGCTCATACTCAGGTACTATCCCTAACAGAAAAGCAAAAAAATGAGTAGAGTCCTTTCGAGTTGAGCCAAGTAGTGCTAGAACTGTATAACAGAGAGCACAGAACTGTTAAAAAAACAATACATACAGTACATAAACACACCATCCTGCCTCTGTTACTGGAGCTGCTGTGATGTGAACACACCCACAGGGACAGGAATAACAGGCCACTCCAGAGCATGAGGACATCTGAGACTCAGTGGCACCACACAAGCATGACAGCTCTTTAACTTGTCCTTATCTCCATCCCTAATCCTCAGACACTTTACCATCAGCTTCTGTTTACACCAACCACAAGTCAAGAGTAAAAGCAGAAAATGGACTTTCTTATAAAGTCCACTAGAAAGCCAGTGGGGAAAGCTTCTCATATAGAGGGAGCCTCATATTGAATAAGGATTGAAATTTACATGACAACTTAGGAAAAATGCTTTTTTATTACTCATTCATCCCGTAAATCACTTGGCTCCCCCACTCCTTTCCTCTGCCTCAGCTATTAAATCACCATCTTGACCCTGCGACCTGGGGCCACAACCATAAAGAGCCCCCTGTGGGTCAGAGGCCTGATTGTAACATTTGAATATGAAATGGACTTGGTTGGGCCTGGAAACAGCCCCATGCACCAAGACACAAGCTGACCCCCAGGAGAGCAGCCTGCCTTAGCAGCTCCGGGCCTGAAGGCTCCATCCTTCTCTCACCCAGGATTTCCTTGGACTTGAGAAGGAGTGAGAGAGAGAGAGAGAGAGAGAGAGAGAGAGAGAGAGAGAGAGAGAGAGAGAGAGAGAGAGAGAAGAGAGAGAGAGAGAGAAAGAGAGAGAGAGAGAGAGAGAGAGAGAGGGCTGAAGTCGCAGGTGGGGGTGAGGACGGGGGTTGAAGCTGGGTAGGGGTTGAGCGAGAGTGAGGGAGAGGAGAAAGAGAGAGGGCAGACATTTGAATAAGACAAGAAGCGATTGGTGTTTGCATGACAAAGGAGCCTGCCATCTCCCCTGATTGGTGTCACAGTGCAGCACTAAAGCCATGCAGGCCCCCCGGGGTGGGGTGATGTGTGGAGCACAGGCATGTTTATGCATCCAAGGTGTGATATTAGGGAGGGATAGTGGAGGGGGCCTGTCGTCAAATCGTGGGTTAAGAAGTTTGTGCGCATATATTCGTGATAAGCAGCAACTTACTTGCTGTTCTGACAATGTGTTTACAATTTGAAGTGAAATTCAACTCCAAAATCCTACTTTTTCCTCTTAGAAAACTTGCAGCTTATTAAAAGTGCAAGTATAGTTTTTTGCATTTAGAGATGCAAAAATTTAGTTATTTTAATTTAGATGAAGAGTTAAGGGACTAATCCAGTTTATTGAAACTAAGGCTATGCTGTTACTATTCTGGGCCTCCTTTCTATACTGGCAAGATGTGGGACGCCACAAGGCCTGAAACAGAAGCATTCATGTGTTTAGGGAGCTTGTAAACGAGAAAACTATTTGCAACCCATTTTGCACAACAGAGAAAATGAGAAAGAAAAAGTGAAGTGGATGCACACTTGAATCACTTATTTTTGCAGAAGCGTGTGAGGACTGTCACCCTCACTGTCTCCTGCTGGGCTGTCAGTGGAGTCGTCAGCTACTGCAGGTGGACCTTTGGCACCACCGATTCCAGAGCATCCATCTTTCTCCTGCTACTCCTTCTAAATGGTTGATCAGAAGAATGACAATACAAGAACAAAAATGAGAACGGATCATATGACTGGGCAAATCTAGTAGCTATGAAGTGGATTTCACAGCTCAATAAGTTTGGACAATTTGCTTACAATCCCCCTTATTACAGATCTCTTGGGAGTAGCTGTATGCATTTTACAGAGTGATGCTGCAGATTAGCTGGGAGTTTCTCCGCTCTGGGGAACGGTGCAAGAGTGCAAGGAAAAAAGTACCACAGGAGGTCAGAAAGAGGAGGAATGAGGATGAAGGAAGTGCGCGTGAGAGTTAGCGAGGTCACACGCTCACACTCTCACAGCGTACACAAGAGATACAGACACACACACACACAAAGCCTCCACGGGCTCATATGGGCAGTGCTGCTGGCCCTCAGGGACTCACCTCCAAGAGAGATGGTCTGACTAACTCTCCATGGCAACTAATCAATAAGTGACATAGTCAGTCAGGACTGACCCGTAGCGGAGTGTCTTCCACCTCCCCCCATGTTCCCAGGGTTACACTCCTATAAACCACACACACGCACATACACACAGACTGGACTGCACTAAAAGACTAAATGAGCCCAAACTGACCAATGCCCTCAGGAAAATAAATCTTTGGTCTTACTTTTGTTGCTTTTGCCAACATACCTTTTTTCAACACGTGCACATGTGTCTTCATTCTTTTTTTTTTCTTTTTTTTTGGGGGGGGGGTGCACAGTGGAGTGTGTGTTTATGGGTTGACACAACAAACATAAACTGACAATAGCAATATGATCGGACGTCTTTAGATGGAGCAGAGTCACCACAGCACCATTGTGTATCTGTCAATCTGTGTTCCTTCTCACTGTCCTCAACAAACACTAATCAATATCTGTGGCCTAGATGAGAGGCCTAATCTTCCCCCTTGTCAACCCATTACCTCCTTACCCCACTGACACTGTATTGTCGCACAGCAGTCTTACACTCCTTCTTCACTGTCCCTAGGCATCGTATGCACATGACACACATACACTTGGCCTCATTTTTCCAGGGCTTCCAAGACAGGTCAGAAGTGGGGTCAGAATTCTAGTTTGGCAAATTAAAAGCAATGCTACATGCTCCAGTGTTCATAGACAAAGTGATATGTGCTACAGAAAGGGACCATCTGCAGTAGACACATTTTCACACACTAGAAAGCCTCACTCAGTGTTTGCGCTACTTAAAGCATATTAGAACGAGCCCTTTGTATATAATTGCCTTTACAGGTTATTCAGGAAGGGGCCTCTAAATCCAGTCTCAGCTGTATGCTTGTAAACGTGTATGTGTGGTTTTACACTTCTTCTTCTTCCAACCACAATTACAAGCGAAAACAAGTTTGAGTAAACATCAGAAGCATTTAGCTGAACAAAAAGTCAAAGAATCCTCAGATGAAAACTCCGCCATGCGGCAAAAAAACAGAAACCTCCCATTTCAGCTGTTCGTGTGATTCGTATTTGTTTTGTTTGGGACAAAGGAGGCGGTAATCCTGTCTCATATTTGACAAGTCTAATATTCACACACACCTGCTGGGGCAAAGTAAACACACCTTCAGAGCCAGACACCTTAATGGATGACCCTCACATTAAAACCTAAGTCAGGATAAACCTTAAAGCAGGCATGTTGACATGATATGTTTAAAAAAAAAACAAAAAAAACAAAACATGCCCATTCTGGATATGACTGATGAGAAGAAGCCACATCACAGCAAACGCATATACAGTCTGTACATAGGTCACAAATGCATGGTGATGGCACATGGCACTTTCTCTTCTCCTTAGCTGTAATAATTTGATACAGATTGTTGGCCAATTCCCTGACATTAAAAGATGTGACTTGTTCTCAAGCTCCGTCATGCTCTGCAACACAGGTGTCAGGTGTTTCTCTCATTTCCTTCAACAGTAATGTCCTCTCTCAGATGAAAGCTAGATATGACTAACCCAGGCTGAAAAAAAAAAAAAACATTCACAGAATATTAAATATAATTTCCTGACTTGTTTGAAAAGTAAGTTGGACCCTCCGTTTTTTCACATACCCTACCCCATCAGCAGCTCGGGCGCCTGAAAGTCTCTAAGGCCTTAATTCACACTAATTTAGCTTCCACTGACATATACACACGTAAGTCGCTGCTGGGCGGATGCAGTTTCTTGAGTGGCGGCGTGCTTGCTTTTGAAGCATATCCCACTTAGCATTCCTTGTGGTTGTGTAAGGCACGGCGATCCAACCTCAGCTATCATTAATGAGTCATTTGCATCATGGAACAAGTCTGTCGGTGCTCAGGCAAGGAGCAGAAAATTGGGAGTTTAAAGTTAAAAGAGAAGAGGTATTAAAAGTGGTCAAAGATGATTTTCTAGTGTCTGTGGTGAGTGTTGTCAGTGAATGAGTGAGTGAAATGAGTGAAGTTAGAGGGGATTGATAGGACAGTGTAGTGGAGAGGGATGGCTCTCAGTGGGTCAGCCCAAAAGCCCTGACCCCAGGAGGATTTGATGCCATTTTCCCACGCAGGGAGTCGACCTGAGAGAGCTCGTTAACAACATCTGCCCCAGTTCAGGGAGATTAACCCCCACCCCCAACCCCTGCACATCCACACACCGCTCTGCTGTCAATCTGAGTACCTCACACAAGTCCCTCCACTTTGGACATGCTTACTCAAGCTGGACAGGCCACTCCTGGTCCCTCCAGGCTCAACTCACAGGAGATCACTGGAGATCCCAGACTCAGTGAATCAACTGTGTCACAGGTGCAGTCCCTAACTGCACTCCACACACAAAAAAATGTTGTGAGAGTGATGTCTGGTCCATGGCATCACACAGGAGGTTCCAGATTTGAGCTTGAGATTAAATGAACAGTTGAGAGTTTAAAAGGTGTGTTCATGCTGCAAGTTGCCCAGCAAGTCGAGCAGGCGAGTTAGTGATGTCATCAACGTCAATCTGTCAGCCAGATTTGTGTAATGAGTTTTCCACTCAACATCATACTGACGTCAAAAGAGACACTCAAAACATACTGCTGCTGCCTTTTACCACCTTGTTCACATATACTCCCAAAAACATGCAACTGGCGGGGCATGTTCTGACATAATATGAGGGGGGAGAGAGAGAGAGAGAGAGAGAGAGAAAAAACAGGATTTACTGAAACATGGCCTATGGCACTGCTGCTGTTAAGCTGGGGCTTTGCATGTGCTGCACACGTACGTAGGTGTGCGTACAGACACACAGTGGCAGAATCCAGTGGGAATCCGCTGAATCCATGTTCCTACAAGGCTATAATTAGGTTAGTTTTTTGGAGAGGGGGTTAAACAAACAGGGGCTGTGAGGTCATAGGCAGATGGAAGTGGGATATGCCTGCACTTGCTGAGTGGGCACAGAGCTCCACATGACAGGAGAGAGAGGCCCTCCGGGCACTCAGCAGGGGGAGAGCAAAAGGGGGGAGGCAGGGGGTGAGGATGGTGGGGAGCCAAACTTGGATGGCCTCACTGCCAAATCATTCAAAGACAATCAATAGCTGTGCATGGTCCAGCCATGCACACACCTTCCCACAAACACAGATTTTCCCCGCTAAATCATCAGTAGGTATGACATTTCTGTGCCAGATTCCCACCGATCGCAGAGCAGAGCTTAACCCAACAGGAACTCTCAGAAATATGTCACTGCGCTGACATGTTCACATCTTTGCATTGGTTGCTTAGCAGAAAATCTCAACATTTTTGATAGAAAGTCATCCTACATTTTTAAAATCTCAACATTTTTGATTTATCCTACAAGTTATCCTACATTTTTAACCTCAAGGAAGTGTAGGAAATATTTCACTGCAATGACTTTTGAAAAAATATCTAAATTTTTAACTGAAAGTTAAAATACAAAAGGAGTTGTGCAGGTGAAAGCCATCCTGCAGTGACATCATTTTATGAGTAGGAAAAATGACTGAAAAAAAAAGAAGTAGTAAAACACGACCCCGTCCAGTCCACAGCTAACTCCGCTGAGAAGAACAGGAAGAGAAAAGCTGCTTAATTACAAAAAAATGAGTCAGAAAGTGTGATTAGGTGACGGGTGGCTGATGGCACGCTAGAGTGACTTAAGACCCTGTCAGTGAATGCAGGGAGGTCTAGATAATCTTTCCCTCCACAAAGGTGCATGGGGCTAATCCTGGCTGCTGTGCTGAGCTGTGGATCAAGTCCTAAAGGGAGTGTGGGAAGGCCAGCAGGATCGCCACTGCCTCAGCCCTATTGGTGGCCAGGGCTTATTTCTCCCAAGGTACACTGCAACAGCAGGCCAGTTTATTCTTCCACACACCTTTACATTATCAAGAGTGTCAGCAACAATGGGTGTGTTAAGACACCAGTTAAGTTTATGAATGCAATGCCAGAGTTATGTGATGAAAAATATAAATGATTACAGCTTCTGGAGTTTTCACTTCATTTCACCCCAACCAGCTCTGATGTGGACAGATCACCACACAGCACAAATGTCAAAATGATCCAAATAGACTGATAAGGCACGTTTATCTGTGGAAATCAGAATTTATAAGACTGACTGCAAAAGATGAGCAAAAAACTACTAACCTCTTTAGTTTTATTCTTTAAAGTAATTTATTAACATTTTCTTAAAAAATGCCTAAGGTTAACTTTGACATTATATTACACATATTAGCAGTGATAAACAGGGAAAATGTACAAAACTTTTCAAAACAGTTTCAGACGGCGTTGCTTGTGTTTTATGGGACTTTTGAATGTGGACGGATTTGACACGCATTCATTTCTTATTTACTGTTTAGATTCTAGAGTTCAGTAAAAAGTGCACGTGATTGAAATGAAAACTGTTGGATAAAATGTGGAAACACTTTTGATCTGACGTAAAAAGCCCTTGGAGTCAAATATTCATAGTTTGATACACCCACAAAACACTGCAGTAAATCAGTGAGTGGGCTGCAGCAAGCATATTAAGTCTTTCAATTTAAATTGGGCAAAACTTTTCACACACATTCACTGTCACGCTAGGCTTTTCAGAAAATAAAATAAAGTGAACTGACATGACTTTCCTGCTAATGTCAAGTTCAAAATTAATAAGCCTGTAAAAAAATATACAAGTGACAACAAATAAAAATGTTAAAGAACCTTTTGCTCTCAATTATATTTTTAAAAAGGTACATTTTTGCATTTTTTTTAATGTCTAGATAAATAAAATCATGTTTTTCCTCCACAGAAATAAAATGAAGGTTATAAAGGACTGGATGGAAAGATCAATTAATTTCCACAATATCTTATCTGTGAAAATGGAGCAAATATCACTGCATGCATTTGTGTAATATATATATCTGTATATCTATTAAAAAAAAAAAAAAAGTTGAATTAGTTATTTGGTCAGAATTATTGTGTAAACATCATCTGTGGAAAATAATAACACATCAGTGTGTGTTCCCTTGGGAGATCTGTACTCCAGGGATTTAGGAAAAAAATAACGAATTCATATTTCCAAATCAAACACAGAAGACTGAGCCACAAATTAAGTTTCGTACAAATTTATTCAGCATTTAAGAATAGAGGATGGTCTTAAAATATGTAGAAACGTCAGTTTAAATAAACTTTTTCGTTCGGGATAATGAGTAAACATGACACTGTCAAAAACATCACAGAACAAAACATTTTTTTTACAAAAACAAATTTGAAAAAACTTTCACGTGACAAAAACATCGGGTTCACAAGCTAAAAAAAAAACCAAAAGAAAAGAAAAGAAAAAATCGCACTATAAATAAAACTTGCGTTTGCGACCCGCACAGTCTTAACATTTCATTTTAACCTATAAAGTCATGAGGGAGGAGAAAATAAAAAGAGAAGAGACTACAAAAATTTGGACATGATCGAGACAACTGACATTCTACAAATTAAGTGTAAACACATATGTACCAACTTTCCATCCAGTTTTTGTCTGAAATACACCAGCCTCTCCACGAGGCCACATGCCTTTTCATAGAGAGAAAATATGGCATTATTTAAAATATAGAAGTACAATTCTTCTACATGTGTTGATTGCTTAAACTTGTGCCCAAATTTACTCTGATGGGCTCAAAGGTTCAGTTTCGGTCCTTTTTTTTGTTTGTTTTTTTTGTTTGTTTGTTTTAAATCTCATTTTAAAATGGACAACTCAGACAGATGAGTGTGTGTAGTTGTTTTCTGTTGTTTTTTTTTTTAACAAAACTGTTTGAACGCTGTTTTTTTTTTTAGCAACCAAAAAAGTTCAAGTATCCGAAGTACTTTTTTGTGAAAAAAGTTTTTAGTCTTTTCTTTGTGTCGTCGCTCTCAGATGTGGGTGAGAGGTAGCGTCCCGTTGACGCCAGTCCCTGCGCTCTGATAGTGCGGGTGGACGCTGTGTAACCGGCTGCTCTGCAGGGACGAATGCTCCGCGCTGTCTCCGCCGGGAGGCAGGTACATGCTTATCATGTCCCGCAGGTCCCCCAAACACGCCCGCTGAGAATGGGACGTGATGGCCGGAGGCGGCGAGCTCGGCTCGGTCTTGCACACGGACGCCATGGAGCTCAGTCCCATGGCGCTGCTGGTCTGCTGCGTGTACGCCGGGGACATGCTGTACGTGGAAGCGGCGTTCATGTAGGTCTGAGCCGAGGACATCATCGGGTACTGGAGGCCCGTCATCTCGTACCGGTGCATCTGCTGGATCTGCGGGCTGTTCATGCTGTGATGCTGCGGGTAGGCCAGCTGGTCCTGCATCAGCGAGTACGCACTGTTTGTCCAGCCGTTCATGTGCGCGTAACCGTCCATCCGCTGACTCACCGACACCGAGTTGTTGACGGCCCCGGCTCCAGGCGGCAACAGTCCCCCGGGCAAAGAATACTTGTCTTTCTTAAGCAAGGTCTTGGTCTTCCTGCGGGGACGGTATTTATAATCCGGATGCTCCTTCATGTGCATCGCGCGCAGACGCTTGGCCTCGTCGATAAACGGCCTCTTTTCAGCGTCGGTCAGAAGTTTCCAGTCAGCGCCAAGTCGCTTGCTGATTTCAGAGTTATGCATTTTAGGGTTTTCTTGCGCCATCTTCCTCCGCTGTCCCCGCGACCACACCATGAAGGCGTTCATCGGCCGCTTCACGCGCTCCTGGTCGCTGGCACTGTTGTTCTTTGCGCCCGGCGCCGAGCCCGAGTTGGACTGCGGGAGCGGGGTCTTGATCTCGGTTTCCATCATGTTATACATTCAGGCGGCTTTTAGTGTTCACTCACAGGCACATGAAAAGAAAAAAAAGTTCAGAAAACAGCGCCCAAAGTCAAAGAGGTAGAAGTACTGACCAGTCTCAGAGAATGATGGAGGAAAAAAAAGTTGTGCCTGAAGAGGCAAGTGTGTCTGCAGGTGCTTCTGGTTTCTCTCTGCGCTCCCAGCTGCTCTGTCCCCCACGGCTCTGAAACAGAAGTCTGTAAACTTGTTCTCCAGGCTCATGTGTTAATAGGCCTAGTGGCTGCACCATGTGACAGCATGACAATGAGGAGCAGGCGACCAATCAGCGCGCAGCACCGCGGAACAAACCGGAGCGCGCAGCGCTGTTTGTTTCGAGGAGGAGGGAGAGGTAAAGTTTTAAAACAACCAAATATTTTTTATTTACAATCACTTTTTTTTAATCAATCACGAGGAGCAGTGAACGGAAAATTCCGGGAATTGGTTTAATTTACTTTATAGATGTTTTCGGGTTGTATCAATATTATATTCGGAACAAGTTAAACAGAAAAAAATATATATTTTCATAAAAATATATTTGGGACTCATTAAAAATGTGCAGGTAAAGAGGAATAATGAACGATATGTAAGGTTTGTATAAACCAGAATGTATACATGCTCATGTATTCTTCAGGGAAACGTGCGTTTTGAGGCTTCAATGTCAGTAAATTAGCCTAATTACAGAGGCGGATCCTAACAAGCCAAAACCCAATGAATATGAGCGCAAATATACTTCAATTAAAACGCAGATTATTAAAATAAAACGCGCTCACGGCAGATTAAAAGAAAACTCTCATCTCTACCTGCTGTCAAACACCCGTTTGTCATTTTTCTTTAATGACAACTTCCATAAGTAATTACAATCAAGATTTATGATTGTAGCAATGATCATATTTTTGGTCTTTTTATTTTTGCTGAAGGAAAAAAAAAACACTGATCTTCACAAATTTCATATGAACATTTTGGAAACAAACCGGAGCGTATTTTAAGGCAATAAACAAACTAAGTAACATCCAAAAAAATGCATTAATATTTGAAGATGAATTAAGATCGTTCATTGTCCTCACTTAAAATGGCTATTATTTTCCGTTATTAATGTTTTAATAACACGGAATAACAGTTGAGAACTGCTGCACATAAATGAAACAATGCAAGTTTTAAAAAAGTGAATCTTTTTTTTTTCATTTTTTCTGAAAAAGGAGGAAAATATTTTTATTCCACATTATAACATTAATAATAATAATTGTTGTTGTTGTTTTTATTATTGTTGTTGATGTTGTTGGCCTTTATTTAACCAGGTAAGCCTTGTTGAGATTAAAAATCTCTTTGGCAGAGATCTGCTGTGGCCCAGACATGCAGTAGCACAGATAAAACAAACACCCAAAAACAAAAGTTAAAATAAATAAACAAATCAAAGGTGCACGAACTTGCAAAACTTTAATACATCAACGACCTCTTGTGGAGGGGACAGGCCATCTCTCTCTCTCTCTCTCTCTCAGCCTTGTTTTCCCTCCTCGGTGGTTTATTGCTCAGTGAATTGATGAACCGTGGCTCTCTGATTTGCATGTGTCTCCTGACAAACGAGCTGTGACGCCGCTTTGTCGTTGAAACCTGTCGCTCAACAGGGAAAACGTTCTCACCTGCTAATGATCACGAGCGATTCGAATCGCCCATCGAAAACAACTATTTGCACCTCAGCACATTTAGATGCATCTCTGCAGGAGCCGCCACTCTGCCCGTGCATGTGTGCATGTGCTGTAGAGTTAAGACAGTACTCAGCTGCAGAGAGCCATTATTTTATTCTCACCTAATTATAATTCATTATTCCACGAGAGTATGTTAAAAAAAAAAAAGCTGTATACACATGTATACTTTTGACTGACATTTATATTAAGGCGCGTGTTTGTGTTACACAAAGATCGACGGATTAATATGTTACAACCATAGAACATTTGAACAAATAAAAGGAAATCAAGATTCTCACCAGACGCTTATATTTATGACCTTTAACATTGGAACATATGAATGCCTAGATAAACGCATTCATATTAAATTATAGAGCGATTAAAGCCATATAGATGTATGTAGTCAATGCAACTGAGAGACACCACTTCGTGGATTTAATTTTCAGTTCAATGGGGCGTAACAAACAGAGCAGGAGCAATAAAACTAACGCCCAATTAGGAGCCTGGTATAATCATGTAATTCTCAGGGACCAGTTATTTGTTTATCTGGGCACATCTCAATACTGATCCGCTTGTAATCTTCTTATGGAAATTGACCGGTGGCAGTGAGAGAGGGAGAGAGGGAGAGAGGGAGTGATGGGGGGGTTTGGTGTATAGGCTGGAGTTTGGTAATGAGGCCTCTGTGCGGCTAATTTCCTAATTAAGGGACGGAGGACCACCAGCACAGTCTGCTGTGACTCTCACTCAGCTGCAGCACTGAGGCCCTGAATACTGTTGAATGTTGGGAAAATATGTGGGAGCAGATTAACCCGCGCGCAATCACACGCTCGCAAATGAACTCAGTTCAATTTAATATTGTCAGAATAAACGGATGAGGTGCGCGCGCAGCAGAAGGTTATCACCCTCATCACCTTGACTATTTTTTTCACTAAAAAAATACTTTTATTCCCGATACAGTGGAGATTAATCAGATTATTAAAAGCGAAACGATTTGTTTAAACTGAAAATTTATGTCGTACCTCCACCTGCAGAAATAAAAAAGTCCTGGACTAAATTTGGCCTTTGGGCCTAAATATAAAACAAACAGTAAAAAAAAGAAAGCAAAGTTCGTTAGTCAATATTTGCAAAGAAATTTTGGATTATTTAAATGTTATAAGAGAAACAAAATATGCTCAGCTTTAATATTAGAAAACACAAACTGCCATTCAGCTGCAAATACCTATAATAGCTTGTAATTTATT